>OZ034806.1:36740938-37340938 GCA_964028335.1 Altica lythri | reverse complement strand
TAACGACCTTTACATTGCTACGGGTAGGTGAATGTCAATTCACGTCTGGCCTTAAAAAATTATTGTTTTCCGTTTGGGAGCTAATACTCCAATGATTGGCCCGGAACCATTCGGTGGAGTTGCTAATACATTCAGAAAGGCAGCAATTGAGAAATGGAGGCTAGAGAAGGCCCAGGAGTGGTGGAAAAAATCACCAGGCAAGCGACAAGCCAAAGTCTTCATAAAGGGATACTCGGCAAAGTTTACTGCAGAGCTGCTATCACAAAGGCGAAATGATGTCAGAATGATTGTCAGTCTCTTGACAGGACATTGTAGGCTCAGAAAACACATGAGTCAGCTGAACTTAGCAGATGAAGACATTTGTCAATACTACCAAGAAGAAGAGGAAACCGCATTTCATGTCCTATGGCAATGTGAAGGCCTTGCAAGGACGCGTTATCTAGTACTGGGAGAGGAGAAACCGGCTGCTCCAAGTTATGCGGAGTGGCCACTGTCAAGGCTATTAAGTCCCATTAAGAGGGCAGAGCTGGACAAGGTGCTCTAATCCTATTCCACAGATAATGGGTGTTCACAATAGATCTGCAAAGGTCGCAGTGATACAGGCTAACAGCCAACCCAAAAAATATCTATCTATCTATCTATCTATCTATCTATCTATCTAACAAAAACATAAAAGCAATTTTATTTTTATTTGTTCTTTTTTTATTAATTTAAACCTTACAAATAACGACCTTTACATTGCTACAGGTAGGTGAATGTCAATTCACGTCTGGCCTTAAAAAATCATTGTTTTTGATAGTTAAAATAGTACTAGAAGCTTAAATCAATTAAATTAATTAGAGGGTTATTAATTATTAACAACAGATATTTTTGTTAAGATTCATAACCTTAACCAAAATTTGTTTGCACAACTCATATCTAAAACATTCACAATGTCCTTTAGTCTCTTGAAATTTTTAATAATTTTAAACAGGTTCTTATATCTCACTCGAACTTAAGAAGAAACTGTTAGAACTATTATGTCAGCAAAAGAAGCTTAAGTTGATAGGCCTAAATAAAGTACGTATATGGAACTAAGACTAAGAAGATTTCTTTACGTGAGATATTGCGTCAGGATTTTATCGTTACCTTTTACTAAACGTCAAAGGTTTAGTGGAAACTATTTTTAAATGTCCATTGTAGTTTAACTGTTAGTCTTCTAATACTTCTTCTTCTTCTGTGCCGTCTCTGTAGTGGAATTTGGCAACAATTTCGGCAAATTGTGTATGCGAATCAAGTCCTGTGCAGTCATGGATGTTCTACAGCCATGATTAGTTTTGGAAGCTCGTATCTCTGGTGCCGAGATATGTGTCCTATATATATGCAATTTTTCTTATCTTAATTGCTATTAGCAACTCTCTTTTCCCATTCTTCTTAGGATATCCTGAGCATACGTCGAAATATTCACATTTCACAAGCCTCAAGGCGATTCTTTGTACCAACCTTTATTGTCCAAGCCTCAAATCTATACTTCAAAACTGTATACACATAGCAGTTGACGAATGTAAGTCTTGTTGCTATGCTATGATCGCCTAGCAAATTCCTCATCTTAAGGAACGTTGCTCTTGCCAATTCTTTTCTCGTAATACTATAATATGGTAATAAATTGTTATCCTACTAATTTAATAATTAAATAATTTAATTTATTTCAATTTATTTCAGGTACGCCACTGTACGATTGACTCGTAACTTAACGAATCAAACGTCGCAATTATTAATGGAATACCTATTCTTTTCAAAACCACCAAGTGATAGATCGCGTAATTTCCTTTCATCGCGATTACATTTGGCGTTTTGGTGAATTATAATTTTCGTCAGATAGTCAAAAGGTCGTTTTCAGTTCATGTAGCACCCCATTTTCCATAGAAGAATTAAATTTTGTTGTAATGAGACTTAAATTGAATAGTAGCTTTCATCAGGAATCGGATATTAGGATTTCATTATTAATCCATATAAAGGCTTTGTCGTTTTTCCTCACCTAAATGTAAAGGCAATGGCAGAAATACAATGCATTGACAATTTCCTTTATGTTAATTTACTTTGAATTTCTGCAAAGCAAACAAATCATCAAGCAATTTAAGATTAAAAATTTTTAATATACAAATTAAAAATACAAGCAACAAATAAAATTTCAGTCTTAAAAATTTTTAGTTAAAATCTAAATTAACTCATAAAAAATACATATAAGAAATAAATTTCATAAAATAAAATTGCAAAATAGGAAAATTTTTACCAACAGGAGTGGTGTTCACAAAACATTTTATTTGTAATAATTTATGTTTATGTTTATTTGTCTGTCTGTACTTGGCGCCCTTTAATATTTGTTTGGGGGGAATTAAGCAAAAACACAGAAGGAATCCTCGACCCTCAGGAGCTAGCCTAGGGAAATCTTAAGGTTACAAAGTTGGCGCCCAATGCCAATTTATCCTTTAAGGGGCTAATTAAGCTACAAATTATATAAATATTTTCTAAAGTATTGTTCAATTTATACTGGTTTACACAGAGAACCATAAGCTGCAAGTTTCAACTTTTCATAATACTTCAATCGCTCATTCTGAATAATTTTTTTTCCAGAACATTTCTGCACTCCTACCATAACAAAACTAGCTCTACATCGTGTTTAGAAGTGAAACTCTCCTTATAAAACTCGCGGTCACCTTTTTTATTGGATAGAAAATACTTAGTATCGGGTTAAAATTGATTCTTACACACTTACCCAATTATAATTTAATTAAATAAAAATAAAATTGGAGTACTACACTTATATTTTAATTGGTAGGCCCTCATTTTCCTAGCTATATAAACACATAGGTCTATATCAGATCCTTTGTTTTAATATTAACATAAATAGTTAATTTGGAAACTAAAATATTAAAAGTATGTTCTAAATAATCTAAATGTTTTATATATATATATCAACAACAACTACTGGAATAGGTAGTAATACCTAAAAATCGTCAATAACAACATAACAATATATTCACACAAAAAAATGCATTTACCATGTACAATTATAAATACTCTATTAAATTAATAACATTTTCCGGATAAAGAATACTATAAATTAATAGAATTACTAATGCTGTTAAAATAGGCACGGAATGAGAAAAAAACTTTTAGTTGGTTTGAAACTTAACTCGAGTTAAAATTCTAAATTAGATATCGGCAGTAGAGAATTTCTTGAGCCCATCACGGGATAATTAAATTTCGATTTCTATTTATTTTCACGGAACTAAGCCGGAATTGTAAACTTCTCTCACTAGTTTTAAGGTAAATAGACGACTACTAGACACTGTAGTTACGTAGATACCACTAAAAATGCTCCTATTCAATATCTCGAGTTAATTTAAAAAGATATAGGATAGGAAACTAGGAATTCCCAGATAAGAAGACCACTTGAATGTTATGACTTTTACTATTACCGTTACAATATTTATATAATTTAATATAAATCTTTAACTGCACAACACTGAAATTATATGTTGTGTAAAAATCTATAACTCTAGAGACCACTTTCCCAAATTAGAAAAAGTTTTACCATACTTGTCCTCGATGTCAATACTCTCCATCACTATTTCCATTCAAAATTACCTTTTTTTGGTAGTCAAAAAGAAAAGGCGTGGCCAACATAGCGCACAGATACCACAGTTAGGGTATCTTTCACTTTATTGATAATTAGAAAAGGATTCCTGACGATTATTTTGGAACAGGGTACTAGATTAGATTAGATGTTTATTGGGCATAGGACATGAAATGCGGTCTCCTCCTCCTCTTGGCAGTATCGACAGGGTACTAACTTTTCAACGGTCTTTATTAAAACAATCGGCTTAAGAAGGCTCTTTACGTAGTACCTACATATACTAAATAGAAAATAGTAATGAGAAAAATCTTCAACTGTCAACGAAATAGGAGAAGTGCAGGCATAAAGGACTCTGCAGGCAAAACGGACCGTTTGTTTAAATCTGGATCTATTAGCGCTATCTGAGCCCTTAAGTGAAGTCCAAAATGGATCAAAGAAAGATTTTGGCAATACTTTATTATCTTTGATTCAAAGTCTGATTGTGGACTGATTTATAATAAATAAATCTTTAAAAAAATATGTTTAATAAGGCTGTAATTGTTTGTTTTGGAAAGATTTTTTCCTAAGTGTCACAAAATAAGCCACGTTTTTAAGTGTGCTGACCAGAAAAATGTATCGTGTAACGATAATATCGTACATTAATTTTTAATTTTGTTTAGAATTATTATTGTTCAACAAACTCTCGAGTTTCTCATTTAACCTATGTTTATATGAAAATTTACGTACATAATGCTCGAGTTGCAAAGTTATATGGTCAGAAATGTAAATTCAAATTTAAATGACGCTAATAGCAAGTTGTTTGTAGTTGTTATAAATTGTTAAAATTGCTGGATAATTCTTAGATCTGTTAATATTTGTTAAAATGAATATTTATACTAAAATTGCTTTATAGATATAAAATTTTAGAAAACTATTTTTTAAAAAATAACTAATTCCAGTATCTGTAATATGTAGAGATACCAGAAAACTGAAAAAACAGGAATGTTAAATATCTAGATATACCAGGATAATCGATTATCGGGACAGCTGAGTAACAGGATTTTCGATACCTAGAAAAGAAATATTCCTGATCATGTTAACCAGGTTTTAATATGAACGCTAACATGGAGAATTCCAGCATCTTCATTCGCAAGGTGGAAGTCGAATTCTCGAAGACGATCGAAATAGAAAAAACGCTGTGAATTAACTACTAATAACATTTTAATAGAAATTTAATTCCAGCTGTATGCTATTTGTCAGTATTTTGTGTTGGCCCTCAAGGTATTCGATTTAAATCAAATCTACCTTTCATAAAGCTACGAGACAATACTCAATAAATTAATCTAGTTCAAGGTACGGGTCCATGGTGCCGGTCTTAACCGAATAAAAATATAAGATAGGGCACAAAAAGAGTGACTAGAGTTTGATGTTTCAATTGTCGATTTGACAAAATCTCTCTCTCATTACCGTCATGATATATGAGCTTATGAGTACGAGTAACTTGTGACATAAGTTGAATTTAATGACCAAAAAAGCTAAATAATTTCTAAGCATTTATAGCATAGAGCGTTGCCACATAGATGCCAAGGTTGCGGGTTCGAGTCTTGCTGAATGCGACATTGATGTCAATTTCTCCTTAATTAATGCCTTTAAAATATTTTTGTTTGTATACTTTCTAAGATTTTAAAAGTTTCAACGGGTGTTTAACTGACAATTGGGAAGATCCTAAATTTTTTGCGATAGAAATATTGCTTTTGTAAGATATTTTTATTGCCGGTTCTATGTAACTATTCTGAACAACCATTTGTGTATGTACCATTTAGATTTTAAACTAGTTTATAAGAATATTCAAAATTGTTGTGTCGACTGCGTATTTGTATAAGCTATGTAAATGAAATACTGGCAACAAACTTTCTGTCGTTCGGAATTTTAGTTGATTTGTGCGGTATTTAGCAATGAGCACGAAGGTAAAGTAGCACAAATGAAATTGGCATAATTCTGTGTCATAATGAGGAGGCAACACTACTTTTTTATGACCAATGTGGGATTTCAAACTTCTCATAATGAATATTGAAGTAGGTAATTACACAGTAAGAGTCTCTTATGCGGGATACATGAATAAAATGAAAAGTTTAAGGATATTTCTGTTTTATTTGATTAAAATTTTTAATGAAGTATTAAATTTATGTACATTATTTATAGTGACGGAACTTGCTTGTGAACACTTATTTATAATGTTATTTTTTTACCGTAAAGTGTTGGAATTTAAAATCTTTTATATAAATATTAATAAATTTGTTGTTGTATGGATTTTTTAATGTGGAAATAGTATCAGGATGCTTAATTTTTTTAATTTGATTTCGTATTAAATATCCAAAATATTAATGGAATGTGCTGATCTCTTTACAACAATTAATGAAGAGCTAATTTATGTTTTTGTCTTTTGATGCATTACTACTTTATTCCTACTTTCTTTGTTTCTTTTATTGTTTTCTCCTAGTTCCTCTAAGTTCCTTATTCCATAGTTTTTATTTGCTTTCTTTTATTCCCTTTTAGTCTTTTATTTTTTTGAGTTTCTTCAAAAGTTGTCTTTGAACAAATTACATTGTGTTATTTCTTTTATTTTGCACACAGAAATTTTAATAATCAGATTTCTAGAATATCTTACATAAAATATATTAATTAAATTTTTTTCCGGCACCTCTAAGTGTGAAAAATATATGAATAGGGATTTAAAATTTATGAATACTTTTTTTATAGTTCCCAGTATAGATAAGCATTGTATACTTTTCCATCAAACAAATGTTTATTTTATACAATGTAACGTTCGTTTTCGAGCATTCCATACGGAATATATATTTTTATTCTGTTCAATTTTTATCGCGCCGATGCGATGCGAATAATGTTTCGTCGACGGAATGATTTTTCAATCCTTTCATTTCGTTTGCGATTTTTTAAAAATTCCGATTTAATTTCTGAACTACCTTCGCCCTTCTTTCTGAATTAAATGCCAAATCTGTGAAGGGCCCTATTGAGGATCCAGATAATTTTTACCGAGAATATCGCTGTTTGCCGACGGCCATTTTGAAGCCGACCATCCATTCCCGGGATTATTGTTAAGGAAGTTCTCTGGAAGGAAGACTATTTCCACCCCCTTGGGCACTGCTGATCCACCACTATCGAAACTCCGACAGGAAGAGATCGAATAAAAGATAAGAGATTAAATTAATTAATTGATTAAAATTTTTACTTATTCTAAATTGAGAAATAAATCAACTTAAAACTGATTTTTCGAATTTTATTTGTGTGTCAGTACTGGGCGCCCTCTAATTAAGGTTTGGAGGGAATTAAATAAAACTCAGAAGGAAGCCACGACCCTCAGGAGCTAGCCTAGGGTAATTTAAGGGTTACAACAAAAATAAACTAGTATCTATTGTGTTATATGGTAAAAGGCCATACACTCCTGTGTATAAACTTGTACTTGGCAGTTGTCGACACTTCGACAGAAATCGAAACTTTATTCCTGTATAGGGACCGAGCTCCAACTGTAGAGGCAGCACTTTGACTGAAGGTCGCGCGCCCTAGTGCGGAAATTAGGAATTAAATGGGCAAAAATTTATTAATAACAAACGTCATAATTAATAAATAATGGAAAAAATATTTACATACGGATTTCAACCGATAAATAATAATAATATTCGTGGTCAAAATGTCTTTCCAATGGTAGTTAACGGAAAACAATAAAATTTCACAGGTAAATTTATATACCGCTCTCTGCGAGACTTTTCTGTACAGCCTTTTATACAACATGATTTTATTGATAAAGACAGCGTGAATAATTTTAAAATTTATTTAAATAAAAGGTTAATAAACAATTTATCACATATTATTGGTTAATTTTTTGCCCATAAGTTTACAAATTCTATCACCAGAGGGGCGTGACGGTCTAGAGGCTCGGTCCCTATAGAAAATTATTGCAATTTTCAAGTGATCATAGGATGTAAGACAATATCTGATACAAATTAATAACCATTAGAAAAATTTCTAATATAAAAAATTCAACAAAACTTGGATACACATTAGAAACATTTAAAAAGGACCAGATTTTGTTATTATAGTATGCATATTTTTACATGATATGATAATAAATACGTGTAGGTACTATATAAAAAAAGACCGTATATTTAGTAAAGTGTCAGTTGTGAGGTGTTTTGAAATATAGTAAAAAAAATCTGGATTTTGTTTGTTTTTCTATTCTGATTCTCGAATAGTAGAAGTTATTATAAGAAGTGATTATTTACTCTAAAGTAATCTGTGTTAAATCGTAAAGTAGAAAAAAATTATTAAGATAGGTTAGTGCAAGTTTTATTTGTTAGTATGACCCAAATGTTAGTTTTATTTCTGAGAGATACAGGGTGTTGCTGTGGTTATAGTAGCTAATAAATAGGTAGTTATTTTAATGGCAACAATATTAAGTCAAGAATTGCAAAATGTATATAAAAAACTTAAAAAAAAAGATTAGAAATTGGATGGCCACAAGATCTTTATGGGCAACACTTACCGTTTTCAATGAGCTTTGCCATAAGACCCATAAAAGTGACACCTGACTAAGTGGTAATACTTTTAATTTTGATAAAAACAAAATTAGACCGACAACAAATAGATAAGAGATGTTATAGCAGCAATATTAAAGTTGGAAGTGACCTTTCGTATCCTAAGCTTACGAATATCTGTTATCAATATTTTTTAGAATTTCTAAAGCTTCTATGTCAAATTTTATACCAGAAGTTTGTGGCGATCTGCTGTCATGTACGTCCTAACGATGCTAGCAACAGCCGAGCTGCTATGTGCGAGTTGCTACCAGGCAAGCTAGCGAGTTAAAACAAAAAATGCTGGTGTAAATAGGATGCGAGCTGCTGTTCAACTCGGACATGCGAGTCACTCGTAAATGATGTCCAAACAGTGCGAGTTCCTGCAGTGCAGCTACTCGGCAGGCTGACTCGTACGCAAGCTCGCACTGCATAAACTAGCCATTAGAATGGTTAAAAAAACACCATCGTTAAAGTGAGTAGGTAATAATGGAGTTTATTTGGTATTTTATTTTAGTTTGTTTGTAAACTTGTCTTCGATTTCTATAATTAATTTCGTTTGGTACACTAATTATAGTTCTCTAAAATTTCTAGCAAGTAGTCAGAGGAAAACCCTTGAGATAAACGAAAATAAATACGAAAAAACCCTTTGTGGACTGGACTACGAAATGGTTGAAAATATTGTATGAATTAGTGGGCTAGTCAATGAAGGCAGATATAAATTTAATGTAATGGCGCTCTTTACGACTACAAGAAAATTACTAGAAGGTCCAGATTCAGTAAATTTTTTTACAGCAAAGCATGCCAAATATCAGAATAATATTACTAACAACATCCAAATAGCTTTCTTAGGAATAAGCTACAAAAATAAATCAAAATTTGTTTAAAGTAGAGGGTGGTGCAAAATAAATTAAGATGAGATTTTTAGAACATAACGAACTGATACTCTGTTAAACAAAAGATATTTACATTAAAGATTTTGCACAAAATACTTCAAATCAGTAATATAAACGCCGATTATCTCTATATAATTGGTATTAGATTAATTAGTATTGAGAATAGTTAAAAGAGGTAAATTTTTTAGATACAAATATTTTAAACTACTGGATCCATTAATGAGGACCTACCAGATGAATAGAAACAATTATGGAACAATCAGTGCGAAAATTACGGAGGTCTTAGTATAACCTCTATGGCATTAAGAATCTACAGTAAAGTCCGAAGGAGCAAGATAAAAGAGTATAAAAGGAATAAAAAATCTGAAGATAAAGCAGTGTTTACGGCGGGAAAATCATGTATTAATCACATTTATACAATCAGGCAGACGATCGAAGAGAAAAAGGGCTAAGTACAGAGACCTGTATATTTTGTTTTTATAGACCTAAAAAGCGTATAACTCTGTCCCGATAAAAGAATTGTGGAAATCGACGAGGCAAATGGAAAAACCTTTTCCGCTAATACAAACAACAAAAGAATGATACAGAGAAACTACCGCAACCATAAAATTAGGGAATAGGTTGCCTTTAACAATTTATCCTCCAAAAGGGCTTCTCCAAGGATGCCCCACGTCTCCAACTTTGTTTAAAGTGTTTCTGGAATACACTTTGGAATGCGAAGGAATGGGAAAAACCTTCAGAAATCATCAAACTCTAAGTTTTGCGGATTATCAGGTGGTCATAGCACACGACCCTGAAGATCTTATAAGGTACGAAAAATAATAAAAGATTATGATAAAGCGAGGTTCGAAATAATTTTTAGCAAAACAAAGTTTCTGAACACGTCGGAAGAAGCTTTGGAAAACTTGAAAATAGATGAGAACCTTGTCGTAAAAGGTAGTGGTAATTTTAAATATGTTGGTTTCCAAATATCTAAAACTGAAAGTGTATGAAATAGCGAACACACTTGGTCAGACAAGAAATGCGATCAAACACCTAATTCCTATATTATGAAGCAGAAGTGTAACTAGGAACACCAAAACAAGGATATACGACACATTTACACATTTATGATCTACTTGAAGCCACTAATAACCCGATACACGGTTTTGCAGATGATGGCAACCTACACTGTAGCAAATCGCACAATCGTCCCGTATCTCTGGATATTCAGGAAGAGGACAGAAAATCTACAACGGCTTTTCTCAATCAAGATTTGAGAATTGTTGACAAGTGGGGAAGAAAGAATCTTGTTAATTTTAATGCTTCCAAGACAAAGACATGTTGCCTATCCAACAAGAGGCAATCATACGAATTATCCATCACAATGAATGATCAGACACTAGAGGCAAGCGGCTCCATTACACTGGTTGGTATAACGATCTCCGAGGACTTACTATGGAACGAACAGATTGCAGCCATAGCAAGTGCAGCAGGAAAGAAATTAGGCTTTCTGTTTAGAGCACGGAAGTATTTCTCTTCATCCAACTTAGCTACCCTTTACAAAGCTCAAATACGACCTAATCCTGAATACTGCTCGCATGTATGGGGTTTGGCAGCTCCGTCAAGGCTCAGAGTTTTTGATGCAATCAAAGAAGAGCAGTTCGACTAATAAAAGACACTAGTATCACCAAAAACCTAGCCTCATTGTCCCACCGAAGAGCAGTGTCTGATCTCTCCTTGTTTTACCGATACATAAACGGATTTTACTCAAAGGAACTCAGCTCTATAGTGCCTCCACTTGCCAGATCAACCAGAGTAACGCGATGTGCCAACTCCATGCACCTTTGATCGTTCCTTCATCCCCAGGGTCTCCAGATTGTGGAACTCCTTACCTTCCCACATCTTCCCCACTCGTCCTAACGTGCAGGCCTTTAAATCCCAAATTAATAAATTGTCTCTTCTGCCCCAATAGATGCTCTCGATACATTTGTATTTAGGTCTATACGACCTACGAGAACATGCTTAATAATAAAAAAAAGTTGTACGATCCATTATGACGTACGGGACAGATTTTTGTGTGATGAACAAGAAAATATAAAATAAAATAATTGCAGTGGAAATGGACTATTCGAGGTGCTGTAGCAGCTTAACTGGACTAGACAAAATACCCAATGTAAAAATCCGGAGAAGGATAAAGAATGAAAAAGACAGCATAAAATATATCGAAGAGAAGAGATTGTTATGGTATGGCCACGTAAGTCGTGCTGACAATGATCGCTGGATTAAAAGAGTAACTGACTGGACTCCAATAACTAGAAGAAAAAGAGGTAGGCTCAGAAAATATGTAGGGACTAAATTGACATTAACAGTTGACAGAGAGGTTTGCAGGATGGAGAGTTAGAGAATAAAGATGTTTGGTGCCTTGCTTCAACGAGAGAAAGATGGCGAAAGCCGAAAAAAACTAGACAACAGAGCAATGTCTACAGCACCAAATCACAGACCGTTTTATGTTGCTACATAGAGGTAAATACGTATACACCCTCCACGTAAACAGCAAAAAGCGTACCAATTTAGGTACTTTTTAGATGTTTTTACAGTGTAATTATGAAATCATTTTTAACATTCAACAAATAAACATATAAAATGTATTTCTATTATAACTATAAAAAAGATTAATTTTAACGGGGAGAAGTAAGAAAAGCATATAAAAGGCTGTTTATTCTCAAAGCAGATTATAAGGGTAACGTACTAAAAACATACCAAAATGGATTTAAAATAGTTTCCTGAATTATAAAAACATTCCCTTGTAATCAATTTCACTTGGCGCAGAAAATAAAAGCTAGCACGTAGATAGAATTCACGTGTATAAGGTTAAAATTCTATGACACTTTCATTTATTTTGTGTTTGTTTTGGAAAATTTGGAAGTTAACAAAGTGTTTTTGTAAAGAATGATAAAACGCAACTTTATTTTGTAATGTAATACCTAGAATGATAAAAGGTAAAGTTCTCTATGTAAAAAGGTCTTTATTTAAGTGTAATAGTATTCAGGTTAAAAACGATTTTTATCAAGTGTCTGCGAATTATCTTGACTGAATTTTTACTTGACAAGCGAGATTCTTGAAACAAATAAAAAGGAAACAATGTAGAGTAAGATATAAACTTGATAACGAGATGACAGAATGGGTATAATTAGGGTAGAAGGGGTGGTATAAGATTTGAAAGAATGGAAGAACTGTGATAAATTGCCGACTGTGTTTGTGATGTTTGCGTATGTTTTATATAGACTATCTAGAAAAGGCTTCAGAAATTCTATTACTCCCTTTTTCACTGAAGCCAAATAAATTTTAGTACAGTGATTTTTCCAAAATGTAGAAGAAACAGATAACCTCCACTTGCACGCAAGATTACTGAGACAGGTAACAGAAATTATCACGAAATAAATAAATAAAGGTAGCACCGCAGTAATAAATATTTGTCACAACGAAATTATACAAACAAGATTCTCTTAGTAAAAAGTAACCTAGTAAGTTAAAAAAAAATCTAAAAGAAAAAAAAAGTTCCAAACAAAGTGTATTTATATATTGCTTTTTGAAATATCTTCCGTCTATACATTTTTGCATACGCTCAAACCAATTCTAAAAAAAAATTCTTCACTCTAAAGCTAATGTAGAAATATGATTTTGAGATAATGAAAATTGCTATCTATGTATCTTTTGTTTGGAAGGGAAAATCAGAAAAAGTTATTAGGTCACATATCGGAAGAATATTTTGTAAATGAACACTGAAAAGTTGTTAGACGATACAAATGGGGCAAATACTTGATGTACTTCTACAAAGTAGAAGTGATTTATGTAAGCGGGTAATATGGTGATATTTCATCGAATAATATTTAGTTTTTACGGTACTTCGATTTTCTAAAACAAAGTTTCCTAAATTGGCAAAAAAGTAATAGATTGCAACAGTCTTAACAATATGTTATACAAGGGTTGTCTTTTTAGTTTTGCATCTAGGCGCCACCAATAGAACCATCAGAATCAATCTTTTGGTGACAAAAATCCAGCTATTATTGCCATACAAGTCGTGTAGGTACAGTGAATTTTTAAAATTAGCAAGTCCGTCAAAACTGGATCTTAGCCGAGAACATTTTCGAGAACCATCTATTTTACAGTTGTCGGGAGGATTATCCCAACAGCAATGTCTCGCTGAAACGGTTTCTGTGTTTGGGAATAAAGCACCACATCAATCAACTACTTCCCGCTGGTATTGTAAATTTCCACATAGTCATTCCAGTCTCAGTGACGAATCCAGGCTAGGTCTACTCAAAACAGCAGTAACACAGCAAAGCATTGATGGGGTTCGTCAGCTAATTAAGGATGACCGCGGTGTAACATACCTGGAGATAGAGGCATCTTTGGCATCTCAAAGATTTCGATCTAAAAGATCCTACTTGAAGAACTGGGTGTTACAAAGTTGGTTTCTTGTTGTATTCCTCATTTGCTCACCGAAAAGCTACAAGAGGTTCGCGTCAATTGGTCTCGAAAAACATTGGAAGGGTTAACAAAGGAAGCTCAATAAACGTTTACAGTGGTTGTTAGTGACGATGAATCTTGGATTTTAGATTAGATTAGATGTTAATTGGAGCAGCCAGTTTCTACTCTCCCAGTACTAGATACCGCCTCTTGGCAGTATCGACAGATGTCTTCATCTGCTAAGTTCAACTGACTCATGAATCTTGGATTTATTTTTACGAACCGGAAAATTAACGCCAATCTGCTGTGTGCGTGTTTCCCAAAAGTGAGCCGTTCTCGAAGTGTAACAAACAAAATAGTCGCAACTATTGTATTAATATCTGGTCATGTGGAAAAATTTGCTTTAGAATATCGACGAACGGTTATTTCTGACAAAACAACACAAAACGGCGAATCATCCGACAAAAAAGGAGGAGCTTCAAGACATTGAATGGTTAGACCATCCATCGTATAGTGCCAACTTAATTCCCAACGACTTCTTCGCGTTCTCAAAGACCAAGAATTCAATGCGTGGGAAGCGATCCAGTCGCCAGAAGAAACCATCGATGCCTTTGAAACAGCGATTTTCAGGTGTTAACTGAAAACTGTGTGAAATAACTGTTTTACCAATTGGATTGGACATAAGCAAAAGTCTATCGAATTTGGTGGAACATATTTTGAAAAGCAATGTATTTTTTGTGGATATGGCTATGGCAAAAGACAACCCTCTTACAAAAAAATAGAAGAAGTAAATAATTGTATAAATTATAAAATAGAAAGAATATTGATACGCAATCTGAAAAAAACATTAATTTAATAATTGCATATGGAGTAAACCCGTAAATAAGAAAGTATGCAAACAATTGACAATTTAAGTATAAATTTTATACTACAAGGATATAATTAATTATAATAAATCTACCAAAATCCTTTTGTAACGTTATGAAGACACTTTTAGATTTGAGAGACAATTAGCTTTTTCATCTTTCATTTATGCCATTATTACCAGCCGCTAATGGCTCAGCAATGAAAATTCATGAAGATAATTTCGTTAAAATAGGTCAATAATGAATTTAGGGCTAATAAAGATGAAAAAGTTTCATTCAGTTTCAACATTGTAAAGGATTTTAATGCCATTTTTGTCGACGATATATCACTCTGATAGCCGTTTCTGCTGTTCAAGGAAAAAACTTTCAATTCCAACGCCAGGAATTTATGTAAAAGAGTGCAAGGTCATCGAAAAACTAACTGTTCAGCTTGAAAAGGGTTTATCGGGATCCAAGCCATAATCTTGAATTCTACTTCAGACTTTTTATTCCCGCACGTCGATATTTTTCTTTGAGATGGGAGAAAGGGAAAGAAAAAGCCGACTTCCGATTTTGATGCAGGACAGTTTTTGCGATTACGATAAATGATCTAGCTAACTATAATGACAAGTTTTGGCAGTTCACGAGAAAACGTTCAATCGAAAATGAAATTCTCCAAGTTATAAATTTGAAACACATTAGGGTAATCTCCCAGAAACTAAACTTGATTTCTTAACTTTTTTATAACTTTCCTATATTTGATTGATATGACTGATATTTCAAATTTGAAATAAGATCTAATACCTAAAAGAATAAGATTGAAAGCAAATGTATTTGATAGATTATAATAAAGATCGCAACGCTTAAGTTTCATTCAGATTATTAATCAAGTTTAAAAAAGCAATAAAAAAAAAGAGAAGATTCTCCAGGGGATAACTATTAAAAGAAAGCTGCAGGAAAGGTACAAAGTTGTAGCTAAGAGTAATAAAATTTATATGCAAATTACGAATAATTCCTCCATGTAGAGTAGTTAGTATAGGGATAACGTTGCAATCATTACGTCTGCAATAAATGATAACGACAAAAATTATGTACCTATTTTTATCTGCATATTATATGAAAAACGTTGTGAATTACGTAATTAAAATAAAATAAAAAACAGGCATTTTCAACTGACATATTGTTTAACTCGATTGGGACAACTTTCGTTGAAAATTTTGCTTCCTATGAGCAACAATTTCAATGTATGTTTGGAGATCATTTCTATTTTTTACAACCCATTTGTCCAGTGTATGTTCCTCAAATATTAACCTCGATAATAGCAGAAGAACTAGAGCCGAAATTTCGCAGTCATCCGTAATGTGACATTTCTCCTTTACAACCTGTTCTTTCAATACATGTATTTACGTTCCCGCTCAGGCAGGCACCCTTGTGGATACAGAGGGTAGCTATAAGAAGTGAAAGTTGCAAATTTTTACAGAAACTTGTCGTTATCAATAACATGGATGAAATTCTTTCAGTCGAAGGTGTTAATATGACAATTCGAAATCCCGACGGGTGGACACCGGAGTATATACAAAGGGTAAAGAGTAACGAGTGCCAAATTTTGTATCCACCCAGCTTTCCGCCATTTTGGATTTAGGCTTCTCGAGGGTTCAACATTACGTGGTAAAAATGGTAGGCATATTATCGATGACGATTTTTTGCTCCAAATTTTGGCCCTCTGTACTCTTGTTGGCCACCTCTTTTACCCTGTCAGCTCGTCGAGATTTCAAATTGTAGTATCAACACCTTCGACTGGGAAAATTTTCATCCATATTATCGATAACGACAATTTCCTGTAAAAAAACTGACAACTTTCACCTCTTATAGCTACCCCCTCTACCCACTAGGGTGTCCACCTGGTAAGGAACTTAAATAGCTGTATTGAATGAACATGTTGCAAAAGAGAAATGTCATATAACGGATGACAATGAAATTTCGGCTCTAGCTCTTAGACTATAAGTAAAACAGCTGCTTTCTGTAGAGTTGACAATATCTGGAAAATGATTTATCGGGTGCGGTTTATGTATAGCGAATTACAGTAAAAATTAAACGAGGGATTTGTTTAATTTAATTTAAAAACATTAAATAATTAAGTAATCTTCCACTGACTATAAAAACTATACCTATAGCTGGCAGTGTGCACAAAGTTATACGAGTATATTTTGTTTTTGTTCTACTAGTAAGCCTTGGGTAAACTTGGTATTTTGATGTTGCTTATGTCGAATTTGTTGTTTCACTCTATGCTTGGAATATTAATAAAACAATAATACTTATTGTTGATACTACAAAACATAATTTGTCATCCTGTATTATAATTGGAATTTTGCTTTATCAAATATCACCCGGAACCAGATCAAAATTATTGTTCTTTAATTAGTGGTCAGCAATTATTAGGGAAACGAATCTCGAAACCGGACCGGATATAATGTAATGCTGTCTGTCTGGAAAATAATTGGTTTGGAAATCTACTGTTCATACTTCAGAGAAATGGAAAAACCTAATTGCCATCCGATTAAATTAGAGACTCGAGTTTTAAATAAATAAAATCAATCGAATTATTTGTATTAATTATGGATTTATAAGGATTTCTATACTAATAATATAAGGAGAAAAGGTTTGATTGTTTGTTTGTTTGAAGTGAATAGGTTTCGAAACTACTGGACGGATTTGAAAAACTCTTTAACCGTTAGAAAGCTACACTAATGCCGATGAACATATTATATTTTCAAAAAAATTAGGGATCCTTACTGAAATGCCATTAATGTAACCAAAAATGACCTTAAAATTCTTACATCGCGTGCGTTGAGAATAAATAGAATAAAATAATGTACTACGATTTTGAAGAATATAATATATCATATTATAATTATCTACAAAAAATGCCGCGACAGCATATTTCTAATGGTTATAGTTACGTCACAAGAACTATTTTTTAATTGTTTAAAAGTTTTTATCTTGGTATTAATCCTTATCAAAATAACTTATTTCATAATCACGACAGATATCACGAATTTAAAAATGTTAAAAAAAATTCTTCTGAATGAGTCTCTAGGCCAAATACCTAGTCCATAGTTTAGAATTTTTAATAGATGCAGTATACCCTGACATAGAGAATTAACATGAAAAAGATTTTCACTGGTGTGTTCCAGAGCAATAGTGTCACCCAAGAATGATAGTGTTAACAAAATAAACGATTTGATAATTTGAAAAGTTCCCGACCAAGTAAAATTTTACAAATCAATCGACACCATGACAAATATTGAAGACGCAGTCCATTATCCACAGGAATGTTTAAATTCACTCAACCCTTCCGGTCTGCCACCACATGAATTGGCGTTAAAAATCGGAGTTCCAATCATGCTTTTAAGAAATTTAAGCTCTCCGAGCATGTGCAATGGGACGAGGCTACTTATAAAGGAATTAAAGGACAATTAAGTTGTAGCAACCATTATAACTGGCACAGCAGCTGGTCAACTAGCTCATATACCGAGGATACCGATGATCCCAACTGATCTACCAATTCCATTTAAACGGCTTCAATTTCCTGTCAAAACATCTTTAGCTTTTACTAATAATAAGTCTCAAGGCCAAACCTTCCAATTAGTAGGGATCAGCCTACGAAAAGAATGTTTTCCTCGTGGCCAACCGCCTAACGCGGGTCGAAGCACCTGAAAATCAATTTATTTTGCTGCCAGAAAATAAACATGTAAATCGTTTACAGGGAAGCGTTGACCTAATAAATTTAATGGCTTTTGTTTTTAGATGTAAAACTTTTCACAAACATTAGTGCAAATAAATATAAACTAATTAAATATTAAAAAAAACTTATTAATAAAAAACAAAAGTACTAAGATAAAAACAAAAAAAAATGAAAAAAATAATACTAAGAAAAAATAAATTATTAAAAACAAAATATATATATATATATATATATATATATATAAAATATACTAGGCTGCTAGTCTTAAATATTCACAAATATTTGACCTTCTATATTGACATTACGCTAAGCTTTTTCAGAGATTATTTTTTTCACCTGTCAAAATATCACAATTTTGTGATTTCGTCAAATGAAAACGCTTAATCTTCAATGTTTTATGCTAAATCTAGCCAATCATTCCGGTTTATATTGGTAAAACCACTAGTGGTTTTACTAGTATTGATAAAATTATAGAACTGTCAAAAATTCAATAACAATATTGAACAATCAATTTTCTTGTTTATAAGTACCTTACTATAAATCAACATTCATTTATATTATCTAAATATTCTGAAATATATTTTGTTATTATTATTATCACAATTCAATTCATCTAAACGATAATGAAAAATCAAATATGTAGGTACTTTAAAACTAACCTGCTTCCTGATTCTGCATGCATTTAAAACTTTTATATGCCTACAGGCAAATGTGGTCTTGTAGGTAAACTTTAAATAGATATACCTAATAATTTTTACTTTGGTAATATTCTCTTTAATATTATAATTGTATAGATAGGTATAAAAATAAATATTTATTCAAATTATAACCCTGTTTTCACGACGCTCACGACAACTGACAACTGTCAATACTATCTAGTGTACAGGATAAGTTAATAGGAGGGGTAACGGCATTTCATCTGTGTTAATTATGAAATATAAGTTGTTCTAGGAAGTTTTTAAAGTAAAGTAGTTTTTGTACAGAATGGTTCAAAAAATAATCTTCTCAAATACCACTCGTCCTGTGATATTTTACTAGATAAATGTTTATTTTCCAGACTCAAAATTTTTATTTTAGGCAAAACTACTCAAACAAACTGAATATGATAAAATCACTCGTCCTACGGACTCGTGATTTTATCACATTTCAGTTTGTTTTCGTATGTTTGCCAAATAAAAAAGTTTTCGTGGAAACTAAAAATTTATCAATAAAATTTTTAGAACTCGTGGTATGACCTTTGATAAAATTTTATCAACTATACAATGATTTTTTGAGACGTCTAAAGATATAAATTATGGTTGTTATATTTTTTATTATGTCAGCACTTCTTGAGTACTATTAATTTTTCATCCACCATTTTTTATACAAACAAGAAGTTAATTCAGTAAAAAAAATAACTTATTAATTATATAAGTTAGGTATTTTATTACAGCAAGATCTAATTACAAAAAATATATTTGTTTAAACAAAAAAAAACTGAATTAAAGTTGGTCAAGAACTGTTCCTTAAAAAACATTACAAATTATATTTTGGTGCATTACTAAGTATACGATAAATATTAAGAAGTTTACAATTTTAGCGTTATCTCAAATATCTACCAATTTTTAAAAGCAATCAAAATGTGTAAAAAAAAAGTGTGAGGTGTCAAGGTACACCCGGATGGAACGAAGTTCCTTTCGATTAATTAGTGAAGGAATTAGTAATTTGTAAACACAACAGAGTGTTTATACATAAATAAGCATTTATTATTGTCTGTATAAAATCTCTACTTACCTAACAGTTCGTTTCTTTTAACAAAAGTGTCCATTTATACAATACCAGAGCTTTAGATAACACATCTTTTTAGAATTACTTTTTATAATTTAAAACAGGAATTAACAATTCAATACAAAATTTTAAAATTAAAATATTTGACAGTAACTGACAGTTAAGGTAATTTGACGTAGGTACCTAAATAGTCAAGTTACGAACTATTTTTAAAATGTTTATGAATTTATTAATTTATAAAAACAGGATGGAATAAAATGTAATACTATTATAGTTAATTATTATTTTTTCTACAGTATTTTCTTTTAATTTAAAATAGTGTCTTTTTAATTGTAATATATCTATCTATAAGAGAGAGAGGGAGAGAGAGTTATTTATTTTTTGGTCTGTGAGAGAGAGAAACATGCGTGTGTCGTGTCAAAGTGTCGTGACAACTTTTGGTATGAATTTTTTTTGGCTAGCTCCTAGCGTCAGTCGTAACTGTTCGTAACGCGCGAAAGGGAACTTCGTTCCAAAAATTTGACTGTTTATTAATATTATTGACATTTGTAGGGGTAACTAAAGTTTAAACTCACAAAAGCATATTATGTTTTACGAGCAAGGAATGATTAATTACGAAGTATGCAGCTTGAGCCACAGACTATATTAAATTAACTTTAAAGCACAACAAAAAAAAAACAATAAAATCTTGTGAATAAATGAAATTTAGCTATTTCATTATTTATAATAGTTACAGTTATATTGCTACAGTTATTAACTGTATTTGTGCAGCATTCAAAAGTTACAGTCTATTATTTTTCCTTTTAAAATTAGTGGCTTCTGCCGAAGTAAAAATAGATTTTCGCTGCAATTTATATATGTTACTATTTTGTTAGAAATTTTTAGTTTATTGTCCATTCAATCGTCAAGAAGCTTTCGGCTATCACGGATGACTTAAATCTTCGCCTGCATCTACTAAACCATCAGCCGATGATTTGCGAAAGCAGTGGCCTGTATACAATTCAGTGTTAAAAAGGAAGCAAAACTTTTGCTGGTATAAACTATTTTATATATCCGACTCTTCGTCCATTTTGGTGAAAAACAAATAATTTTGTCGTATATTTCTAGGACGCAGAGCAACAAATTTCTTAAACATCCTATAAAATGAACCGATTATTATGAATTTTCTAGTTGATTTATTTTTGAAATTTGGTATCTTAACCAGAACAGCAGAATCCATATCTTCACAAGTCGCTAGTGTCATTTTGTATAATTCATGACGTCAGCAAGCACCCATGATACCAATAATCAAAATGACCTATTTTTTTATTCTTTGTAAATATTAAGAAACTTTACCTACCTTATCTGGAAGATATAGTTTATCAGGAGCATCATTTATAAATTTAATAACATCTTCAGAACTTAATATTTTTAAATTTTTTACTTTGATATGTTAACATCTTTTTCAATATTGAACATGGTTCGTATCATAGAATAATAAGACCATAACGTAGAAGCCTTGAATTTCTTTGATAATTCGCCCAAATTACTGTTTCTGAGATAAAATTTGTCGCCTTTCCTTTTTGTCAATTGACGAAGCTTTTATAGACATTGCGGTGTTTGTTTTTAGAAATTTCAGGTATCAAATTTTGACAAGGTTTATTTGCTGCTTCTTTTAACGCTGGAGGAGTTAATTGTACTTTGTTTAAACGCAAATTAATAAAATTCTATAATAACTCTTGGCTGGCTCCTGCTTGTTCTATACAGTATATTAGCTTTTTTAACACACGTCTGTTCCATATAACACTTTGCCATGTGCTTGACCACGGATGTATTCCCAGTGGTAGTTTCAGAGATAATATTTGTGTTAGCAGTTGGTACTGTGTTGTTCAGCCAAGTTCTACTCGGCACTCGCATACTAGACTGGAGACCAAATTACAGGGTTCTTTAAGACTTCAATAGCCGCCTTATTACTTTCTGTGCATATGATAATTCGCTTAGATTTAAAAGCCACTAATTATTTTCGCTTGCGCATTGTAAGATTAAATATATCTTTGCCTAAAACACATACGTTTAGACTGAAGCTTTGCTATCTACCTAGAATGATTTCTTAGGCAGGTTTTATGAAATCGACTTTCTCTGCGAGGACACTTTTCAATTAATAGAATTACTGCGTTGTGAATTACCAATATTGATTTCTTTTATCAACAGAATATACATAAAACATCTTTTTTTCTTTTCTTCCCACTCTACTTATTTCCAACTTCTTCCTTCTGCTTAACTGTCTATCTTCTCTACCACTTTCCAGCTCCTGCATCTACTTCTTATTGCTCCTTGCTTTTTTTATTTAATGATACCTATTGATAATAATTTATCTTATCTATTTGTTTATTATTTTTGTTTTTATTTCAAAATCATTTGTAATCATTTAACAATTTACATACAGGGTGTCTCATTATATTCTGACTGTTTTTAAGAGCTTATATCTTCGTAACGGTTCTAGATCATACGATGCGGTTTTTACAGTTAGGTTTAAAATTACCGTAAGTTTTGTTGTGACACATTTATATAAATAGCCTACTTCCGGTTTACCCGCTAGAAAAGTGGCGTATTTTCAGAAAACAGTAGATGTAATTTTTTAAATGGGAGACCCTGTATATTTAGCAATTTCCTAAAAGACGCATATTTTTACTTTATAAAAATATAAAAATACCATAAAGTTTAAAATCGGTGCACAGAAAGGGAAGTTAAAATTAAAAAATTACATCTACTGTATTCTGAAAATACGCCATTTTTCTATCAGGTAAACCGAAATTAGGCCATTTTATATAAACGTGTCACAACAAAACTTAAGATAATTATAAACCTAACTGTGAAAACCGCATCTTATTATCTACAACAGTTTCGAAGATATAAGCTTTTAAAAACAGTCAGAATATAATGAGACACCCTGTATAATTTATTACCTGACATCTCTTACATAATTTTTATGATAATCTAATCAATACTAAAAATTTCTCACAACAAAACAAATAGTTTATTACTTTACGAGTGGAGTAAATTGCATATTACAGCGAGTGTGTTTGACCCATGAGCGAGCTTGCGAGTGCTCATTTAGTGCTAATTTAGTGCTGATAACAGATATTTGGTGCTGTGATAGGGGGACTAAAAATGAGAACACTGCTAACTTTTCATTAAGCTAGCAGTGTACCATTCGTGACCGCGCTAAAACAGAAACTAATGGAATTAAAAGATGTCACTATTTAGTGCTCAATTAGTGCTGCCAGTACAGCAAAAGATTTTTGAAAAATATTCTTTTTTTATTTTATTTTTTTCAAATCAGCTACTGCTAATATAACGACGCCAGCAGTCTTGAGAGCTAGAAGAAGACTCTAAAACGGAAACTAATGATATAAAAAGACGTCACTATTTAGTGTGCAATTAGTGCAGCCAGTACAGCAAAAGCTTTTTGAAAAATATTTTTATTTCTTTTTTCAAATCGACTACTGCTAGTTTAACGACTCCAGCAGTCTCAAAATTATTACTTGAATTATATTAAACTCCAATGTTGTATGAAAAAAATATTATTTTCAATGATAAAAATAATATTTAAATTTTTGCTTGCCTTATTAAACATATTCATTCGTTTAACCAAGCTTCTTCACTATAAACTCTTTTCAGTGCAATAAATGTGAACAATTTGTTCCCATTTCTCTTTGCTAATTCGTGGCCTTTTTAGTGCTGACAAAAATTATTAAGAAACGTAACTTTGAAATGTCACATGTCAACATTTTTTTCCTCAAGATAGTCCACGGGAGAGTCGTTCGTATTTACAGTTATTTCGCAAACTACAGAACGTACAGTAGACACGACCTAATTTAAAATAAAAAATAACACAACTCTGAAATACATTTCCTATGTGTGCGAGAAATCGATGGCGATAGATCTCTGAATTTAAAATTCTTGGTTACGCTCTTCTTGTCGCAATACAAATCAAAGTACAAGAATCAACTAACTTTAACTTTAAAAGATATTTCCATTTATTTTGTCCGAGTAATCAATTTTCAAGTTTACTGTGCAAAGGTTCGCTAGCCAAGGTTTCTACAAAAGTTGTTCTCATTATAATGCCAAGTATTTTGGAATCAATTAATTCCTTAACACTGTTATCCGTTATGTCACTGAACAATTTTGCGCAATTAAAAGAAATAAATATCTCCAAACAGTAAATTTAACCATCAACCCTTAGATATTTAGTTCATCACTGAAGTCAACTTTAGTATAAAACTTTCTCTACTTAAACATCTTGTTCAATTGTTCTAAAGTGGGAAACCTTTTGTATAGAACTTCTCCTTTTCAATCTTTTTATTATCTTAACGTGGCAGTGAACAAGCTACTTAAAAGTTATTTTACAATGACAAAATCCTACAATTTAAAGCTATGAGAACTTATAATAAAAGTGTTATAAATCGATTTCTATTTGATAATTTTATCCAAAGAGTGCAACATGTTATTTTCTTATACCTTTATTATCTTAAATAAACAGGTCCGCCACTGTTTCCGTAGAGGGAGTTTTTATGTTATATGTACTTGTTGTTATTGCCTTTTGAGTTTCCTATATCGCAAACTAACAGTATTATTCCCGTTTTATTCAAGGCTGGTAGTTTGGGAGTTGGACAATATATCAACAATTTTTCATCGAAGTCATCTTGTGGACAATTTTATTGCTGTATCAGAATGTAACGGTCGTATGAGACATTTGTCTTCTTTTGTTATCTGGCCCAGATTAGCTAACAACTTCGATTACCTGTCATTGTAAACTTGGGTCAGCGAGGTACCGAGCCAGAAAATTTTCCGCTGTGTCCGGAATTCGTTGTTGGCTTTCCAATAAATACCGGAACTTTCGAAAATATTCAGAGCGGGAGAATTTTGTCAAAACCCATTTCTTTTAATGTATAATTAACTTAGCTTCTGTTCTTTGCAATAGATAGTTTTAATAAGTTTGTAATATGTACCTATATTTTAAGCCTATTGTTTAAAAACATAGCTTGTAACAGTAATTACCTGTCCCTATATATCATTATCGATTGTATGCTCTAAGGAGGGACAACTAATAATGAGTTTATTAAACATGGCCTAATCTAAATTGTAACGGATTTAGTTTTCGATTAATTTACCTGTGAGGTTTAATATTATCCTGTTCGATCAATAAAATAATTTTAACCAAGATTTTGTGAAGATAATTTATTGAAGTAAGACATTAAAAAATTTTTCTTCATACCTCGGTCAAAAGTACGTTCTTTCGTCCCTAATTGCAGGGAAGAAAGTTTAACATGTACTCCCTGTTTACGGCGGGACGAAAGTGGAATTTTCGGCCCTGCGCGTCATGATGTTTTGTCGTCTTTAACATTTACTCCCTGTTTACGGCGGGTGGAAAAATTTCTCATGCGTAGTTACACTTGTAACTAGGGACTGTTTATTCTCGTGTCATTTCTATTTCTATCTATAACCTTAAAAATAATCATCAATGACAAAACTTGACTTTCGAATGTATTTGATGCCTGTCCCACGACCAGCTGCACTCGCTTCGCTTGTTCCGCAAGTACTTTCGACCGAGGTATGAAGAAAAATAGTATACACTACACGGGCCAAAAGTTGAAATCTCGGTCCTGCGCGTCTTGTTGCCCTCGGCTTTTTGCCTCGGGCAACATGACGCGCAGGGCCGAAAATTCAACTTTCGTCCCTTGTAATCTATATATATATAAATGAATGTTTGTCTGTATGTACTCAATGGACTCAAAAACTACCGGACCGATTATTATGAAAATTGGTATGTATTTGTATTTTTCCACGGAGAAGGTTTGTATGATATGCTCATTGATGCCACTCGCCACCAGGTGGCGCTGCAGACTAGCAACTTCTGTCCCGTTCAACCGATTGTCATGAAAATTGGTATGTATATGTATTTTTCCACGGAAAAGGTTTGTATGATATGCTCACTGATGCCACTCGCCACCAGGTGGCGCTGCAGACTAGCAACTTCTGTCCCGTTCAACCGATTGTCATGAAAATTGGTATGTGTATGTATTTTTCCACAGAGAAGTTTTGTAAGATATGCTCATTGATGCCACTCGCCACCAGGTGGCGCTGCAGAGTAGCAACTTCTGTCCCGTTCAACCGATTGTCATGAAATTTGGTATGTATATATATATTTCCTCGGAGAAGGTTTGTATGATATGCTTATTGATGCCACTCGCCACCAGGTGGCGCTACAGAGTAACAACTTCTGCCCCGTTTAACCGATTGTCATGAAAATATCAGTATGATGATGTTTTTTAAATAGGTAAGATGAATATTATATTTGCATTAATGGAAGTTACCACCAGATGGCGCTTCTATGTATCAAATTCAATACTGATTAATAGATATCTATACGAATTCGTATAAATATAAGTTCGAAAAATATATATTTTTGGTGCGATAAGTATAACAATACTATAAACTTTCTTTCCTTCTCTATCTCTTCTTCTCTTTTATTTTTCTTAAATTTATTGTAGTTGTTGGTGTAGCAACGCGCGCCGGGTACAGCTAGTATACTATAAAGAATGTTACATCCGACAGAAATCGAACATGCGATCTCTATTTATAGTTGATAACACCTTAGAGCGGTAGGGTAGGGCGCGGATTATTCCAGCGGTTAGTTGATGTTTTTGATCGTATACGGTTTCGATTTAAATCGTCTATAACACCCATTCAATTCCTCCCTAAGCACACATATGACGTTTATGAGAAAGATTATTTGTCAAATCAACAAATGAAACATCAAACCACAGATTTTAGTAATTTCTCATTTTTGGGATTTGGAAATTGGACTAGTAAGAAATGACATTAGGGAAAAATTAAAAATGTTTTATATTAGTGTAATGTCTTATTTTAGTACAGTCATTACGTCGGGTAAAACAACTGAGTATTGCAAAAGAACTGAGAAAGCCAAAGTTTGGATGTTGCGTTGGGAGAGGGGCTAAGAACCTGCAGTCATCGGTAGTATTATTTAAGCAAGAAGTGTTGAAAAAAAATTCTCATTGCTCTATACAGCGGTAATAAACAGGAAATATTGATTGTTTTTTTGCGATTCTACTGCTTCGCAAAATCAATGTCAGCAAATAAGTTAAATAATCTTTCACTGCTACCACCAACAGAAAGCGCAGTCAGTCAACACATTTTATGGACATATTTACAGGTGCAGACTTGGCTCGGATTTTCCAAAGATCCTCAGGAATGGGTTTGGCTCCAGACTAATTACGGACTTGAACCAATTAGCAGTACAGCCGATCCCGCTCCACCTGAACTTTTAAAACAAATTTCGAGCAACTTTCCTGCACCCACAAACAGCAACACACTTTCCTTTATATTTGCTCAAAATTTGTTTCAAAAGTTCAGGAGGAGCGATATCGTACCGCTAATTGGTTCAAGTCCGAAACTAGTCTATAGTCAAGTCTGCACCTGTAAATATGTCCAAAAAATGTGTTGACGGACTGCGCTTTCCGTTGGTGGTAGCAGTGTAAGATTCGGTTCTTTTGCATTTCCAAATGTATCTATGTAATGACTGGATTATTTTCACATTTCAAAAATATTCTGAAGGTATCACGAATATTTGGTACAGATGAGACATAAACAAATTGTAACGATAAAATTGTTCTTTCATATCGACAATATTTTGATCATTTATAAGGCAATATGGAAGTATAGCTAGATCCACTATGTTTTCATAATTTCATATTAAAGATTTTTACATATCGAAGTGTATATATTAAATTCAATTTAAATCTCCTCAAGATATCACTTAGTTGTTCTATTGTTTCTCTAGATTGTCCCGAACTTAGTTAGTTATGCTGCAGTGCCTACTAATCTTCATAGTCAGCAATATGTATATTTGTTATTGCTTTTGTAATATCAACAATTTAACAACTAATAGACAGTGATTTCTAGTGTAAATGATTGGTAGGTATACACGCTTGGAAAGTCTCGACAAGCTTCCACAAACACAAGCGTGTAGGTAAAGGGGGTGTTTGGCTTGGCTTGCGTGAGATAAAAAGAGCTTGTTGCCAAACCATAAATGTTTTCATATTTTATTAATATGCCTACTCATATTCATAGTCAGTAATATGACAGTGATTTCTAGTCTGAACGGATCCTAGGCTTAAATGGTAGGTTTACATGCTTGGCAAGTCAAGCATGGAAACCTAAAAAATTTCCAAAATTACAAGCGTGTAAAGGGGGTGTTTGTCTGGAAAAGCTTGTTGCCGATCCAGGCCAGATTAAAGGAAGCTTTTGGCAAGCGCTTGCGACGCATTTACACGTTGGCGCATTTGTAGTGTCGCTCATGAGTTAGCGCCGTACGTTTGTGTACTTAAATAATTTCGACGTCTACGTCTGCCATGTTTGCCTGTCCGTAACACACTATCGCACTCGAAAGCGTCTAAATGGCATTAAAGTGTTTGTGAAAGTATAGAGCTTGTGGATGCTTGCGGATACTTGCCAAGCGTGTAAACCTAAGTACCATAAAATATCTATGCTCAGCGATTTCATAGGCTTACACATGCAAAGAAATCTACTAATTTAAATGGTTCATCAAAGCACTGATCCAAAAAAACATGACTCCGTTTCCGTTTCTAATTTCAAATGAAAAACAAAATAAGTAATCAAAAAAATATATATAATATATATATGCAATATTTTTTAAGTGAATATAAAATGTAATCATCATATGTCATTTTTATTTCAATTATTTTAGTACAGGTACCCGACCGGTGATTCAATATGGTTTAAAATTAATTCCAAAAACTTGAAACCACATATCGTAGACTTGAACTAGTTTTCAGACAACTCTTCTAGTGCCCGGTTTCTGAGGTACTTTTAACGGCAGTTTATCAATTCGATAGCGCTATTGGTTCAATAACTCTTGGAATTGCGTTTCTGAACATGGTCGCGTCAGTTAAACTTCGTTTAAACTAAGGTAAACTTAACTGACCATTTTGTGCAGTTTATCGATTCCATAACTTTATTTGACGTTTTTGACGTGGTCATTTCATGCGATTTTTACAGAAGTAATGGAGTTTATTTCTAGTATATCTATACCTAGAAACTTAAGACAAAGGAGAAATCCTTTCGAAATGTTTAGTGATGAAGAGTTCACGTTAAGATATCGGTTTAACAAGAACACTGTGATACATGTCAGTGAAATCATCAGCCCAGCCCTACTTTAGTGCCTATTTCGCACCGCATTGTCTGTTTTGGAACAAATCTTTATCGCATTACGATTTTATGCCACAGGTACGTTCCAAGTTTTAATTGGTTATGACATAAACGTACATAAAAGTACCGTGTCAAGAGTAGTGTATAAAGTGAGTAAAGAAATAGCAAAATTAGCTAGGAGCTATATCAAAATGCCCAATGTGGAAGAGTTGAGAAAGGTTAAGGAGCAATTTTACAATATAGCTGGATTTCCAAATGTTATTGGTTTTGTAGATGGATCACACATACCTATTCAGTCGCCTGGTGGTGAACAAGCAGAATTGTTTAGGAACAGAAAATGTTTTTTTTCTATTAATGTACAAGTCGTTTGTGATGCAAAATTATATATCCGTGACATTGATGCTCGATGGATTGGATCGGCTCATGACAGCACTGTGTATCACAACTCATTCCCGCGAGCGCGCTTGGACAATAATGAAATAGATGGTCACCTGCTGGGAGATAGCGGTTATTCTTTCGCTACTTCTATCAACAGCATCTTTTCACGTTCAGTGAAATTCTTACAGCGTTTTTCTGATTCCATATTAAATGAAAAAAGAACACTTCAAAACTTAACACGAAAAAAGCACACGCGGGAACAACTCAAAGCAAACAACACAACAATCAAATCAACAGAAGTATCTTCTGACTGGTTATTTTTCTCTATGTCAAATACCACTCAAGCACTCTTTTCCCCGCCAGTTTAGGGAAGAAGACGGTATCAACAATTGCAGATGAATTTACTTTAAATGGGAAAAACCCTAATAATCCCTACCGATCGTCAAACATCTGTATTCAAGGGAAAACCCAAAATTATTTAAACTAATAAATGTTAAATGGGTATAAGGATTGAATTTAATGCCTAATGTAAAATAGCTGTTTACGATCTTAGATTAGTTATATAATATCTACTTAAAATGTATTTATTGTTATTACTTTTTTTATATCACTATTTGGGATTTCCCAAAAGAAAGTATCTATATCTTATTTTCATATTTTTACACTAAATTAGTAGAAATTTGATAACTCATTTAACTTCAAAAAAACTATTATCACAAATAAAACATGTAATAAGTACAAAATAAAATAAATAAAGTCAAATTTATGTCGCTTCTTTGAACATTTCCATCTAGTGGTAAATGTACGAACTACTTATTGGTTAAATAGTTATTGAGTAGCCAGTTGCGTGTTCAGAAACGCAGTGACAGTTAAACGAAGTTTATCTTCTCCATAACTATAATGAATCGATAACTATTGAAAACTTAACTGAAGCCCTCAGAAACCGGGCATGAGTGTTTCAAATAGCAGTTACAAACAAGTTCCCACAAAATCCCAAAAACTTGTCCAAAACCATAACTTGCTAGACATTAACCAACTATAAATTATGTGAATTAAATGGATTAGTAAAAAACTTTGATTATTTAAATTTTAAATATTTTAAACCAAAACTAATAGTTTTCAATAAGACAGGGTACCGGGAATATTGCGGGTAGATCATCGTATTCTACTTTTAAAATATTATTAATCTGAGGGAATCTTTATTAATCCTATTAATAAAAAAAATATTTCCTTTTTACAAATAATTTTTTGACGCTTAAAAGTGTAATGAACTGTTAAACACGAATATCATATAGAGACGGAGTAAAACGGAAATCTATTTTTCAAATAACGGAAAGTATTTTTTCAGAAATCCGGAAACAATATTTTCACAGCGCCGAAAATAGATAGAGAATTAAAAATTGTTCTACGGAAGCTCATCCCATTTTTCTTCTAGGGTTGATTGGTTGTTAAAGATTCAGAGAATCGTGTAGATACTGTATATTGTTAGTCAAGGGTCATTAATTAAAATAAAAGTGGTTTAGAAATGCTGATTACAGCCGAATTAACTTTTACAAAATATGTAAAAATCTGTAGTTGTTTTGGATGTAATAGTTCTTTTTTAATGGGTTATTAAAGGATTTTTATTTATAGATTCTTTCGAAAATAAATAAAATAAAACTTATTTTATTTATATTCAGTTTAAAATTAGCGTCATATTACCATACGAGCCACATGTACCTACAGATTTTTAAAAAATCATGCACTTGGAGTATATTTAAGGAGCAGGGATTTTTGGACCTAGAGCCAAATACTTAAAAAGCTCAAATCAAAGATGGTCTGGGAATGCCTAGGCATAATAACAGTCTTACCCTCTTATGGGTTTCAGACACATATGAATAAAAGGAAACGAAACAGAAGATAAGCTGACAAAGAAACGAGGTCAAACTCCATACTGGGGACCAAAACCATCTTGTGGAATCAACCGTAGTACGGTCTTAGAAAAACTGAGGAAGGAAGTGGATAGAGAAAAATCCAAGTACTAGAACGATGTAGAAGAACTATGACAATCGGAGACGCTCCCGGGAAACTATAACCAGAATAAATCTTTCAGCTGTCTAAACGTTAATAAAAAGAATCTTCGTATTATAACGGGAAAATTAACCAGGCACTACCAATTAAGAGAACATACGAGGAAGCATATGCAAATTCTGTGAGGAAGAGGATGTGTAGCTTCAATACATATACTCTCAGAATGCATTGCATTACGTAATTCTAGGGTTAGATACCAAGGGTCATACAAATTACAAGAGAAAGATCTACCTAACTTGAAGCCCAACGATATCCAACACTTTCTAAGAAAGATAGGACTCAAGAGCTGCTATATGTCTGAGGGAAAAATCAGAATTATACCAAGAAAAGCGGGACACAACACAATAGATTTTAATTTCGCTCATACATCATCATCAATTATATATATTTAATTCCTAATCATAGATTTTTTAAATACACCTATTTTAGTCAGTCTTCAGTTTGAAGAAAATTAAGACGATTAAAAATCTGTGAGCCTGTTACAGGTCTGGGACTAGTAAAATTGGCTTCTGCGAGTCTTTGTCCAGTAGCTTGTTCACTACGTTGGTTTTCCGGACGTGGTGAAGTGAATTTACGAATTTATTAGCTTTAGCATGACAATTTCGTAGAAATTGTAAGAAAACTTGTGCATCGTGCTATTGGATATGTGATACTGTTGAGTACCATATCGCTCATATCTACCGTCTTGAAGCAATATAACAATAGCAGCCGCTGTGTCGGTATAAGAAGCCATAATTTTTTGGATTAAATAAACGCAGCACAACTTTATGTGTTTCGATCTGTCAGAAAATGAAAACAACACCATTTTTGCCCGTGGTTTTATGGATATAAATATGGACTATTAAGATCTGTGCAATATTTGATTTTTTTTAAATACTTGTTATTAGAACACTTTCAATTTGTTATTTTTTTTTTTGTATTTACGAAATTGTACTTAATAATTATTAGCGTTTTAAGTAGGTTGAAAAAAAATTCAACTGCTTTGTTCTTCGTGCCGTTTTGTTTTTTGTTTTTATTAGCTTAATAAGTGCATTTTTGTATACATACCATTTAGTTTAATAATGTACAGTAATTATTTTGTCCTCTTACCTGAAAAAAAAGGAAATAAATATTAATTACGAGCCAAATTAATGTTTTGATGAAATGTTCAGAAAAAAAAAACTAAAACTAAATACCACTAATTATTAATTCAACAGATATATTACTTTTAAGTTCGAAACTCGAGAAAAAGAAAGGAAAAATAAAAACAGAATAACGAACTTAACAGGCAATACATAGTTTAATAACCATCTTCGTCTTAAGCAAATATGGTAAAAAAACACAGTACCTACTGTGCAAATTAGTGTGAACACTTATATACGAAAAAAATGGAATAACCAATACAGTAAACGGTGTTTTAATATGAAATATGTCCTCCCTTCGCTTTGAAGACGTTTTGGCACCGAGTCAACAAGTTTTTTACAGTTTCCTGCGATTTGCAGATCCCTAAACCATATCTGGATATCAGCCTTTATCCATAAGTGGTACCCTTTACCGATTTCCGTTTATTATAGATTTAGCTTGTCTTTAAATATTTCTTTTTTTAATACTTGCCCAATTGCTTCCCCGATATACGACTCGCCCCCTGAGTCCCGTTCGCATTCTGATAACCTCTGGTGAGTCTTCAACATCCGGAAAGAGGTGGTTACAATATATCTAATAAATGGATCAATGATTTGCTTTTGATTAAATCTAAGGTTCAGTTATTTTACTTTTGTTTTTTTTTTATTTTACAATTATTTGTATATTACATTAATATAATTTGATGTGACAACAACGAACGTTTCTGGGACTTTAGCAGTTAGAAAAAGTTTTCTGGTTATAAAATATCTGCTAGAACTTCGTCAAAATCTTATTAGTTGTTATCGTCTTCACATACATCACCTATACAAACACAAACAATAAGCTAGTTCGAAAATTTGTTGTTTGTAAATAAATAACCTATATAGGCGTGTTAAATATAAAATTAAAATAAACTAGAAAGGCTTATAGTAGCTGGTCTTACACAACAAATATTTTAGGATAATTCCATTAGATCTAGTAACCATACAAAGTTGTATTTTACAATTTTGTTGCATTTCGGAGACCGCGCCAAATTTTAAATATTATAGGATGCAATTAAGGTATTTCTGTCGTAAATGGCTCTAACGTACTCACATATTGCTACTTGCAACATTTCAATATTTATTTCACAACAAAATTACTATACTCAAGGAAATAAATTTATTTATGTAATTTTCTATATATAACTAAGTAACTGCATCATTTATTTATTTGATTTATTTTATTATTCCTTTTTAATCATCGAATAAAACGCAAAGCTACTGCATAATACATGGAGTACAATAAATTGAAATCCTTATTAACCCTAGAAAGCAGCGGAAAATAAAGTATAATTCCTCTATAAATTCTTCTATGACTATTTTTACTTTAACGAAACTTTCTATAATCTTATTGCAGATGTTGTAATTCATGATATAAAAACGAGTAATTAACTAATTAATGAAGAATGCATGCGGATTAAAAATGACCAAACTTTTACCAAGAAAATAATAATATGCTGTAACTGCTGCTATAAGATTTATTTATTTGAGAATGGTTTAGATTTACTATTTGGTCCAATATTTGTTTTTTAAATTATTCTTTTATTCATTTGAGTATTTCAACGGTAAAGTAACAATATCTCCTGATTGACATTTATTGTTTAGTTCTACGAATTCCTAATAGATGACAGTTTAAGTTAATTGATGTAAATCTTTGACATCTAAGTTGAATATGCCCCGGTAGATAGCACTGTGTTTTGATTTCTAGATTATTTAACATCCAGTTTGTAAAAAAACACAGTATATGGTGTAGAATTTCGATTTATAAATAAAAAAACAAACGAGAAACTAAAAAAAAGAGTGTGCGTGTAACCTTTACGCGCGATTGAAGTAAAACTTATTTGACTTACGTATCATCGCAAAATAAATTCAAATTCAAAATATGTTTTATTAACAAGTAGCTACAGGTTTTTGATTTTTTCGTTTATTATTATTATTTATTGATGAAAGAGTAAAATATTCTTGAGAATCCACCATTTTATTCAAGTGACAACTATTTTGTTTTGTAATTTATCTAAAATTCATTAATTTCACTTTCACGTTTTAAAAAATGTTGACAGAAATTAACGGTTAGGTTAGGTTAGCTAATCAAAAGTTTTGACGTACGTATCGCAAGGAAGTCAGTAGAAACATAAAGAACTGTGTGTGTGAAAATCATGAGAAATCTGTTAATTTCTTCCGTATTTTAAATTTTAACTGTTAATCAATTTCTAACAAAACTAATAGAATAGACCTAATCTTAAAGCAATATGAACCAGACATATTATCTCTATCCGAAACATGGTCCAATAATGACAATATCGGCTACATACGATTTAATAATTACTCTGTTGATGTTACTTCAATAGAACTAATAAATCACATGGCAGTGTACTAATTTTGACAAAATCTTCCATAGAAATTAAGAAACACGATTTTTTGACTAATTTATCACTTGAAGTAGATATTGAAATCTCCAGTATCTCTTTTAAAATACTTCAAACCACCTGTTGTATATTAAATATTTATAGATCCCCATCTGGAAATTCCAATACATTTATAGATAGACTTTACAGTGCATTAATTTTCTGTACAAATAACTTTATCTCTTTTATTCTTTGTGGAGATTTCAACATTGATTTTTTAAACAATTCACAGGAAAATAAAATGTATGCATATAGAGTACTCACTCATTTTCATTCAATATTTTTTCATCACTTTCTTCATTAATAAATCCACTTTGTTTATTCATATTTAAAACAAAGACTTTATACACAAATTTTAGAAAACTATTCACCAACAATATAGTTTGGTTGACAAGCTGTCAATTTGACAGGTCCGCAAAATATGTATATTATGTTGCCTACCATAATATAGGTACAATTACAGATTTAACTTTTATTTAATATAGTAGGCCGAATCGTGTTAGGTTTTTTGATCAGGTTTTTTGCGTTACGTTAGAATATGACGTCACGTCCGTTAGAATTACTGAGTTACGCCTAGTCGCGCCTAAAGAAGATTTACTTAAAAAAAAAACAGAAAAAATTGTAGAAAAAAAAATGCCAAAAAAATGTAATCCTAAATTAAGTAATATAATGCCACCGTAAGGTGGCGCAGTTAATATCTCATATATTTATACACACAATTACTACTTTATTGATTAACCGACCAATTTTTTGCTCAAATATTACGACGCTACCGGAAGGTAGCGCAATTAATATCTCATATATTTAAACGAGAAATTTTTACTAAATTAAGTATTATGAAGAAAACATTAATTCAAAACACAGTCGAATTCGAATATAAGTACCTGTAGAGCATGGAGTTCAGACATGCCGACTGTTCCCACTATCACTACGCTGATCTTTAATCGGTGTAAAGCACGTCTCTTTATTTTGTTGAAATTTGAGAAATTGTATTGCAAACATATATTCGTTGTATAAAAAAATTTTTAGATAATAATTAATAATACAATATTAAAAAACTGAATTAATCTTCTATATAACAAAATAATTGTCATTTTACGTGTATGTACATATGTACCTATGTATTTATTATAATTCTTACTGTTGCTTGTATATTCATAATATAGCATTTGTAACTTCTTACAAATACGTGTATAGATTAGATATACAAAATATATATTAGTGGTAGATCCAATCATTGATGGAGTGTATATTACACAATATTAAGAAAAGTGAAGGAATTGAAATTCCAAAGTTAAAAGACAATGACTATGTTGAAATAAAATTGAATAGAATTTTACTTTATTTTATACACATATAAATACGTTGTAGATGAGTAACTGATAAAAAAGATTCTCATGTCGAACCATGTATGTGTTTGTGTTGAGAAAGTAATATGTTTTAAAATTCTCATTGGGTGTGTGTTTTTAACTATTTATAGGTGCGAGTTTGATAACCTACATGATTGCAACTATTATAGCTACTGTGTAAGACTGCTATTAATGCTTTAATAAATAACAAATATGAGATAACTACTAAATTTACCTCATTCTTTCCATTGTGCTTATTTTAAGTTATTATATATTTTCTTGACTGCCTTTTTAAAGAGCGTTGCGATTTCCTTGATATCGTTGGAAGTTAAAAGGCTTTCACAAAAGATTCTTGTGACCAGTAAAAAGAGACTGGCGCTTTAATAGATTTATATGAATAGGATATTCGTTGCACACACAGTGCTACTGTAAGTGCTATAGAATCTATTTAAATATATCTACAGTAACTTTTTCTTCTTTTCTTTACTTCGGATAACTGAGCAAACATGTTGTGAAATACTTGTAAAATCAGCATCAATTTGCAAATTATTCACTGGTAGAGGAATTTAGATTCAACATCTCATCCGACGATATACTGACTACTCTTTTTGTTTTTAGGTTCAACATTTTTGCTAATTATTGGGAAGTAGGTGAGCTGAATTTAAAGGCATTGTTAATTTGATTATGTTAAAGTATTAATTTAGACTTCCACAACTTGCCAACTGTCCTGTGACTGTTGTTATCTTTCAGGGACCAGGGACCAGTTCTTAAGCAAAAAACTCTGAATCACACAATAAGAGTTCGTTTATCTACAATCGAATAAAATTAAATATCGACAATAAAAATAATATTAGTGCCCGACCGAAAGTTCGGTTTCGGTTTAAGCCAAAAAATCTAGTTTAGCAATAAAAATGATTATATTACTCCTTTCATAGAACAGCACCACCTCTATTAGGAAAATTTTTTCCTTAATAAACTCTATAACAGAGTAATAAAACGTTAATCAAATTTGCTGAAAAATAAATATTCGGACGTACAATGACTTTTAAAACTCAAATCAAACTTTAACAAGAGGTTAACCCTTTCGCTCACAATGTATTCAATTGAATACATACAATTTATTAAGCTATTATGGCTATCTAATGTATTTATTACCCGTTACGTAATTTTGTATTCATTTATATACATATCTAGAAAACATAAAGTGCCTAAGTTGCCATCTATTAATAATAGTTTGAATTTTATAAATTTAAGACTAAATCGATATCTGCTTAGTTCACTAAGGTAGAAACCTTTTTTTTTAATTATATTTCAAATCCAAAGGGCGTGGCATAAGATTGAAATAAACGTTGTTCTAATAGCATTATTAGTTTGTTTTAATAAATGAAACGTGAAAATCTATTTATATTTAGTTATTTTGTGTCGAGATAGTTTTAAAATCAGTGTATTCATTTGAATACATATTTAGTCAAGGACCTAAATTTTCCGAAAGATAGTATAATGGTAACTATTTGTTGTTTAAATTTTTGATGTTTATTTATTTTTTTATTTATACTATTAGGCGTTAAATTATAATATGAAACGGTCATTATCGCACCAAGAATTATTAGAACTCATAGAGACAGGAATCTCAGATATTGAGTAGGTATCTGAGTGACGACGACTGTCAAGAAAGGCGGTAGAATGATATTGAATCTAGTAGTCAATATAAACTAATTAAAAAACCTTATACCTAATGAAGATAATTCTTGGACCAAATAGGACACTTCCATGAATATGACAAAAAAATTGCTTCCAGGTGCAAATATCCAAAATGTAAAGGACAAAGTAGAGTAAAGCGTATTAAATGTAAGGTACATTTATGTTTAAATTCTAACAATAATTTTTTCTTAAATTTCCATTTAAAAAATTAATAAAAATGTATTCTGTTTATCAATCTTTTATTGAAAATCAATTCATTACAAGACAAGCTATATTTACCTACTGGGTCCGTTGACTCATTATGTATTCAATTGAATACAAGCTATAGCTTCAACGTGCGCTATAAAAACTAAATAAAAATATAATGATAATTTTACAAAATAATCAAGTTATTATGGCACAAAAAATTAGAATGTTCTCGCATTCAGGCAAAAGTCGTGAACGAAAGGGTTAATGCGTCCTGGCATGGAATTTACCAAATTCTGCAATATTCGGTGGCAAAAGATTCCAAATTTCTGTGATTTTTACCGTAAATTTTGGGAAAGGTACGCTGGGGATCATTACGCAAAGACTTCTTCATTTAACATTTGCAAACCATATCATAAGCCACTGTAAAAATTTTACCGTATGCTTTAAAAAGTCTTTATGTAAGGCTTCGGTGTTTCTTGCCTTTTTTTAGAAATCCCTAATAAAAACATTAAATTTAATCCGTCGCGGCATAAGTCCACATTTCCGTTGTCCAGGATATTTTAGATTTTACCTAATTCAAAGTTGTTTTTTTTTAAAGCTGTCATTAATGACTTTTCCTTTCATGTAAGGAAAGTGTTTATCAGGTCATTATTGTTTATATTAAAATGAAAAATTACCAACATACTTTATACAGAGACATTAATTTTGCTTCGAGATTCCACCGGGCTTATATTAGTCGCCTTCTGTTAACTTTGCAAATCTTTAACAAAACACGACGTTTTTTTTATTGGTAATATCTAGGAGGACCAAACTTTTACCACGAACACTAATATTAGCAGTTTAAGTAAACGATTATTTTGAGATATCTCTAATGAGATTTTTGAAATTTTAGAAAGAATACAATCAAGAAGATATTAAATGACATTAAGGAGAAATTTTTAGAGCGTTGCCGCATACAGGCAAAGGTTGCGGGTTCGAATCCTGCTGGATAAGACATATTTTCAATTTCTCCCTAAGTCATCTATATATATAAAACTCAAAGGTGACTGACTGATTGACTGATATAGTGATCTATCAACGCAGAGCCCAAACCGCTGGAGGGATGGGGCTGAAATTTGGCACGCAGGTAGATGTTATAACGTAGGCATCCGCTAAGAAAGGATTTTGATTAATTCCACCCCCAACGGGATAAAATAGGGGATGAAAGTTTGTATGATCTATCAACGCACAGCTCAAACCGCTGGACGAATGGGGCTGAAATTAGGCATGCAGGTAGATGTTACGACGTAGGCATCCGCTAAAAAATGATTTTGATTAATTCCGCCCCCAAGGGCATAAAATAGGGGATGAAAGTTTGTATGAAACTTTGTCAATTTTAAACCGTTCGGGCTAAAACTTTGCATGCATATAGTTACTACGACGAAGGCATCCCCTAAGAAAGGATTTTGATTAATTCTACCCCTAAGGGGATGAAAGTTTTTATGAAACTCTGCCAATTTTAAACCAATCGGGCTAAGATTTTGAAAGCAGATAGTTACTATAACGTAGGCATCCCTTAAGAAAGGATTTTGATTAATTCCATCTCTAAGGGGATAAAATGGAGGATGAAAGTTTGTATAAAGCTTTGTCAATTTTAAACCGATCGGGCTGAGATTTTGCATGCATATAGCTACTATGACGTAGGCATCCTTTAAGAAAGAATTTTAATAATTTCCACCCCTAAGGGGATAAAAAAGGGAATGAAAGTTTGTATGAAACTTTGTCAATTTTAAACCGATCGGGCTGAGATGTTGCATGAATGTAGCTACTATGACGTAGGCATCCCTTAAGAAAGGATTTTGATAAATTCCACCCATAAGGCGATAAAATAGGGGATGAAAGTTGGTATGAAACTGTGTCAGTTTTAAACCGATCGGGCTGAGATTTTGCATGCATATAGCTACTATGACTTAGACATAGGATAAAATAGGGATGAAAGTTTGTATGAAACTTTGTCAATTTCAAACCGATCGGGCTAAGATTTTGCATGCATATAGCATGCAAGTTTTTAAAGTTTTAAAATAATAATAGTCTAATACCACTCGCGCTTTACTGAGCGGGGTGTGTGGAGCGGTGAGACGGTAGCACGCTGCTGCTGGCCGACATGAAACTATCGATAGACGCGTAGAGTCTTGAAAATTCGAGAATAAATTTGTTTTATTACGTAGTGGTGTACTCAGAAATTACTTTTTTAAATTCAATCCCTAAGAATTTAAAATAGGGGTTGCAAATTTGTATGAAACTCGGTGGCAAAAAACTAAAGTCCACGCGGATGAAGTCGCTGGCGTCCGCTAGTTTAATATATTCTTGTTTGTATTTTTTCTAAAATTTCATAAACCCACACTAGTAGTCCTTCATATTTTCTAATAATAACCCAGACCATTTAAATTGGATTATTTAAATCATTCGAAATTTTTTGCATTGGGACGCCCAACAGAAGTACCTAATCTAACTTGAACTGTCCGAAATACGGCTACAGCTGTGAGTTAGAGTGAGAAAGAATGAACCTTCCTGCCGCTGCTGTATGCCAAAACTTCAGTGTTCGTGAATTATCGTGGGTTGTTCGACTCCGTCTCTGTTCTCCACCATTCATCGCTATAAAAGGGCAATGAGTTGAAGTAATTTGTTTGTAAGTGATTTAGTAAGTATTTCTTTTGTTTTACCAGTATTTTTGTTATTAATATTTTTTATATAAGTATATTAAAATACCTTTCCGCTCTGCGTACTAGTTTTCCAAGAGTGCAACTGTTTAGTGCTGCTGGACAAATATACTCAGATCGTCAGAATAATCTCGTAGGTGAGAACGTGAAAAAACTGTTTTGTTAGTCTACAATATAAGATTTTAATTACGAATATTAAAATACTAATTTGAAATTGGTACTATATTTGTTTATTTTTTTTTATTTTAGAAGCTATTTTGTTACAAAAGAGAAGGCCTTCTTGGGTTCTACCACTTTTTAGCAGCGGGCGGAACTTTAGATTGCAGCGCTCTATTAAAAAAAAACTAACTTAAAACACTGGATTTGTTTAAACGCTGAAATGCTATTTGAATGTTAAATTTTAAGTGAGACAAATTGTAATTATTTCGTTTTTGCTATTTACATAATATGTTCAGCTATGTGAATTTTTCACTCTTTTATTCTGCCAAGCTATTTCGTTTAAATAGTAGCATTAGGGTAATTCGCATGTGTGAATATATGTATGTCATGGTATTATTAATTTATTTTTGTATTTCAATATGAGTGGGCTTTTAATTAAAATGTTTAGAACTTCTCTTAAAAGATATAAATTTCAAATAGTATTAAAACAGGATAAATGTAATAGGGAGACAAATCTGAACAACAGTGTTTTAATAGTGGCAACCAATTTGTAAATTAGATTTAACTCATTCTGAGTGGATTGCTATGAAGAAAAGAAGCCCTAGCCTAGCGCATAGTTTAGATGTAATAAAGTAAGGGTTTGAGATTTTATTAGCCTTTTTATTGCCTGTCACAAAACATAATCTAATCTTTACCCGATTATAGCGCTCTGTTGAGCTATAAATAATTACTTACATCCCAGCAAGATTGTTTGGAACAAATAAATAAATTTTAGTTCGTGAACAAGTTAGTAGACAACTACGCCAATGACCATCAGACATACAATTTATTTGCAACATAGTAACTTCAAAATATCTCCTATTGCATTTTATTGCTTTTTATACAGCATTTTCGACAACATAGCTGACGAATATAAAATTTTTCCTCGAAAGTGGAAAATAAATCGTTCAAATATTTTTCTTTGAAAATAATATTCCTCATATGCTTATGTTTTAATGTTTTATCACTGCAATGTTTATAACAATAAAAGCAAATATTTCAAACAATATCAATATTTAGTAAACTATTATTTTGAGATATCTCTCAATATATTAAATGACATTAAAGAGAAATTAAAAAATTGTCGCATTCAGCAGGACTTCAACCCGCAACCTTTGCCTCTAAGCAACAACGTTCTAAACTTTAAGCTATGAATGCTTATTTAGCTTTTGTGGTCGTTAAATTCTACCTACTTATGTCACATGTGACCAATTAAAATAATCGTTTACTAAGAATACATGATTCCGGTCTCCCAACCGAATAAAACTATAAGGCAGGATAGAAGAAAAGTGAATCATAGTATGATGTTTCAATTGTCAATTTGACAAACTCTCTCTCATTAACGTTCTGCTGTATAGGCTTAAAGAGAACATGAGTGAGAGTGACATGTGACATGAGTTAAATTGAAGCACCAAAAAAGCTAAATAATTGCTAATCAGTCAAGCTTAGAGGTTAGAGCGTTGCCGCGTAAAAGCTAAGATTGCGGTTTCATGTCCTACTGTATGCGACATTTTTTTAAATTTCTTCTTAATGTCATTTAATATATTCTTCTTTGTATACCTTCTAAAAATTTTAAAAATATCAGTATTTCTTATACTTTTAAATATTTTATCTTACTTACTTACTTACTACTGTATAATACTATAAATGAATTATTCCATTCAACTTTTTTTATAATAATATAAAAAGTATGCCACACGTATATATTAGCCTATTGTCGATGTCTAAAAGCATTTTGTGAGCGTGGCGACTGGACGAAAATCTTTCTCCGTGTAAAACACACGGTCAAACCCTTCTTTTCTACGTGCAAAACATACACAAACAGGTCCGCCAATAAAAATATTGATTTCAAAAATGTGCTAGATTTAATAAACGTGTAATTTAAAGTTTCCAATTAAGAGAGCTCTTATGATAGTTTTATTTAAAGTAAGTGGTTTGCTGTGATTTTACAGAAATTATACCTTTGTTCTTGAAACTAATAACAACGTTTAAAGGATATCGTCATTTTTTCCATAAAACGTATCGTTCATTAAACATATATAGGTATAATTGATGCACATCCTATAAATTTAATTAATTTAAGTAACAGGAAGTACCTAATAAGTTTCTTTAAAAGACACCTGGATGCTGCGATATAAATAGATATTGTAACGGGATAACCGTAAAGGAAGGGACCTTAATTTGAAAGATTGTTATTGACAGTTGATTTTTAGAAGTTTCTAAAAATCAACTGACCATTTTAAATAGAAAATTCTAGAAGCTTCTAAAGACACTGACTAGATTAAATAAAGTTGTATATAAGGGGATGCATGGGCAGTTAACGTCAGTTCAAGTCAAATGTTCAGAAGAGTTCATTGTATTGTCAAGTAGTTAGACGTTATCCAGCAGAGTTCAGTGTATCTTAACAATTTTGTAAATAAATTGTGTAAAAAGCCCCTATAAGTGTTTCAAATTGGTGTCAGGTGTGGGGTGAAGATACAAGAATGCCTGGAAAAAAGATAAATGAATTATTGGTGGCTGAGCTCAGAAGAGAGCTCGAAGAATTAGAGTTGGAAACTACTGGGACCAAATCTGTATTGTTGAATAGGCTCCGTGATTACTACCTAAATAATAATATGGACCCTGACGTTGTGGAGTTCGATGATCCGGTTCAAAAAGCAATTTCCCGATTGCAAGAGGATTTATCCACTCAGATAAACAGCCAGCGCGAAGATATGTCCCAGCTGTCGCAACGAATGACGAGCCAACAAGAAGAACAAACTCAACAACTCTCCCGGCTGCAAGAGGATCTATCAGGACGAATGACGAGCCAGCAAGAGTAGCTATCCAGTCAGATGAAGAGCCAGCGCGAAGATATGTCCCAACTATCACAACGGATGTCTACCCTACCAGAAGAGTTCTCCAGTTCCTTCTCCCAGCAAATATCGCATTTGCGCTCCGAAATGTACACTCTTCGTGACGAACAAAATCAGCAAGTGTCCAGCTTGCGTGACGAACAAAATCAGCAAGTGTCCAGCTTGCGAGACGAGCAAAATCAGCAAGTGGCCAACTTGAATCAACAAGTAGCCAACCTGCGAGACGTCAACCAGCAAATGCAGTACCAGATAAGAAAGCTTCAACAAGAACAGGAAGCTAGCCGCCGAAACCAAACCATCCACCACGGCGACGGAGATGCAAGAAGGATGGAAACCTGCCACGCAGACGTCGAACGACAAAGAAGCGAGGAGACGACCCATGTACGAACGACGATTAAACCCCCGACCTTCGACGGGAAGACTTCCTGGCCAAATTACCTGAAACAATTCGCCGCAGCGGCCAGGGCTAATGGATGGTCATCCCAGGAGAAGGCATTGTCCCTAACCGTAGCTCTGCGAGGCGAAGCTTTAGACGTCTTGCAATCATTGACACCGGATGAAGCTGACAACTTCGAGTTATTGGTGAATCGTCTAGAGATGCGTTATGGTCAAACTCATCTACAACCGGTGTACCGAATGCAGTTAAAGAGCCGAAAACAGAAAATGGAGAAACTTTCCAGGAATTTGAAGCGGATGTAGCAAGAATGGTTCGACTTGCGTATTCAAATGCAGCGGAGGATTTCCTGGAATGCCTAGCAGTCCAAACCTTCACCGATGGTCTTCGAGACGTCGAGTTGCAGCGCGCTGTACGGTTGGCGCGGCCGAAGGATCTTGTGGACGCCTTGACCAATGCCCTGGAGTTTGAGGCGGCGACGGAGGCCACACGTGGAGTTGCTCGACTAAGGCAAATCACCGGTAACTACGACCATGCCGTTCATTCCGTTAGCGACGTTAAGCGGTAGTAGAGAGATTAATGAAGTTCTCTCCAAAAAGAAGGCGCCCAGTGAGATGCTGGAACTGCGGAGAACTAGGCCATATAAGAAATACTTGCCCCAAAAAGAAAAATCTTCTGCTGAAGTACCCCAGCAGCAGGAAAACTAGAACGGGTCGACTCCTGGAGGGCGAAATCGACCCCAAACATTCCCGAAGCCCCTCACACCATTAAATTGGCAACTCTGCGACATCACGTGGACAGCTTATATGTAGATGGCCTCATTGATGGGAAGAACTTTAGCATGCTGGTAGACAATGGAGCTACAAAAACTATCGTTCGACCATCCATCATTATGCGAAAGAAGATGTGGCCTACCAGTTGGAGACTGCGTACCGCTACCGGAGATTCTGCTAGAGTCTACGGTGAGATACAGGTGACGCTACAGTTTGGTTTAACCTCTCTTGTTCACTCAGTGCTGGTGGCTAACGTTGATGAAGATGTTGTTCTGGGCATGGATGTTATGCTCCACTGTGGTTTTCATTTGGATCTTCGCCAACGTATCCTTCGAACTGGTAATGAAGAAATATTCCTGCACCGAAAACAAGTTGACAATGCCTCGATTAAGCTAATCGATGATATCGAACTTTCGGCAAGCTGCGAATGTGTCGTCACAGCGCGGTTGGATGGACTGGAGCCAGATGGTGCCCCAGCCATGATAGAGCCGAAGAACCATGACCATGAAAAGGACTCCTTGTGGGTAAGACTCTTGTTAGATCCGCCAAAGAAGTACCCATCCGAGTTATCAACTTGAACGATCATCCAGTTCTTCTCCGAAAGGACACGGAAATGGGAAGTTTGGAACCAGTAATGGCCATAATTCACAAGATAAATGTTACGGAAACAGATGAGACCAACGAAATTGAACAATTAATGACAAAATTAGACCCCTCTTTGTCAAAATTAGAAAAGAAACAGGTAAGAGATCTACTTTACAGTTATAAACCTGTATTTGGTTCTAAAAGTAAACTGGGAAGAACTGATGTTGTACAACATAGAATTGACACTGGTGATGCACGTCCGATTCGACAGGTACCCCGAAGGATGCCTCAAGTTAAAAAGGAAGAAGCAGACAGAGCCCTTAAAGAAATGATTCAAAATGGCATAGTCGAACCATCCAGTAGTCCGTGGGCTTCTCCTGTGGTATTAGTAAGAAAGAAAGACGGATCAATGCGGTTTTGTGTCGACTATCGAAAGCTAAATGATGTCACTAAGAAGGACAGTTATCCTCTGCCAAGGATTGATGATGCCCTCGACGCTTTGGCGGGTTCTACTCTGTTTTCTCCCTTGGACCTTAAAAGCGGATACTGGCAAGTTAAAATGAATCCTGCAGACAAAGAAAAGACTGCTTTTACCAGTGGATCAGGGTTATGGCAATTCACGGTCCTTCCATTTGGCCTCTGTAATGCTCCTGCGACGTTTGAACGACTAATGGAGAACATCCTGCGGGGTTTGTCATGGGAAACTTGTCTAGTTTATCTAGACGACATCATCATAATGGGTAAGACCTTTAAGGAACATTTATCTAACCTGGAAGAAGTTTTTAAAAGATTACAGGACGCTAATCTTACATTGAATGTTAAGAAATGCCACTTGTTCCAGAGACAGGTCAACTATTTAGGACATAACGTAAGCAAGGATGGCGTTGCTGTTGACCCCGCAAAGATAAAAGCCGTTCAGGAATGGCCAATCCCTATCGACAAACATCAGCTCCGGAGTTTCTTGGGTCTTTGTTCCTATTACCGACGATATGTCAAGAATTTTGGAGACATCGCCAAACCCTTGACACGTTTGACAGAACAAGATAAGTCCTTTTTTTGGGATCAGGAATGTCAAAAGGCGTCTGAAATATTGAAGAAACAGCTTACGTCAGCACCTGTTCTTGCTTATCCACTTCCTGATGGTAAGCTTATTCTGGACACCGACGCCAGCAATGTGGGAATTGGAGCCGTCTTGTCACAGCTACAAGACGGTAAGGAAAGAGTGGTTGGTTACTTCAGCAAAACTTTATCGAAAGCTGAAAAGAACTACTGTGTAACTCGGAGGGAACTGTTAGCAGTTGTAAAATCCGTCGAACACTTTTATAAATATCTGTATGGCAGAAAATTCCTGATCAGAACCGACCATGCCAGTTTAAAGTGGCTACTTAGCTTTAGGAACCCAGAAGGACAGATAGCAAGATGGCTCGAAAAACTGCAGGAATATGATGTTGAAATCGAGCACAGATCTGGAACCAGACATCGTAATGCTGATGCACTTTTCAGAAGACCATGTCGACCTGATTGCCCCCATTGTACCCGTATGGAGCAGAACGAGGAAAAACTTGCCTTAGTTAAGGTTGTGCCAGAAGACGAGAGCTCTATGCTGGAGGAGCAACAAGAAAACGATCCCGTTCTGAGAAAGATTCGGGAGTGGAAGAGAATGGACCGTCGTCCGTTGTGGAGAGAGATATCCTCATCCTCTCCTGCTTTAAAAGCATACTGGTCCCAATGGAACTCTTTAATTTTGGACGGAGGGCTCGTTAAAAGACTTGTAGAAAATTCCGAGGGCACAGAAACAAGGAAACAAATAGTGGTCCCAAGAAATGCTGTACCGAAAATTTTAAAACAGATGCATAATGATAGTTCTGGAGGACATCTCGGTATCACGAAAACGCTGCAAAAGATCCGAGATAGATTTTACTGGGTAAATTGCACTAATGATGTTAAAGATTGGTGTCGTGAATCCACTACATGTGCTGCCAGTAACGGTCCGCACCGAAAACCGAAGGCGGAAATGCAGCAATACCTGGTTGGAAGTCCTTTTGAAAGAAACGCAGTAGATGTATTGGGGCCACTTTCACAGACCGATGTAGGAAACAAGTACATCTTTGTTGTAATGGACTACTTCACTAAATGGGTTAAAGCATATGCAGTTCCCAATCAGGAAGCCACCACTTTAGCATATATATTAGTTGAAGAATTCGTAAGCCGATTTGGGGTACCACTAGAATTACATTCAGACCAAGGAAGAAATTTTGAGAGCAAGCTTTTTCAAGAAGTTTGCCAAAGATTAGGCATCCACAAAACGAGAACCACAGCGATGCACTCTCAGTCTGATGGAATGGTGGAACGAATGAACCGGACTATAACCAACTATCTGTCAAAAGTGGTGTCAGATTGTCAGAGGGATTGGGATCGACATATTCCACTATTTCTAATGGAAATTCGATCGGCCATCAACGAATCAACTGTCCAAACGCCTGCGAAGGTCCTGTTCGGTAGAGAAATGAGGCTACCATGTGACTTGGTGTTTGGTTGTAAACCTGGTGAAGAAATGGCACGTGAACAATATGTCGCCGACCTTCAGAATCGAATGGAGAATATACACAACCTGGTGCGTGGAAAACTACAATTATCTAGTAATCGGATGAAAAGGTACTATGACACACGGACAATGGAAAAGAGTTACCAAGTTGGAGATTTAGTCTGGCTCTATAACCCCCGACGGCGTCGAGGTATTTGTCCCAAATTACAAAAGAACTGGGAAGGTCCTTACACCATCAAGAAGAAGGTTAACGATGTCATTTATCGGATCGTGAAAATTCCCAGAGGGAAACCCGTCGTGGTCCATCATGATCGTTTGGCGCCTTACCAGGGAAACCACAGTGGAGATGCGCAGCAACTCCAAGAAGATGGTTTGGCTGGCTCAGGGAGTGTGCGGGATTCCGATGTAGGAAATAACATTCCAGGAGGAATAAATCTAAGGAGGGGGCAGTGTAACGGGATAACCGTAAAGGAAGGGACCTTAATTTGAAAGATTGTTATTGACAGTTGATTTTTAGAAGTTTCTAAAAATCAACTGACCATTTTAAATAGAAAATTCTAGAAGCTTCTAAAGACACTGACTAGATTAAATAAAGTTGTATATAAGGGGATGCATGGGCAGTTAACGTCAGTTCAAGTCAAATGTTCAGAAGAGTTCACTGTATTGTCAAGTAGTTAGACGTTATCCAGCAGAGTTCAGTGTATCTTAACAATTTTGTAAATAAATTGTGTAAAAAGCCCTCATAAGTGTTTCAATATAAATATTATTCAACTCACATCAAGGCAAAAACCAAACTACAGACACGTGTTTCGCTCTCATTTGAGCTCATCAGTGTAGTATAGGTAGGTTATGTCTCTTCAGTCACTAATAAAAGACATCCCCAATATAAATCGAATAATATTTATAGATTTCAAATTGAGAAACTGGAAAACAGTCGCAAGTGGCTCCATCTTCACTCCAAAAATGGTACTTCAGTGGTCGCTTTGCATCTTGTATATACACTTTAGGCAAGGTAAAATGATAAAACGAGCAGAGCGTCTTGTGACAGTCTGATATAACAAAATATCAAAGATGATACATAACGTATCTAGTGCCTTACTGTCAAAAATAATAATTCCAGTTTTGAACTGTTAGAACTGTTGAACTGTTAGAACACTTTAAAAGAAACCTGGATACTGTTAGAAATTCTAACCGACACCATTCCAGTTCAAAACTAGAATTATTATTTTTGACAGTATGGCACTAGAAACGTTATGTATTATGTATCATCTTTGACATTTTGTTATCAGACTGTCACAAAACGCTCTGCTCGTAATATATATATATATATGTATGTATATATATATATATATATATATATATATTATAACATATGATAAGTCTAGTTCTATTATTATAGTATTCTATAGTATTCTATAAGTTACCATGTTATATTTTTATTTTAATATAGATGTGAAGAAGGTAAGATTCAAATTAATTTCTTTTATTTTAACGATTATTACTTTAACATATGCTCCTATCTATTCTCTTTCTTAGGGTCAGAGTTCAAAAATCTCAAATAATAAATGGATTCAAATTTAACTAATATTGAAAATCTCAACAAAACGATTATAAAATTCAACAATCATATACCAAATGATGTTTTCAGAACGGTGATTCTATTTTGACCTTAACCTTACTTTTTCTTATTGTGTTGTGCGCTTTACACATCACTTTTAAAAAACCAAATATAGTTAAATCAAATGTTATGAAAAGTTCTGAATCTTGTAAACAATAAATCAAATTAAACTTATCTAAGAATGAAAAATAACTTATTTAAACAGTGAAACAGTGTACATGTGAAATTAAATGTTCATCAAATACAGAAAAATCAAACACAGGAAAGTTCTTTATTTTAAAAATATTGTAAATTGATACCGTGTTCTGAAGCTTTTGAATTCTCTCTGGACAACTAAAGCACAGGCTATCCTTTTCAATTGGAATCCACCATTTCCCAGGACATCAATGATATACGGACACTTTATAGATTTAGACGAATAAAATTGCTACTCATCAGGAAATAATCTGCTCTTGCATCAAATGGTGAGTAAACTAATACTCTCTTTCTTATTAGAAACTAGTTTTACTTTAGTTAAATTAACTCAGGAAGCATTTATATAAATGAACTGCTCAGCATACCATTTCTAACCTTCATTTCTCCATATATATGAACTTTAAGTCTTACCAGCTGCTATCAGGAGTTGTCTTGCGGTTTTGTTAACACTTTTGACTACTTTTATACTTTCTTTTAATAAGTATTTAAAAAAAAATCGAAATTTTAACGGAGCAAAATTTATTACATGTTATCCCTTCAAAAGGTCGAAAACAAGAGAGAGATTCAGAAATAAACAATTTAACAACTGAATCTCCAAACAAACTTACACTATACATTATTATGCTCTATTCGCCTACTAAATTATTGATCAAATAAAATTACTAAAAATCTAATACTTAATTCCTTATTTACATTTAATACAATAGTCATTCTTTTAAAATTTACTAAACTTTTGATGAGTTGTTAATTTTATAATATCTTTCGCCTACTAATTATTATTTGTCAAATCAAATTACTAAAAATCTAATACTTAATTCATTATTTACTTTTAATACAATAATCATTCTTTTAAAATTTGCTATACTTTTAATGAATTGTTAACTTTATAATATCTTATCTACAATATAATCTAATATCTTTCTATTTTCAGAACTTTTCATTTGGAAATTAAACTAATAACAAATCACAATATGGCTTGAAAACAAACATTGTATCTTTTGAAAGTAAGTTAAATTTTTATGTATTTCTTCTATGATTTCTAATATTTTATAATAAAATTTATGTAAAGTTTTACATTTATGTTCTAACATTTAATTTTCTTATTTCATTTTATCTTAATTTATTTAAAATCGGTTTTAATTACCAATGTATCGTAAAATTTATAAACTTTTTCAATATTTACTCTTATTATCTATTTAATACATGATCATTAAAATTTTATATATTATAAATTAAATTATTTTGACTCTTTGAAATAAATATCTCTTAGATGTACTTGTATATTTTAATTTCTTATTTTGTTTTTTTTTTCTTTTTTAGGTATTGTGAAGAAGACGATTATAAATTATACCAAATTTACTGCATTTGCACTCTGCCTTGGAATAATGAAGATGTTTTCCTTTTCTCTATTTTTATTAATTTTCTTTATATGTACTTATTTGATATAGCATAGTAACTTATATCATCTCAATATATATATATCTTACATCTTTTCATATAAGACTGTCACAAACGCTCTGGTCGTTTAATGTTTTTACCTTGCCGAAGGTACTTTCAAGATGCAAAGTGACTGCCGTAGTTCCATTTTTGGAGTAAAGATGAGGCCACTTGCGAATGGTTTCTACTTTCGCAAGTTTACATCTATAAGGATTTAGTCGATTCATACAGGGGATGTCTCTTCATTACTGACTGAAGAGACATAACCTATACTACACTGATGAGCTCAAAAAAAGAGCGAAACACGGTGTCACGGTTTTGCCCCTGTATGGGCTGATTAATATCCTTATACTTATGTCGCAGCATCTACCGGTGTCTTGAGTTAGAAAATCTAACCAAACACCAGTCCAGTTTAAAACGGGATTTATTATTGACAGCACCACGGCACTAGATACGTTTTGTATCATCTCTTACATCATGGTATATATATATATATATATATATATATATATATTGTTTTTTAATGTGTTTAATTTGTTTATTTTTTATTCCTTGGAGAATATATCCTACAAAATTGTATTATATAACATAATAATATCTTATTTACAGACCGCAAATGTTTTACCTGATTAAACGAAATGCGCTATGAAGATCGATTTTCAAGAAATTTTATAAGACCGCATGGATATTATGCACCTTCATTCTTATCTTTCCAACAAAATTATTTGAGTTCAAAGTCGGAAATTTAATTTCAGAACCATTTACACAGGAGTTCCACACGGTCCAATCCCGGCCTCAATTCTCTACACAATCACTTTAAGCGACATTCTGGGACTCTATAATACCCATTTATACATTAATAACATAGCTTTAAATACTTCGGCAAAGTAGACTAAAATTCTCAACATTAAAACTTAAAGCAGTTTTCGAACTGTTGCAGCAGATAGACAGTAACTCTAAATCGTACTAAACTTAAACCATTATATTTAGACATCCAAACGTCAGTGTACTAGGAATCTGTCTTTCGAAAATATCAACACAACACAAGACCAGGTGTTACTTTAAGACTCAGGAGGGACGCCAAAGTAAAAATATATACCACAATAACAAAACCAGATTCCTTTTTGATGCATTGGATTGGAAGGTTGATTCGGAGATGTCACACCAAAACTCTACTCCATATTTATAACACATTTATTCAACCTCTTGTCAATTATAAACCGACCTATACCCTCTTGTTCCACAAATACCTGCTCCAATAACACCCAAGCTGTTTTATTAACGAAAACGCTAAAATACTGTTTTTCAGATCTCGTTTTTAGATCCTACAGGATAGATACTCAACGCGCATGCTACACAGAGCCAAGACTGCAGACCAGAAGACCTTTTAAGCTAACTGGAATAGAGGCCTTTAGAGAATTTCAATAGAACAGAGGAATAAGACGATTCCTCTCCTAAACCTAAGAAGCACAAGTAGCACAACCATCTACTGAACAACATCTTACTCTCCAAAAGATTCGAAAGAGCATAATTAAAGCACTCATTGCAAATTCACCACTGGTTATTTGTTTTGTATACGATATTTGTCTCCATCATTTTGCTGATTTCTGTTTTTCTTTTTTATTTCTGTCAAGTTAGCTATGATTTTGCATTATTTTTATTAGATCTTTCTTTTTCACAGACTTTTTTTTATCTCTTCCTATTAAAGAAGAAATATAGGAAACAACAAAATTTTAACAATCGTTAGGGTTAACACATACAATGGTTAGTTACTACACCCTCTTCAGTTTGCAAAAACTTTCTCTGTACCCAAAATTTCAATGTATCTCAGCAAATATCTATTATCGATAAACACAACTTCTTTATATTTACCATAAATAGTTTTTAGATGGAAATACGTAAATGATACATAAAAAAATGAAGTATAGATCTCATATAGTCTATACCGATTCAAAAGTTACTTTACTAGTTTTAAACTTTCTACCTTCTATAATCTATAAAAAGGTTGTTAAAATTCGTCTACTTATATCGTAATACAGAAACTTTCTTGTAATAAATAAAGATGATTTTTGTGAATATTTAAAACTAAAAAAGTTTTAAAAGTTTTTATGAAAAAGTTCCAGCAGATTTGAAACCGGTAGTTGTTTTTCCTTTTTAATGTATTTACAAAAGATTAGCTTACGTAGTTATTTATCTAGTTTGACAGATTTATTTAAGCTAAAATTTTAATTTAATCTTATTTATTTAGGTAGAGTAAATTTAGTATTATCTAAATTTATGCTGTGTTTACAAAAGAAAATAAATTTCCATTAAACGGGAATAATATCATAATAAAAGGAAAAGAAAAAGTGGCAAGATGGGAAACTGAATGTATATTACCGGTAATTCTGAAAACGTACAAGTACTATAGTTAAAGTTGTTTTGTTTTATTTTTAATATTTAAGGACTAATTTGCTATTTATTCTTATTTGAACCAAAGCGAAGACAAAAACAAAAATTAAAACAAAAAGCTAAAACGAAAAAAATATAGAAAAAGAAAATTACAATAAAAAAAAAAGAGTGTGCGTGTAACCTTTACGCGCGATTGAAGTAAAACTTGTTGACGTACGTATCGGAAAATAAATATTTAATTACAATTCAATCATATTTATTGCCTATATACTTTACAAAAAAAATGAGATGTTATATTTATATTATTCATTAGAAATAGGAATTTATCATTATTTTTTTTATATATGAAATAATAGGTTTATGATAACTAAAATGTGAAACATAGATTTTAGTCTATAAATACCATTAATGTATTTGAAACCGTTTGAAAATTTCATAAATAAATTTCGGAAATTTAAACTCCTCCCATAGCTGAAATTATACAGTTACTTCCATCAGAATCTTCCGTTAGAATCTACCCCTAGTCGTGCCTAAAGAAGTTTTGCTTCAATAATAGGTAAACAATATTAAAAATATACACACATTACGTTTAGAATGTGTGATTTTGTAGCTGTATCTACCTTATTGTAATACATCACAACACAAGAGCCTTCGATAGTTAGATAACCATTTCATTTTGTAGCATTTTATAGCATATTCCATAAAATTTAAAATCCTGAGTTAAGTTTGTTTCCTTCACGTCTACGAAGGATCTGTTATTGGTGGTCAAAGGTCAGCCATCTTGACTAGTGGTTTTATGGCCTTTATGGCTACCTAACCAAACCTAAAATAAGTATAAGAAAGTGTTAAAATATTTTGAATATTATTATTTTATGAACAAAAACGTGCAACATGCTTCTTTACTCAACGTAAAGATTCCGTATAAACAATTATTTACTATCATAATATGTATGTATGTATATAAACTTACTTAATCAAATCATAATGAATGTGGCTGTCTCGTAATTTTTTCATTTTTGTCATTTTTCTTCAAATCTTTCTGGCGCTTATAATATCCCCTTTGACGTTCACAATTTATTTTTCTTTTTAGCTCTTTAAGTCTATAAAACGAAAATAGCTAGGTATAAATAATAGGTATAAATAATTAGGTATAAATAAGTAGTGTAATTACACACCAAAAATAAAATTTATGCATATAGAGTACCTACCTATTCACTCATTTTCAATCAATATTTTTTCATCACTTTCTTCATTAATAAATCCACATTGTTTATTCATATTTAATACAAATACTTTATACACAAAAAACTATTTATACAATGTATTTCGATTGACAAGATGATCAGCTGTCAATTCATACAATTACAGATTTAATTTTATTTCATATAGGAGGCAAAATCGCATGAGCGCCGCTAGGATTATTTTCAGGGGGTGCATCTGCATCTACACACTATTATGATCTAATATATATATATAGAATGTAGAATGATTTGGACAGCAACCGCGACGCCTTTAGTTTTTATTCAAACAATAATTTAATAAAAAAATTAAAAAAATATATAATTTTCTGGTAAATTCAGGTATTTTCTTTCATAGCAGGGGGGTGCAAGCGTACCCTCTTGCACCCTGCTGCCGGCGCCCATGCAAAATCGTGTCAGTATTAGGTTTTGTTTCCGGTTTCTGTTATTAGAATGACGTCACGTCCGTTAGAATAACTTTTTTACTCCTAGTGTCGCTAAAGAAGTTTTACTTCAAAAAGGAAAGGAAAAGAACAAATATTTCAAGATCAAAATTATATAAATCGTGCCAGCATGAATAATAATCTAAAAATCAACACACCGGACCATCAACCGGGTGGCGTAATTACAAACCCTAAGTGGTCTCAGCGCTCGAACGTTTGGGTCCCGTTAAGGAGAAGCCCGTACATACGTTTAAACAAATTGTAAGCTTTTAAATTCAAATACATTTGTATATAAAAAAACAGCATACTATTAGCATTGTAACGGTTTTATTTATAATTTAGTTTAATATATTTATTAATATTTAATCTTTTTTAAAAGTCCAGTAAGAATTTGTGACTTATAATTTATGTCACTGAAAAGTTACTAAGCTAGTTTTTTTTTATTTATTAAGTAGGTAAGTTTCGTCTGTGAGAAAGTTGGAGATAATTGTTATAATAGTAGTATTTTTTTTTAGAAACGATATTCAAATACAACGTATGGTTTGACTGTATCGTTATTGTTTTTAAGCTAAACTAATCCCAGGCCACATGACGAATCGGAGCATTCGAGCGCTGAAACCACTTAGGGTTTGTAATTTGCAACCGGGTGCCACCTGAACCTTGATGTCAAACGTTGATAGAGAGTTATATCATGTTATGGCGTGTATACTAGGGTTGTCTTTTGAGTTTTGCATAGAGCTGCTTAGATGGCACAACCAAAAGAACATTCAGACACAAATCCAAACTCAATTTTTTATTGATATAAATCCAGAATTTCATTACGATACAACAAGTCGTGCAGGTACCGAGAATTTTTGAAAACAGCAAGTCGGTCGAAAAATGGATCTTAATTGAGAACATTTTCAAGAAATAATTTTTTACAATTTTTTTGGGCGGATTATCCCAATAGCAATGTTTCACTGAAATGTTTTATGTGTTAATGAAAGAAGCACCACACCAGTCAACTATTTCTCGCTGGTATTGAAAACTTTAATGTGGTCGCTCCAGTCTCAGCGACGAATCCAGGCTATGCCCCATCCAAAACGGTTCGTCAGCTAATTAAGGATCATCGCGTGTAACATACCGAAAGATAGAGGCATCTTTGAGTATTTTAAAGACCACGATCCAAAAGATCCTACATGAAAGCTTTGGTTGTTACGGAGTTGGTTTCCCGCTGGATCCGCTTTTGCTCATGAATGATCAAAAAGCGGTTCTCGTCAATTGGTGTCAATTGGAACGGGAAGCTCAAAAAAACGTTTATTGTATGGGAACTGGCGATAAATCTTGGTTTTGCTCTTAAGAACCGGGAAATAAACGCCAATCTGATGTGTGGGTGTTTCACGATTAGGAAAAACCAACAGAAATGGTACGTTCTTGAATTTTTTTAAAGAAAATTGTCGCAACTTTTGTTTTAAAATTTGTTCATGTGGCAATTGCTTTAGAAGATCGAAGCACTGTTATTTTTGATTTGGTATATAAACGTTTGTTGACTAAAAGTTATCGCTAAACTCTGACAAAGCAACGCACTACGGCGAATCATCCTACATCACGACATGCTAGGTGCTAACACTGTCCAAAAGACAATCGAGATTTTGGAGCTTCAAAACATCAAATTGGTAGACCGTCCACCGTGTAGTCCTGACGACTTCTTTACGTTCCCAAAGATCTAGAATTCAATACGTGGGCAGCGATTTCAGTAGCCAGAAGAAGCTATCGATGCCTACAACAGCGATTTTGTAGGTGTCAACTGAAGACTGGAATAACTGTTTTACCAATTGGTTTGAACGTATGCAAAAGTGTATCGATCTTGGTGGGACATATTTTGATAAGCAATAAAGTACTTTAAGTCTATTTTTCTTTTTCTTTATGGCTATATGCAAAACTAAAAGACAACAATCGTATTTTTAAAGTATTAAAAATAAACGTAAAGTGAGGTGATATATTTTGCAGTTAAACATGGTATAATTGACTAAATACGTACAATCAATTATTAATAAAATATAAGCAATAATTGCAAATATAAATTCGATTATAAAAATATTGAATAAATAAATAAATAAATAAATAAATAAATACTAAAACAAATGAACAAATATTTAACCACTTTATGTTTATATTACCTGATATTAAACATCAGATTAATGTTATGTTTTAGTTCAATCGTGGAAAGATGGATATAATTTAATTACAAAAATACGATTTTATCCGTACAATATGCATTAAATTTTACAGCGGTAGTAAAATCTATTTGGGTATCTCAAAACAAAAGCTCTACAGTTTTACTATAATAATATACTTTATCACTAAAAAGTATTAAAGTGACATAAAAGCGTAAATTTGTGTACTTGAACTTTGATATTTTGTACTAGTTTAGTTCTCTTGCATATTTTACGGCACTCAGATAAAACACAGAACGTGACAAAAATTTGATTTTCAGATAAATGAAATGTTACGTTTAAAAAAAGCACAAATAAAGGATAAAATAATTACAAAAAAGTCTAAAATTTTTAGTTCATTCGTGGTTGAATTTCTATATTATGGAAGTAGAGTAAAACAAGCTAAGGAAAATCCTGGAAAAGCATTCGAAAACAATTCATTAAATACAAATTATGTTATTCCGTTTTATTAATATACGGTTAATAAACAGTTCTCTTTGACCATTGTTTTTAGTAAAATGTTTGTATACGTATCTGGTTGTTTATTTTAATAAAAAAGCGTAAAATAATGTTAATTAAGGAAAAGATTTTGGCTTTAACATAAACTTAAACAAAACGGTGCCTGTTTATAATAAAAATAATTGTATTAAATGCATGTATTTTAAACGCACATTCATAAGATTTTACCTGGTAGAAAGAGAGACAGAAAAAAGCGTTATAAGAAATACGAGGTCTATCGCAAAGTAAACAGGAGTTTTAAGAAATATCCGATACTGTTGTTGGAGCTGGCGTTCGATAGGTACATCTTTCATTGATCTTCTGTCAAAACTTCATGACAAACGAATCACTTTACTCCGAGTTATCGCGCTCAAAGTGAAATTTCCTTTTTAAAATCGGTCGAAGAAAGCATCGAACACAGAGCCTATATTGAGTTCTGTTTTTAACTTGATAAAACATTTAGCGAAACGCATCGATTGTTAAAACAAATTTATGGTGATGATTGTCGTAGCCGAGTCCACCGGTGGTTTTCACGGTTTAAAAAGGGTCTTGAGTCGCTGGAAGACGACGAACTTGTTGGCCAGCCGAAATTTGTGATTACGACAAAAACTGTCAAAAAAGTGCGTCTGTGAGCCAAAATCTTTATTGAGATAAATGCAAATGGAATTAAATATCTCCAAAGGTACAATCTATTGCATTTTGACCGGAAATTTGGACATGAGAAAGGTGTGTTCACGGATTGTTTCGCAGAAGCTCACGGATGAACAAAAAATGCTTCGAATACAACAGTCAAGAGACATCATTCAAGAGGCCAAGCATAAAACTTTGTGACGAAACGTGGCGTTTTCAATACGATCGCAAAACCAAGCGTTAAAGATTCACAAAGAAGCATCCAAGCGAGCCAAATCCAAAGAAAAGCCGCTTGGAAAAGTAAAAACTGAAGACAATGTTGATTTGTTTCTACGATTCGAAGGGAATTATTCACATGGAATTCGTTCCAGCAGACCAAACAGTTAATGCTGTGTATTATCTTGGTGTTATGAGGCGTTTGCTCTCGCGTATTCGTCGTGATCGGCCAGAATAACACGAAAAAGGAAACTGACACCTTTTGCATGATAATCGACAATCACATCGATCGACACTTGTGTCCGATTTTTTGACAAAAAATACATTTTAACTATTAACCACTCCCAATATCCTCAAAATATGACACCGTGTGACTTTTTTTTACTCGGTAGACTACATTTGCCCATAAAGGGACAGCGGTATGACGATGTAGATGCCATCCAAAAGGCGTCGACAACCATTTTAAAGAACATCCCGGTCTATTAGCTGAAATACTCATTAGAAAAACTTGTGGACCATGCAAATCAATTAGCTTGAAAGGGAACTATTTTGAATAAAATATATTTTATTTGAAAAAAAAAATGTTAATTTTTTTTCTTTATCGTGTTAATTACAATTTTAAACATTATCTGCACACATTTGCAGCATTAATTATAATAACGTAATAATCTTCAGTACATGCAATATTGGATAAAGAACAGCATGTTGTTTGCAACATACGTATACCTACTACTTTTAATACACAAACTTCTTTTTTAGTGAAAAAACATCTTAAGTCCTACTCAGAGCAATTTTATTTTTCTTCATTAAAGACTATCCAGTTCTATATTTATTTTCACTACGGTTCCAATGTTAAAACCGGGATCAAATAAAATACAAAGTCTTTAAAATATAAATTATGAAATACTTCCATTCGAGAACACTATTTTATGTGAAAAGCCACTGGTGCTATGCAGACGGATTACCTATATTCCACTGCGACTCAGTTTATAAAAGTTAAGCACATAGAGCTAGTCGAGCCAGGCATGTAAGTGGTACATTATCCGATTTTGGCGCAACTTGCCAAAGAACTATACAAGTTTTGTGTCATAATGTTGATACGAAATGCATATATAAGAATTCACATCGCAATGCAATAAAATAAAAACAGAATAAACAGCTATCAATGATGTATAAATTGAAATTAAACAAACACAAAAAGGACATTACGGAGATGTTGCATCCGACAGGACTCGAATCTTTACCTATCGCCGGTAACGCCTGTGTACAATTCTGCCACAAATGCAAGTAGTTACTTGCATATTTGATCGTTTTGATTCAACTCATGTCACATATGAAACTTACTTACTTCTTCCTTAAGCACATATTTGCATAACGTTAATAACATTAAACATTAAAATTTTTTGTGCCCTGTCTTATGTTTTTATTCGGTTAGGAGATGGGAACTACGAATTTTATCTAAACTAATTATTTTTTGAGCTATCTCTTATGGGATTTTTGAAATTTAGAAACTACGAAAACAAGAAAATGACGTTATGATGGTAGGTTTAAATGCTTGGCAAGTCTCGGCAAGGTTCCACAAACACAAGCGTGTAAAGCTGTTTTTCTTAGCTTGCGTGAGATTGGAATAGCTTGTTGCTGATCCTGGCCAGTGTCGGATTTCGAACACAGATCAAACGAAGCTTGCGGCAAGAGCTTGCGACGTATTTATATGTTGGGGCATGTTTAGTGCCGGTCACGAGTTTGTGCCTTACAGTTGTACTGAAATAACTTCGACCTCTATATCTGCCATGTTTGCCTCTATGTAAACACTAGCGTACTCGCAAGCGTGTAAATGGCTTTCAAGCGTGTGTGACTGCTTTTGAATGCTTGCGGAGAATTGCCAAGAGTGTAAATCTACTATTACATTTTTTAGAAATCTATAGGTTTTGTTATTTTTCGAACAAATACTTACCACATACGATCAATTTAGTGTACTAGTCAACTAAATCCGAAAATTATTTCTGAAATCCGTTATGGTTTTTACCGTACAAAATATTACAAAATAATATTTTTAGTGGGCAGACGTGAAGGAATAAAAGTACACTGAACTGGATTAGAGTTGAACTCCAATTCCAAGCACACAAAAGAATTTTAAGTGAATTGGTTCTTCAAAAGATCCCATAAAAAATAACAAAACTACCATCATAACTTATTTAAGAACTAACAAATTATATTAAATATGTTGAGAAAAAAGGTGTTAAGTAAGATATACATTAATAGCCAAAAAACAGATTATTTAATTTTTCTTTAAATTTCATTAACCTCAAAGTAGATAAAAATATGAATTTCAAAAAGGAAGCGAGATTTTCTCCTAAAGAGAACCAAAAGACATTAATCACCAGAATCCATTATATTCCCCTCATGAAGAAAACAGTAAATCTCTGACTTAGGAAAAGTACTTATGTACAAATAACATTTTTCATTTCCGAATAAATATTTAACCCATCGAATAATGGAAGCGACAAGTTTATATCAGAAAATTAATGTACAATGTGATATTAATAACAGCTAGATATATGATTTATAAAAATGATTAATTCATTTTAGTTGATTAAATAGAATAGACAATCGTTTAAATTCTCCACAAATCATTTTCAGGAAGACATAATAATTAATAACTTCTCATCTAGCCTGGAAACTCACGTGATCTTTTGAGTTCAATGGCTATGTATTTGCAACATAATTTATGTGTTGTTCCAGAGACAATAACGATCCAGAGGAATTATTTAATATCCAGAGTTTAAAGTTGTTCGTGTTTTAGAGAGTCTGCACGAGTTATTACATACGTTACATTAAAAAAATAAGTCAAATTGTACTTATTAAGATATGTGTTATGGCTTTAAAAAACTTACGAGGTATCAGTTTCTAAATCAAATGGAATATGTGTCAGTTGTTCAGGTAGAGCTGTGTTGTACTGCGTAAAATAATCAAGAATCAACTTTATTGGTCTTACATTTATCTACTGTTCAGTGGCTTCCTTAGTTGTAGAATATACTGCTTTAAAACTATACACTTTTTTTACAATTACAAGGTATCGTGTCCCAGAAAACAAAAGATAAGTCCACAATCATCTGAAGATCTCTATAAACAAATGCAACATGTAGAATTAAGTACCTTTGAATCTCTCACAAAAAAGTTAACTGGCATTGTCTTCTTATTAGTATTTACAGTAAGCAGTAGGGATTGAGCTGTACAAAATTATACAATAAGGCTAATCAGATATATTATTATTATTATTAATCCAACGCCATCTATGGGGTTTTCAAGCCACCTAAATTTTAACGATGGCATAGATATTTTTTTGGACCAATTAAGTTATACCTTCTATTATACGGAATTTATAAAACTAAATAATAAATACACATTGAGACGGCGTACGTAGGTACTTCGCACCGCATAACAATACATAATTTTTTTATTGCTTTTTTATTTAAAAAAGATTGTTATTTGATTTTTTAGTTATTTGCTCGTTTCTTATTAAATTATCAAGTAATCAAAACACCGCGCCATCTACCAGGTGTCTACCCAACCTAGATATCAAATTTTGATAGAGTTATAAGGAAACGAAATCTGCTACCCTTGAACGGTAAGTGACGTTCTTTAATGCGATAAACGAATAATTTAATTTCACAACACAGGGTGTTCTTAAACGATGTGCCATTTTTCAGAAATTTGAATCAGAATAAGTCAAAATTTCCAAATAGGACACCCTGTATATACTTACGTCGTCTTACGTGAAATTTATTTGTCTTTCAAATTTTATTAGGGTTCCCTATACCTAAAATCAATAGTTTTCACATAAATCATAAATTATATCCTAGGGGCAGATTTGCACATACAAAAATCGCACATTATATGAAAGTTAGTTTGAGAAAATTTTGGAAAAACATAGCAAATTTACTAAATTATGTTTATGGTGCATTTATTATTGTCTTCCTAAGACTTCAGTCTCTATAAAATTAGTGTAGAATTTTATGCGGAATCCGAAAATGTAATAATATACAGGGTGTTCTATTTAAAATAACGAAGTTGATTGCGACTTCTGGTATAACCGGATGTGTAAAATTAATGCCATTATTTTAGGCAGATAGGCCATCAATAAAAATGGCCAAGAACAAATTTTCAGATTTCAAATCGACATAGATCTAGATATATTTTTACTGTCCCTTCGTCGTGACACACCCTATATATATAGTGCCCGGAATTTAGTGGTTAGTAAATACTACTTAAATGAAATATTTATAGAGTTTAAATATTCATAACTTACTAAACCAATCTCGTTATCCTATCAGTAAATTAATTATAAATTTGCAGCAACTTCCAAGTTCAAAGAGAATAATTAACGATCACTGGTGAAAGTCATCAGTTAGAATTAAAGAGTTAAAGTTATTTGGTGTAATCAAAAATACATTCCTGTAAAGATAGTAATTGCCAGAATACCATACTTTCAATAATGCATTTTAAAAGTGTACTTTATAATTCAGTGTTAACAATTATATGTAGCTACTAAGACTTGCACAGTAGTATAGCAAGTGGGGTTCTGTGACCAATGGTAAGCGTTTTATCCAGTTCTCTCGCTTCAGCATAAGCATTCTAAATACTTCCAATTGACGACAATGACAAGAAACTACCTAAAGCTGTTTATAGACCTGTTAGAAGCTGTTAAATCTCTTGCTTAAATATTAGCAATAGCTCTGGAAGACTAGCCTAGGCGAAGCTAAAAAAGCTAAAAAAGTTTGCAGCGGGGTTAAAATCGAATCTCGCTGTCGGCTACTTTTTTTCTTAACGCTGCATTACACACAACTATTCGAATATATTCCCAATGTGATCGCATAGTCGAGTTGGTTAGAGAGTCACGTCATCAACAAGTGACAGGTAAATTACGTAACAGGTAAATTGGATAACAGGTAATTTGGATAACAGGTAAATTGGGTGACTGGCTAATTAGGTGATAGGTAATTAGTTCTTATACAGGTGAGCTTCTTTCTGGTCATTGTAGTCAATTGGAAGTCTTCAGCGGGAGAACTGGATGGCATGCTTACCATCGGTCATAGATTTCCGCTTGCTATACTACTTTGCACTGATCAATTTCAACACATTAGAGTTGTTGAAATATTCTATAAAATATAATTATGAAATGTGGGTATTTAACAATATATAAAAAAAGTTTTGTTATAATATAAAACTTTATCATAAAATTAATCACATCAAAAGAAAAACAAGGGATAAAATCAAAAAGAAAAATCGACGATGATACTGAAATATATGAGGTACTAGCTGACCCGGCGAACTTCGTATCGCCTACTGATGTTTTTTACAATTTTTCCAAATTTTTCCGGTTTTGTAAATTATCGATTAGATATATTATATATTAACTGCGCCACCTTATGATGGCGTCATAGTACTTAATTACGCAAGAATTGCTAATGTAAATTTATAACATTTCAACTGCGCCACCTTACGGTGGCGTCATAATACTTAATTTAGTAGCAATCACTTTTTTGAGATTTTTTGACAAACAATTTTTTTATTTTTCGTAAAAAATAAAAAATATTTTTTTTTATAAAAAGTATCCTATTTTAATTCTAATACTTCCAAGAATATATGTACAAAGTTTCATGATGATCGGTTGATTAGTTTTCGCGTGAAAGCGTAACAAACAAACTTACATTTACATTTATAATATTAGTAGGGATAGGGATAGGGATTTACAAAAATAAATTAAAAAATATACAGTTGAAGTTATTAGCATTTGCCAAAACAATAAAAAAATACGAAAAAGCATAAATTAGAATCTGGTTAATATAAGTTATAGAAAGTATTTATAAATACTTCCAACTTCATTTCATCCTATGGTCTTCTTTTTTCTGTTGTTATCCTTTTTTTTCAACTCTGTTGCTGTCTTCCCATTAGTTGGGTATTTTTAAAAAGGTAGGTAATCGATCCAGCGTTCACGTAGAGAAAGAAAAGAATTTAGTGCTAAAATATGAGTATTTAAGAATTAACCAATCGTGTTCTTTTCTATTTACTTATTTTAAAATAATAAGGTGATAAAAAGAGAAGGAAAATTTATTTGGTATCGTTTTATGGGGCTCGCTTTAAAATATGCTGTGTTTCCACTTCAATTTCAAGCCCGGATCTAAATCCTATTTCCTTATTGCCAAAGAACATGATTGCATGAGGTTCCGTGGTATAAACCGAATCTAAACACTCACTTATCAGTACACATACGTTTCTTGAAAAATATGAAATTGCATTTTCTAACAAGATAAAACTTTTGAAATATTGTGAGAAAATCTTATAGAAGGGGAATATTTTGTACGGCATAGGATTTATCTTTATTTCGCAACATGATAGGAAGATTGTCTTATGTAGCGAAATACAAAAAGGACCACAAACATACGCAATAGAAAAATGAAAAATTGATTTCATTTGTGATATGAGGATTTCTCAAAGTTATTTTTTGTATATGCATGTATTTTTTATGGTAGATAAATTCAATGTAAAAAATGATGTTGGTGTAAACGCCCAAAGAGAAGATTTGATATTCTTAGAATATTTTGATTAAATTCAGAAAACTTTTTTTACTATAAGCCCTAAAAATATTATTAAGTAGCTAATACAAATACCTAAAGTTTACTTGAGTCTTAGAAAATTGAAATTATTTGAATAAAAACACAGTTTTTGATTTCCTTAAAAATTCAATTACTTTGTCTTATGTTAAATTATAACCCATCACAACAACACATATCCAAGTCGAAAGTAAATTTTATGTAAGTTCTTAATCTAACTTTCAAACAAGGACCACTAACAAAAATATTCTTCAATTGCGTATTTTATTATTAAGGAATAGTTAAATTAAAAGAGGAAGGTGAAGAACATATAGTCCAAACTGTAGGTAAAAATTTCAGTTCAACAATATTCATAGTGGGTGGAAGTACTGAGAAGTGCAAAACGGTGACTGATTTCTTTGTTGAAGTATTTTTAAACCATAAGTTAAAATATGATTACCAAAATAGTTTTTCTCTTTTGCATTTAAAAAAAACTTACATTAATTTCTTTTGAATAAATTATTTTCTTTATAAAATACGGCCAAGTTTCTTGTATTTTGAGATTCACTTAATGTGAATATTTTATGTATTTTTTATTTTTGTTTTTTTTTTATTTATTCAGCAACTAAACAAAAATTGTCAAATTGTACTAAATATTTTAATTTCTCACTAGTGTGTATTGTTCAGATCAATTTTTGCTTTTAACTTTTCATTTTAAAAAGTTTTGTTTCAAATAACCACGAAAAATAAGTTAAGTAAGTATTATCTTTATTATTTTTATTTTTCGGTCAGTAAAGTATATATTTCTTTTTTATCTTTTTTCAGGTTTTTTTATCTTTCCCATCCAAAGGATTAAAAAAATTAGTGCCGCTCATTTTCATTTTTATTATTTTTTTCTTCTTACACTAAATATTATGACGACTAAACACATCTTTTTAACAAAAAAAAATTGCTCGAACGAACCAACAACTCGCTCTCCACGAAACAACTGAGTGCCCTTCGCATAACTGAACCTTTATCGAGCAATTAACATTCATAAAAAAAAGTTACAACATAGGAATAAAGTTTTTGGATAATCCTAATGATTTAACTTCCAAAGCGTATTAGAAGTGGAATTTATAATGGTTCAATCATTTTTGTACCAAAAGTCTATAAAAAAAAATAATTGCACTTAAAACAGGTAAGAGCCATCGGCATATCTTTTCTAAAACAAAAAACAAGTCTCAATAGGTACATCATACTGATTAACAAAATATATTTAGATTAATGATATTTCGAATACGAAATCCAACTTAGAAAAAACGTCGATAAATGCCTTTTATTACATGCATTACTACCATATATTCCAATTTTTGTATAACTAACAAGCACAATGAGTTGCCGCGCAATTAGGTAATTCGCGAGGAAGTGTGCGTATTTTACAATATTGTCAACAACTAGGACTTAGTAAAGTGCACCGTTCAATAGATCTATTATAGGTTTATTGGAATAATTGGTTTAAAGCCTCAATTTTGAACTAAGTTTCTCGATGTCAAAGTTCTGTTCAATTTATTTACTAAGAAACTTACTTTTCATTTTAGAAATCATCGTGATTTCTGGCAAATATTCATCTTTTGATGGTACCTATCTATTAGTAGGATCTGAGGTTTGTTTTTTATAGCTGCATCTATTGTATACCAGAGTGTTATCAATAAATAACGCGTGAGTAAATAAGCAACTAATTGCAAGTGATCACAAATGATTGCAAGTGATTTCAAGGGATCGAAGAAATTTCAAGTCTATGCAAATGATCGCAAATTATTACATGTGATTGCTAGTGATCACAGGTGAGTGCATGATTTTCATAAGTATAAATTAGAATCATCATTGAATTTCTCACAAGAAAGAGTGCAAAGTGATTATATAAAAAAATATTTATAATTAAATTTAATCTTATTACAGAGAACTATTTTTAAAAAGTTTTATTTTTATTTTCGTCGTCTTCTTTTTCTCTTTGTCATTCCGGGTAGAACTTTGTAATCGAATTTAAACCTATTTCCCGACCACCTAGAGCTCTGAAATTTTCAGGATAGCTAGGAATTAAATGACAATGCATGTTTCAAGTATGTTTAGGTATATACATAGAAATTTTGACACCATTTTAAGAAATTCAAAATTTTATATGAGAAAATAGAAAGGTTTTTTTTATTTTCGTCGTGGTCTTTGTATCTTTGTTATTACGAGTAGAATTTTGTAATCGAGTTTAAACCTATTTTCTGACCACCTAGAGCTCTGAAATTTTTAGGATAGCTACGAATTGGATGACAATTCATGGTTCAAGTATTTTTGGGCTACAGGAATTAACCAAGAGATATAATTCTGTGACTAAATTTATCACCTTAAAACTTCTTCAAAACTGTAGCTGATTACACAAGTATACAAAAATCTATTTCTGTACTGTGCTTTCTACTAGATAGTACCTAATAAACAGACTGTCCAACAAATTAATTATTCTACCACTGAAGTATCATACACATACAATCTTGAAGTAGTCTTTGCAATTTGCAAGGACCTGTTTGTTTTGATAATAATTCGAAGTTCATGTTGTAGTGGCCACAAAACTGAAACTAAAAATATTAATAATTTCCTCAATACCAAAAGTTCACATACTCAAAGCCAGACCCCAGATTATATAATATGAACTCTGTTGATGTTATTCCCAACAAGCAGAGCAGATAATAGTTTATGTTGTCGGTTGGAACAAGCGGCACAAACAAAACTAATGTGGCCGGCGTCCTGGTGGGTAAATAGCCAGAGTTCAGCTAATTGTTAAATAGTGCGGGCCAGTTTACATACGCAAATGTGAGAACGAACAGATAAAACAACAATTTAGTACACTTTCAGAGAACAAATAAATACGCAACGAAGCTAAAAATATATACCTACAAATTTAACATTAACTTACCTTAACACACAATGAATGTATGTGCCTAATCTTTGCGAAATTCCACCGTTCCCGGTATCAAAAGATTGCCTATATTATTTTCTTTTTAAAAACCAAAAATACTAGGGGAAGATAGTTTCTCTATTTATACAATTATATCCAGTATAAAACGAAAAGGCCTCTACTGAGTTTAACACAAACAACATCAGATTGTTGCTTATTTATTATTTGCAGGTTGAAGTAGAATTATAGTAATTTTTATTTTAGGTTTACGTTCAAATATAAAAAGATATACCTATTGTTCGTTTCAAGTTCATGCATACTAACTAATCTTATTACTACCTAGGGCGATTCTTTAAAGCTCAGGGCCGTAATAGGATCTATATTATACCAGCAGGTATCGACTTTCCTTTTTAAGTATAATATAAACTTATTATAGCACAAATTAAATAAGGTAGAAGACGGAAATCGAACTATCAGAAAATACGACATTCTCTTCACCTCATTATTTTGCTCTTATAATAACTCTGTGTTCAAATTTATAAATTAACGATTTAAATTAATTTAAATTACTTCCAACGTCTACAACCAGAAGCACTATATAATATAGGTATAAAGGTGTTTACCCTATATATTTTAAATAATCCATACTAACTACACATTTAAATTAAATTTTCTGGAGTTGTTTGTTCTCTCATCTTATTAATGTCATATATTCCTCACTCAGTAATTTTAAAATACAATTTCATGCTACTTAGTTATAACAAGAAAATTACTTCATGGCGCTACATAATGCAATCAGCAATATTTAACGTGCTGGTTCTCATTATCTCTAAACATAAAACTTAAAGCGATAAATAAATTTATATAAAAATATTGTAAAAAATTGTACTTGAAGTCTGCTGGTCTGCTGCAGACGTGAGTTTTGTCAAAGTTTTTTATCACATAATTAAAATCTGATAAATATCACCTGCAATGTTTTAATCAAAGCAAAAGCATCAATTCGATCTTGTTATTTGTCGATTAATAGACGATCATTTATATCTTTAATGCCACAAAGCAGATTAGTCAAACAAAATTTTTTTTCTTAATTTGATTAAAGTAAATGTTGCCATATGACCAGATTTTAACACACTTCCAGAACTGATCAATTTGTTGGTTTTTCCTCATTGTTTGACACCCACGCAGCAGATTGACGTTTATTTTCCGGTTCGTAGAAGTAAATTCAAGATTCATCGCCACTAACCGTTCCAATGTTTTTCGTTACTAATTGGCACGAACTGATTTTTGCTCTTATGCCAGGAAATAAGGGTTTAGCATCTTCGTAACGCCCAGTTCTTCATGTAAGATCTTTTAGATCGAGTTTTTTAAAATGTCCAAAGATGCCTTTATCTCCCGGTATGTCGCTGAGAGACTGGAGCGACCAAATTGAAATTCGCAATACTAGCGGGAAATAGTTGACTGGAGTGGTACCTCATTACCAAATACATAAGCCATTTCAGTGAGACATTGCTGGTGTACAAAATTATTGTTTAAAAATGTTTTCGGCTAAGATCCATTTTATGACCGACAAATGTCAAAGATTCACTGTACCTACACGACTTCTTGTATCTTAATGTATCTCATATATGTCAACAAAAGATTAAGATTGGAATTGTGTCTGAATTTTCTATTGGTGGGGCCTTATAAGCGGATATATATACAAAACTATAAAATACAACCTCGTATTTCCAAATTTTAAGCGTCTTTATTTAATACAAAAATTTAATGTTTTTTTGTTCAAACAGCAAAAATGGAAAATACAAGTTTTTAAAAACATAAAGGTCCACAGAATACAAATAGATTTATTTTCGTATAATTACGTAGAATCCTATCCAGTTGTAGAAAACTTTTAATCATCAACTCAGAAACTATAGGTAGCATATTGTCGTATCATTGCTGCATAATGTTTCTAAATTGAAAACAACTTCAACCTGAAAACTATGGAGCGTTTTATGTTGTCGCCGAATGTTGCTCGAAGAACCTTAAGTTAATTTACCGATAAATCTCTTATACTGTGTACGTAAGAAATGAGATTAAGTTTGTAGTGAATTTAGTTCCAAAGTATTGAAAGTTTAACGAAAATGGATAAGAAATTTCAATGATTTGATAAATATATTGAGTAATTTGATTGTTATAGTCCTGGATTTTATAGGAAAAGGAACATATTGAATCTAAAAAACAAATCTCTTATTGTTATTTTAAAATCATTTTTTTATTGTGTACGGGATTTAATAAATGTTTCTCTCACATTAATTTTATTTGTCACTTTATGCAGTGCCGTGTTCATCATAAATTGAAGATCAAAGAGTTTCGAAACGAATAGAGTAAAACATAAACGCGAATTATTGAAGGTCCTGAGATAAATATTACGGAAATAGTCTTTCTGTGTGGGAAAATCTTAAACTATTTACATCAGGCAAAGTTGATGTAATCAGAAATATAGGTTTAAAATAAATTGTTACAAAGTTACAGATGTAGTCAATGACAGGAAAATGTATCACCTGCATACCCAAAATTTTTGTAGATCGATCTTGGCGTTAGTAATAACAAAATGTTTCTTTAGAAAAGAGCTTTCAAAAAATTAAAGATATCGGATAAACCATGTCGGACAAAATCTTAACTATTCAATAAATTTACTAAAAAATTAATAATCAAGGTTTTTTGGTGTCGCTAGTTACGATAATTCCAAATCAAAGATTAACGATGCAGGTAGATATTCAAAAAAATACTACAGTGTAAAACTGCCATACTTAATTTAAAATCTGGCTTTGGATTTGTAATCAGCAGCTTCAAAAACCTCCACACACCAAATTTTAAAAATAACGATTGATTTGTGAAAATTTTGTCCACCATCTTGGATTTTGTAAATCTGATCTCGGTTTAATGATTAGTGATTACGAAACTTCAACATACCTTTAGTACAAATTACTTTATTTCTGAAAAAAAGAGACCACCATATTGAATGTTTGGCAGACATTATAGATTTTGTTAGCCAGTTAAACTATCTAGTAAAAAGTTTTCTTTAGGTTAAGTAAAAACTGACCCAATAGCATGTGCATTTTCTTTGCTATAAGATTTTATTGTCTAACACTGGATTTTTTGGTTATCCGGTGGTCATATTGAAGCAACAATTTTAAATTTTTTATTGTCTCTAGCAATTTTTTGAAAGTTTTTTCCAGACGAATATTTTGGTGTCTCAAACGTTAAGATTCATTTTGGGTATGCAGGAGAACCCGTTTACATGAAACGTTCCACATTTAGCTTTTGGTTTGTACATAAAAAAAATAGAAATAATTACTAGCTGATATAAGTTTAACAGTTCTTTAGACTTCGTTATCTCAAACTAGCTTTCATAAATATGTTCATATAATAATTCAAAGATGTGTTCGGAACAAATCAGAAATTAATAATGCAGGATACTATTCGTTTCAAGTTCATGCAGACTGACTTGTCTTAACAGCTACCCAAGCCGACACTTTAAAACTCAAGACCGTAACAAGGTCTATATTATACCAGCAGGTATACCGACTGTTCTCTTCAGTTATTTTACTGAACCGCAGCATGAAAGCAAAGATTTTTTGTTGGTTCGCGACATTTTTGTAAGGGTTTATAACATCTATGCTACACATTTTTTTGTTCCTTCATACACATTTAAAATTATCTGCTGAGCATCTTCACTATAAAAACCAATAACTTTTCTTTAGCTTCTTTCTACACTGTCATCAACTTTCAGTATTAGATCATTATCACTCGCATCCAAAAAAATTTCAGTTTCTGGTGTAAGCCACGGCTGCTACATATTGATCCAAAATAATAGTGTAAGTAATATAAAATATAAGTGATTAAAAAACAAAAAAACCTAACACCAATAAATAAAATAAAAGTAACATATGAAGAAGGATAAATATCAACATTTATAACAGAAATTTTTCGAAAGCTCCAGTCGACGAAAATACTCGGAGAATACTATAATTTATGAATTAATGTAAATATGAAAACCAAACCTGTACAGATCTAAACCAGTTATAATACAATGCTAGCGATAACCAGCCTTTGTTCAACACTCAGTCAGCACGAACAACTTGGAACGAATAATACACATTTTTATTTTATAGAGTGCGAATAAAAATACCAAATTTTCTTCGTTCATGTACATCAAACTTAATTATAACAGTGACCTGTAATAAAAGTACTTGTTTTATAAATTTATAAGAACCAAGATATAAAGATTATACCCCACATTTGACACAATAATAATAGTTCAAATAATTTTGTTTCTGTTACAATTGCTAGCTACTAGTTAAATACCATTCAAATAAGTTCATATACCAATTACCGCTTGTAAAATAAGAATACTAAATCTACTACAGTTATAAATCTATATACAAGAAAATGTACCCAAAGTATTATTATTATAATCGATTTTGATTTTTATTGTAATCTTGATAGTCATTTTTAAATGGTTTTATTTAGAAGGTCGTGTTTTTTTGGGTCAAATTCCTGTTGACATATTGATTTAATATTTGGTACCCACATTTAGTTTTGATGACAATATAATTTAATAAATGCTGTATTATAGTAAATCCAAGATGGCCGTAGCTGCAAAATGACGGATTAGATATTTTTTCAAACCTCTTCTTTTTTTGCCCATTGGACTCCAGACTGTTACTGTTTTAATCCAGCGATCATTGCCAGCACGCCTTACGAGCCCTTCCCTTAACAGTCTCTTCTCTTAAATCTTTTTCATTCTTCGTCCTTCTTCGAATTTTCACATTGGGTATTCTGTCTAGTCTAGCTAATCTGCAGCAGCGCCCCCAATAGTCCATTACCAAAGCAGTTATTCACTTTGTACTGACTTGTTCATTACCCGACATTCTGCCCTTACGTCATGATGTACCTATACAACTGTGTCGTATAACATTGTTTTGATGTTCCTAGTTACACTTCTGTTCCATAATCTGGGAAATTTCGAGGCGTGAGGTATCCTTGGAGAAGCCCTAGTTTTATTTATTAATCAAATATATAACGGGCTGTACAAAATTATCGCGAAATATAAATATACTTTTTATTTCAATAACAATTAATAAATTGACTAAATAAATAAATAAATTTACATAAATTTCGATGTACATGGTTTTTAACATGTTTCCATCATTGTCATCATTAATTTCATCAACATGTAACGACTTGTATTTTCAATTATTTCATTCTATTACAACTGACTGGATTTCATTCATTCAAAGAGTCTAACTCGCACAGCACGTTTAGTTTAAGATGAGGTGTAGTTTTGCCAAACCTTAACTTTTCCCCTTCCGAAAAGTGATCAAAGCGGCGAAAGAACTTTATTGAAAAAAAAAGATAATAATGATGCAATTAATGTACTGAAAGCTAAAAAATAATTTGAAAGGTTTTAGGTAGCAGTCATCACACCACTGTTCTCAGCAATCTACGGAGTTGATAATAAAAAGTACTAAAATCTTGAGCGTGTGTATGTCACTGAACTCTTCCTAAACGGCTGAACCGAATTTGTTTGTGTATTTCAACGGTAAAGTCACAAAGTATAGATACCAGGAGTTTACACGGTATAATCTTTTCCATAATATTTCTAGTCACAATCACGAAGTATAGATACCAGGAGTCTAACCGTAATGTTAAACAAATGGTTTTACTTTAGGGGACAGAACTATTGCCGGTAGAGTGCGCCCGTGTTCAAGTGATACCAGTGATACTCGTTTAAATCCTTACGAGGGAAGTTTTGTTACTATTGACAGCTTTTATGACATTTATTGTTTAATTCTACGAATTTCTGATAGAAAGCAGTTTAAGTTAACTAAAACCTTTGACCTCTAGGTTGGATAGACATCCGATTGATGACACTGTGTTTTGATTTTTAGATTATTAAAAATCCAGGTTTATTAATAAATAGATAAACGAGAAATAAAAATAAAAATATTAAAATAAAAAAAAAACAAAAAAAATCTAAATAAAAACTTTTCTACATTAAAAAATATAATGCCACCGTAATTTAGCGCAGTTAATGTCTTATATATTTAAACTAGCAATTAATACTTAATTAGGTACTATGAGGCCACCGTAAGGTGGCGCAGTTAATATCTCATATACTTAAAAAAGGAATTCTCATTAAATGAAGTACCATGGCGCGACTGTAAGGTGGCGCAGTTGATGTCTAATATATTTAATCGATAAGTTACAAAATACAACAAAACAAATAGTAAAAACCTGGAAACTAACAAGAAAATATGATGAAAACGATAAAAAAATCATTAATAACAATATAAACACATCTACAAAAATCATAAAAATTTTAAAAAACGAAAAATGAGAAAAAGACCGCCGAGTTAGCTCGTTTTATTTAAATATTCGTTAACTTTTTACTATTTGTTGCATTTATTATACGTAATTATTATTCATTTAATTATAAATATTCTAAATGAAGTTGACAGACTCGAAAACTTTACAAACACTTCTATTTACTTGATTTTAAAGTAAATTAGGTACCCAATGTAGCTTAAAACGTGTTGAAATAGAAAGAATACTTTAACCTCTTGTTCTCGTGATCACTGAAGCAAGAACGTTGTAATAATGGTTAATAAAATCTGACGTACAAGAAAATAAGTTAATTACCCACCAAAACCTAATGAATGCAAATGTTCTTTCAGACCATCCGCTCAACGCAAATTGTTAACATAATGAATGAAATTTATTTACAATTTAATTAACCTTGAAAAAATACGATATCCATAATAGTTTAAACAAAAAAATAATCAAAATTAACTTTAGATATTCAATTCTAAAACGATTTTGTTGCGAAAATTTTGTAGAAACAACGGATATTTATTATTTTAAAGGTATCAAGTCCCTACTTTAGTTAGCGTAGCTAACTAAATCTCAGATTATATCCCTCTTGTATTTATGCTTTGGAGTTAATTGCTCTAAATAAATTAGATTTCGTAGGTACTAGTTCTAAATATTAGTAGCTGGAAATAAACTAACGACCTAATCTAACTAGTTTCTTTCACTTGAGCCATTTCTGTATGCGAATAAAATTAAATAAAAATTGAATGTTTTGTGTTTTAAAAAAGTCTGTCGTAATTAATGACATAAAACTTTTCTCAATAAACTTTAATTTGACTATTGGAATGATTTTTCTTTTATTCTACTGACTGTAAGGTATCTGGAGTATTAAAGGCGTTTAGTCCTTAATAAACTATAAATAATAGGAGCGCACTCCAAGAACGTATACGAAGCTGTCTGGCTTCTCCACTATTTTAATCAGATATTGATTAAAATTTAATGGAACGACAGCCTTGACGGTATATAATTGTGCAATTTAGAGGATCCCAAGAAATAATTTTCCAGAGTAAATCATTAACGCATGTTAATATAATGGATCTGGAAAAAATATACAATGTAGTCATAAACTGCTGGGCAATATATTGCCGAATTCATTAACTGAAAAAAATATTGAGAACTAACATTCGCCAGGAATCGAACCTATAATCTCTATCTATTGCCGATAGAGCTTTTTACCATTCTGCCACAGATCCCCTATGGTTAGTGTGCGTTTTTTGATCATACCTAAAATCAAGTCTCGTCAGGACACTTACTTTGTAGCATTTTTAAAAAACTTACATTAATTTCTTTTGAAAAAATTCTTTTCTGTATATAATACGGCCCTATTAAAACCACGCAGTATTTAGATAGTTTGCGTGAGAAAAGACAAATCTTACTTATCACGTGCTTTTAGGGTGCAACTCTATGATTGACCAATCAGAGTCATTTTCTTGCGGCATCATTATCCTTGTAAGTTATAAATACCCATTCCACTGATTTTTACTTCACTTTCGATTTGGTCTGGCCAGAAATCGTTAGTCATTTTTTTTTCTAGTGTTACCGGCTTTTTTAACTTACGTGTTTTTACTATTACCTCCTTCAAATACCTGTTAATTTGGACTAGTGGTTAGCCGAATTATCGTAGTAAGTATTACCTTTATTATTTTTATTTTTCGATTACTAGGTAAATTGTGTAATTTTAAATTTCTTTATAATAATCTACCAGGTTACTTTAACTAAATTATATATTTTCTTTATCTTTTTTGTGGGTTGTTTATCTTTTCCATCCATTGGATAAAAAAAGTGGTACCCAGTAAAGGACCTACAAGAGAACGAGCCCAAAATCCCATGCTTTTTCTTATGAAGGTCCGAAAAGCGAATTTTGTTACCGTTCAAGGTCGTCTGACGTCATAGCCCCACCCGGCCCCACCCACTTTCACTTTTAACCTGATTGCTTGGTTCTGATTGGCTGACAGACTCCGCCCTTTAATTGCTTATTAATGACTTGTTAATTACTAGTGCCCCATTGCTTCGTTCTGATTGGCTGTCTGACTCCGCCTCTTAATTATTATTAATGACTTGTTAATTACTCGTGCCCCATTGCTTGGTTCTGATTGGTTGACAATCTCCGACCCTTAATTACTTAATAATTAGAAATGCCCCATTGCTTGGTTCTGATTGGTTGACAATCTCCGACCCTTAATTACTTAATAATTAGAAATGCCCCATTGCTTCGTTCTGATTGGTTGACAATCTCCAATCCTTAATTACTTAATAATTAGAAATCCCCCATTGCTTGGTTCTGATTGGTTGACTGCTAGCAGACAACTGTCAATTTTCGAGTGGCCTTTGACGTTTGGCGCAAGCAGCCAACCCTCTTTTCTTCTTTTTGTATATTTTCGAATTTTTTCGCGCTTTGCTGACATCGTACCAACTTTACATGCTACCAACTTTACAGTGCTACCAACTTTTGACCTTTTACATTCGACGCAAGCAGCCAATTCTTCTTTTTGTATATTTTTGAATTTTTTTTCGCACTTCGCTGTCATCGTACCAACTTTACATGCTACCAACTTTACAGTGCTACCAACTTTTGTCACAAATGCCCCATTGCTTGATTCTGATTGGTTGACAATCTCCGACCCTTAATTACTTAATTACAAGTGCCCCATTATCCGCTTCCGATTGTTTATTATTTAATAAACCCCACCCATAATTTGATATCGAGTAGCCATTGTTTTAAATAATTAATATTAAGAGTAATATATTGATAAGCATTATAACACTATTAAAAATCATTAGGGTGATTATAGGATTAAATAATAAAAAAATATAATAATAAGAAGTTTGTTTTATTAAAAAATATATACATATATTTAAAATGGTAATACAACAGTTTTAAACTAATTATTTATTTCTACTTAATAATTAAATGTGTTTATAGACATATTATACATAATCTAAGTCGTTTAATACTTTTGCTTTATAGAAAAACATGTATTCTCTTAAAGCTGTAACTAATAAACAATCAGTACACATTTCACAAAATTTTTTTAGAACTTCAAATAAAGTGAAATTATTATTATTAATATTATTATGAAAAAGAGTCTTAATTATATCTAACACATGATAATAATAACTACAAAAGTTTATACTGTCCAATAGTGAGACGTGATATGATAATAAATTTTGATCAGCTTCCAAAATTTGTTTTATATCTTCCTCATTTAAATGAAATTCAACATCATGCTTTCTAACACTTAGCAGTTTTATACCATCATATACAACTTGAGTAATAATGCAGTAATCACCACATTGAAATGTTATAGGAATGTGCTGATCCAATGTATCACTTATAAAGAAATCATTCACGTTATTATTCAATAATTCTATTAGAATGCTCCATTCAATAATACTAAACGATATTTTAGATGTGTGATAATATTGCGATAAAGTTATAGCTGAACTGAATGATCTGGCTGGTGATATTCCAACTTTTATCACATAACTTCCAATAGGAAATGATGTTTGTAATAAATTATAATGCTCCAGTTTAGCTGCAGTTTCATATCTTTCTAAAATTTCATCGATTTGATCATTATACTCTTGACCTACTGATGAGGATGTTGATGCACTAAAATAACCTTCACTACTCATATTTAAACAAAATATTGATCACAACTATGATTTATTATATTTTAATCATACTATTTATAATACCAACCCCACTACAATTACTTTTTATAGAACAGCATCATTATAATGTCATTACAAAATAAATCATTAAAAATATTTTTATAAGATTATTAAAAAACATCATTATAAGACTATTAACAAGTTATAACAGGTCAACATGTTCAATCCAAGAATTATGTTTATTATCAAAACCAAGCCACTTAACAAATATTTTGTTTCCCTTTCTTTTTAATATTTTTTCTACTAGATAGATGTCTGCATTATTTGTTTTCTGTAATTCCTGTTCATAGAAAGCCCCTTTAATCGGATTTCCCTGTATATCCTCCAACAAATAAGTTGTAGGATTAGTAATATTAACTTTTATGATTTTAAAAACTTCTGTGGTCCAATTAGGAGTATAACCTTTTTCAAAAATATGTTTAGCCTTCGATATTCGCACCAGATCACCTATTTTATATTTTCTTGGTCCTGATGTTTTTATATAATTAAAACGATCATGTAAAATCGTTTTTTCATTTAGCTTATTTATTTCAGATGGTCTAAATTTAATTGTAGAATGTATCGTATTGTTGTATTCTTTAGTAATTTGAGGTAATACATTAATCCATTTATAATTACCATGTAAACTAAAATATTTGTATAATTTTGATTTCAAAGTTCTTATAACTCTTTCAGCTATCGCAGCTTTCTTGACAGTATATGTACTATAATGGTTGATATCATACTTTCTCATTAAATCTTGAAATTTAACGTTATAAAATTCAGTTCCCTGATCAGTTTGCAGGTTTTTAGGATAACGTTTTGAATGTTTCAATATACTTGCAAAAGCCTTTGTAATTTCTTCTCCAGTTTTAGTTTTTAAAGCTACTGTCCAAAGATATTTAGACAAGCAATCAATGACTATCATTATCATTTTATAACCCTTATTACTATTAGCATAAGGTCTCATTTCCGCAAGATCCATTTGCCATAAGTCATCTAATCCTTTGAGAATTATTTTTCGACGAGGATAATTTTTACGAGCAGGTTTGTGAAGCTCGTTAACTAATTGAAGCTTCTCTTTCGTCGTCATGATAATGACTAATACGATAGATGAATATATTATTTAGTGTTTAATTTTAGATTTAATATCATAAATTTCCTTAAATACATCATTAATTTTCATATCATGTAATTGTAACATATCAGAGGTTTCTCTAAATTTTTGTAGCCATATTTCTATTTGATTATTAATTTTACTTATCTCATATTCAACTTTATGTCTGCTAGTATTCTGTTCATCCTTATATTTGTTTAGCTCCCGTATTAATTCACCATGTAGTTTTGCTAAATCAATATTGTAAAGTGTATTTGCATCATCTACGTATTTCTTTGTTGCCATATGTTTTTCAGAAGTAGGAGGATGTCTTGAAATAAAGTTTTCAATTGAATCTATTTTGTTTTTTATAGATAAAATTTTAATTGATATTTGATCTTGTAGTTTTGGTAAATCTTCATTATACAGCTGATTTTTTAGAGATAATAAACCAAGCCTAAATTCTCCTTTTAATTGTTTTAATCCAATTATTTGACTTTGATGACTACGTCCAAACTTATCAAGACTCATTATGAAAATGATCACACTACAACGTTACATTAGTATATAATATCTGCTTCTCGTAATTCATTAATGATGGAAACAATTTCATTAGAATGAGATGTATTACCAGCTTCTTTCGAAGCATAGAGTAATTGCAATCTTTCACATAATTCATTTGGATCATCCCAATACACATATTCTACAGGATCATCATTATATGTTAAATACATTCCATTACCTAAAGTCTTAGATGTATACATAGGTTTTATAATATACTTATACTTAAATGTCGAACTATTTTTTAAATATCCTCGCTTATTTCTATGTACATTTGTTGCTTCTAATAAGAGTTTGTAATTTTCTAAATCTTTAGAAGTGTAGTCTTGAGGTGCATCATAGAAAAGTAATTCATATAGTTCAGGTGATCCTGAAACATATCCTTCTTTTGTGAAAACTGCTCCCGTTTTAGTATCAAAGTTGATATTTTCTGCTCCAAGAAACCATTTAGATGTCGATATATCATATGTTGGACCATATACTTTATCTATTTTATCATCATTTTGCCAAAATTCTTTTAAATATTTTAGAACTCCTTGTGGATATTGCTCGAGGTACTCATTTAAAACAGTTTCTGGAATATCTTTATCATCTAATTCTTCCGATACTTCCGCGTTATCCTCAACCTCATTCTCAACATCACTATTATCACCTGCTACATGTTTAAGTTCTAGAAATGATATGTTTTTATTCTCATGTTTTTCTTTTTTAATATTAGGTTTTTTTTCATGTTTACAATAACTTAGATTAGCTGTCGATTGATTTAAAAATTTTGATGATTTAGCGATATCCTCCAACGGTTTTGATATAGGTTGAAAAAGCTTATTTAACGTTTCATCTTCTTCTGTTCTATTAAGTTTTAATGCAAGATATTTTTTTCTAATATCTTTGGTTAGTTGAGCTATTTTTCTTTTTCGGGCAGCTTCCAAACTATTCAACATTTTGTTGTAGACTGATTAATATTATTCAAAGCTTAAATTTTAATATATTTATCAAAACCCTTACGATAGCGACCGTTATTTAGAGGGAACTCCTTAACAATAACCATCATACCATGTTTTTCATTCCAACACTGTGAACATATGTTTTTAAATTGATCAAAATTCATATCTGGTGATACATGTCCATCGAATATATGTTTAAGATTTAATTCATCTTGTTTGAATATTACAATCATGTTACAATTATCTCTTATTAGCACTTTCGGTATTTTAGAAAAGGTCTGACAAAGATATGCAACATCAATATTTTTATGTCGACACATAGAAAAATATTCACGAATTTTTTGTTGTTTGTCACATGCAACGTCATCAAAGATGAAAACTGAATTAGATTTCGCATCACTAACATTTATGATTTCATCATTATCTCTAAACGGAAAATATTCAACACCTTTCACATTATTTAATACTTCTGCTAATAACTGATATTTAGGTTGATAGAGCGATTTAGAATATACATAAACGTTTTGAAACTTTATCCCATTTGGATTAAAGAGTAATGACATCATTGCGTTTGTTTTACCACATCCTGATGGACCGCATATGATAATACGAAGAGTATTTGGTAGCAATTTGCTATGTTTACTTTCTTCACATTTTATATTAAAATCTAAGTTATCCACAGGTAGCGACTGTACTTGTCGAATGATTTTCATTTTGTGTTAAAATATATAGCACGTTTTTTAATAAATATATGTTTATTGAAAACAAAACAGTTAGTTCTCATGCTACTGTTTAAAGGTGAGGGTCTAGTAAATAACTTAATAAACAAACTTCCCTTCGAAGCACATTTATTGGGTGGTTATCAGTATTGTGGACGTAAGTATTATAAAAAAAAATGTTTAATTTTTATTAACATTTTTTTGTTTTTTTTAGCTGGAACAAAACTACAAAAACGTCTATTACGTGGAGATCCTGGTATTAATCCATTAGATGTTGCTTGTAAAGAGCATGATATTGCATATTCAGGCGATAATACAATAGCGGAGAGGCATAAGGCTGATCAAATTCTAGAAAATAAAGCTTGGGAACGTGTCAAAAATAAGAACGCGAGTTTAGGTGAACGAGCAAACGCATTATTAGTTACAGGTGTAATGAAAGCTAAGCGAAAACTAGGTATGGGTATTAAACGAAAAATTTCTTTTAAACGTGGAATTATAGATAAAATTAAAAAATCCTTAATACCTAACCTAACATTAAAAAAGACTATTCAAAATGCATTAAAATTTGCTAAAAAGACTGTTTCAAAAGCTGGAAAAAAGAATATTCGAGTTCCTAGAATTATACCGTTTGAGAGCAAGATGGGAGGTTTTTTGCCGTTGATTCCTATATTGACAGCTTTAAGTGCGATAGGGACAATAGCAGGAGGAAGTTCAGCTATAGCAAAAACTATAATTGATGCTAAAAACGCTCAAAAGAAACTTGATGAAGATCATCGTCACAACAAAGCTATGGAGTCTATAGGAAAGGGATTGTATTTAAAGAAAAATATCAAAGGAGGCTACGGCTTGTATCTGAAGAAAGAAAAAAAAAACTTCCAATAAAGCTACCCAATAGACCACTAACTAACATCGATTTAATTAATTATGCAAAGAAATTAAAAATACCATATTTTCGTGGTGTTTTTATGCGAGATAGTCTTCCAATTAACGGATCTAGAAGATGCGAGTGTTCAATTGTTAATTTAGATATATCGCAAAATGCTGGAACACATTGGGTAGCTTATAAAAAGATAAATAACAACGTAGAGTATTTTGATTCATTTGGTAATTTGAAGCCGATGAAAGAGCTTGTTAAATATTTTGGTTCAGGTGTTAGAATTTTCTACAACAATAATCAATATCAAACATATAATCAAATTAATTGTGGACATCTGTGTTTGGAATTTTTATATAATGGCAGCTTACTTATCCAAAGAGGCACTTAATATCATTGAAATACTTATGGAAAATATTTCACCTTCAGTTTGGTATAAACTGCCATGTGAAATACGTGAGGATTTAAAAGAATATTTACCATGCAGTATAGATCCGGATTGTCATGAATGGTCAGATGTTTGTGGAAATATGACGTCAAAATGTCTATTTTGTTTTATATGTTATAAATAAATTTAATGATTAGCATATTAGTCTATTATTTAAATCATAACATTTTCTGATAATGGTTAGTCATGTCGCAACTTTTAACCTTAACGAGTACCAATAACGAGTTCTCTTTTACACCGTCAACACCTCTTGTACTTAATCCATATAAAAGTTACTATTTAGCAGTGCTAGGGTTTCATTCCTACAATTCAATACCTAATATTGATGGTGAAAAATTTTACTACTTCGAGTACGACAATTTAGAACAACTTAGAGAAAGAGAAATACTTCTACCTGTAGGTTGTTACGAGATTAGTGATATAGCTGCTTATATAAAAAAACAATTGATGTTAAAAAAAAACATTGCTGAAGAAGATTTTTTCTTAGAACCAAATAATAATACCCTTCAGTGCGAAATTTATAGTAAACTATATGAAATCTCTTTTGAAAAGACTGATAGTCTTGCTAATCTCCTAGGATTTTCTAATAAAATATTAGAACCTGGAATAGTTCATTCTTCAGATCTACCTGTGAATATTAATAAAGTGACAAGTCTACTTTTTGACTGCAACATTACTGAAGGAGCTTTCTATGGAAATACACCAGCTCATATAATTTTAGATATTCCTATAACAGTAGATCCAGGTTTTGCTATCAACGAGAGACCTATCAATCCAATATATTTGCCTATAAAGAATTTGAAAGAAATTAATCACATCATTGTAAGGGTGTCTGATCAAGATTTAAGACCTGTTAACTTTCGCGGAGAAAGAAGCACCCTTCATCTAGTTTTACAAGAACGATAAATGGGTCTCATTATAGAACATAAAAGGACGGTTCCAACTAAAAAATCATCAGTTTTATCTAGATCTTGCAAGCATCGTAAACTAACTAGAGTAAACAGAGATTTTTTACAATCGATTGGACTTAAAGTTAAATATGGTAAACCGTAAATATATACGATCTGAAGTTGAATCTAAGCGACTTAAAGTTGACCCCATTTTTGATCTACATCGTGAACCAAAGTATGATGATTCGATTAGAAAAGAAGAATTTAGATCGTACACTCCATATGTGAAATCATTTAATAACAATGATGTCGTAGAGTTTGTAATAAATCAAGCTGATTCGTTTTTTGCTCTACATGAATCTTTATTAGAAATTAAAGGTAGATTAGATATAGTTGGAGGTGGAAACGTACATCTAGCTCCCAATTTTGGGGTATTTCTATTCGATTCCTGTTCATATAGTGAAAGTTCAAAAGAAATTGAAACAGTGAGAGATCCCGGAATTGTTAGCGCCGTACGTAGTATGCTATGCTATCGCAGTGATTATGCAAGATTTATGAGTATTGCTGGATGGAATTTTCCTAACCATCCGTTCTTAAATGAAGATGATAAATCTTTTAGTTTGTTGATTCCTCTTAAACATATTTTCAACATTTTTAATGATTATACAACAATAGCTTATGGGAGACAAACATTTCGTCTCGTACGAGCTAGTTACGATAATGATAGTATTATTGTAAATGAGGTAGGTGCTGGTAGTACCGCAACTACAACAACTGTTAAGATTATTATAAATAGTATGGAACTGAAAGTGAAACATGTGTTTCCCAATGATGAAATTAAAATTAAATTGATGGAACCTATTAAAAATAATATACCAATATATATTCCATTCAGAAAGTGGGATCTTAATGAACTACCCTCAATTAAAGACGGTGCAAGAAGAGAAATCTGGAATGTTAAAACAAGCTCATCAATTGAAAAACCGCGTTATGTTATAGTAACATTTCAAACTGAGAGGCGCAATAGAAAAGAAAAGGATTCAACAATTTTTGATAATGTTAATATATCAAGTGTTCGAGTATCTCTTAATGGTGAATATTGGCCTAATGAAAGAATGCAACTGGACTTTGAGAAAAATGATTATGCTGCAGCTCATTATAACTACACTGAATTTTATCCTAGTTATTCATATTCGACTGAGAGACGATCACTTTTAGATTATCAAGCATTTAAAGATCATGCCTTATTTGTAATAGATTGTTCAAAACAAGAAGATGGAATGAAATCTTCAACTGTCGATATAAAATTAGAAATTGAAGCTAACAATGGTTTTCCAAAAGATACAAAAGTATATTGCATCATTATTCATGACTGTTTAATGGAATATTACCCTCTTACGGAGGTAATCAAGAGTATAATATAAATACCTAATTTAAATGTGTTATATTACCTATGTAAATATTATACTTTTTTATAATAAAAAAATAATAAAAAAAATGTGGTTATTAATAATAAAACAATTTTACAATTATTAAAAAATATATTTAATATTTTATACTTCTATAACTTCAAATGAAGCCGCAGGCTTCGGTTTTCCGGTGTCCACTAACCCGTGGAACACCAAGCCATATTTTTGGCTTTTAAATTCTTCCATGAATGGTGTATAATCTTCAACCACACGTTCTGGTAGAAAAACAACCATATCCAACATTTCTAAAAGTACAGTTTTCCCATAGTTTGATTTCACAATTTTTGCATCTAATATTTGATATGATGTGCCCACCTCCAAGGAGGATAACTTCACCACAGGTTTCTTTTGCGATAAAACAGACGATTTGTTTATTTTAGAAAAATCCATCTATAAGAAATAAATAAAATTGTAAGTATATAAATATCGTAAAGCTCATTATATATAAAAAACAGATAAAATGTATAATAAATAAATAAGTCAATAAATTAATAAAAAATCATGTATACCTAAAGGATATAGAATAGTAGACGCATATATATAACTGATAAAATGTATAATAAATAAATAAATAAATAAATAAATAAATAAATAAATAAGTGAATAAATTAATAAAAAATCATGTATAAAGAGTATAGAATAGTAGACTTACTGTAATAATTATAGGTAATAGCACTTCAAGAAACAACTGGAACTAACTTAATAAAATTGAATATTTCGCTTATATTTATACCCACTCTTTATATTAAAATCTAATTTACAAGAAAAAATAAATATAAAGTAAATAATTTTAGGGAAATTTTAGTATAGGGCAAATTATATATAAAGTACTTTGTAGGAATTTTTACTAATTAATTTTTAATGGGAAAGTTAGAATATAAAGTATATGACAAATTATATATAAAGTACTCGAGGAAATTTTTACTATTTAATTTTGGTAATGTGAAATTTAGTATATTAAGTATCGATTTAGAGTCGAATATGACAAATTATATATAAAGTATTTGGAGAAATTTTTACTATTTAATTTTGGTAATGGGAAATTTAGAATATTAAGTATCGATTAAGAGTCGATTATATTTTTTTTATCTGTAACACTTTAAAAATTAATAAATTTCCGTTAATATATTTATTGTTAAATACTTAAACGTAAATTAATGACTTTATATTTCATATTTTCTAATTATGATTGAAAAAACTATTTAAAATATGGTGTTAACAGTATGAGAGTCTTTATTGTCAAAGATTTCATAGAAGTTGGTTGATTTTAATAGTCTGCGAAAAGTGATAATTGAAGTGTGTGTATAAAATTTTTTGGTAAGTTTTTTTATTAAATAATTTTAAATAGCTATAACTGTTTATATGGATTATTTTGTATCATATTGAATTTCAAATTAATGTTTTTTTTTTTTACTAATATATTTTTTTTTTTTAAATTTCATTATAATATTTTACCATTATTATTTTTAAAAATTAATTATTTAATATTTCTCTTGCAGTGTAGTTACCTACTTTATATCAGACACATAATTAAATTTCTTTTTTTTCTATCTAACTATTTAAAATTTAGCATTATGTCAATAATTACTGATCTTATTCAACATATAACAGCTATTTTAGGATTTATAAGTATTACCTATGATGGTAAAACAGTGGAGGAGGGGTTGCTGGAATGTACAAAGGCTGTCAGAAAGATAAATAAAGATATTAAAAATGCTACTTCCATGGGCGAAAGACAACACCTAGAGGCTTGTTTAAGAAATGTTAAATCGTTAAGATCTCAGATTAAATTAACAAAAAAGAGAGGATCTGGAATTATGACTAGGGCAAAAGAGTCTGGAATTAAAAAAGTAGAATGGGATGATTTGACTTCAGCTTTTAAGTCTAGAATTCGAACTGGAGTCATTTCAAACCTTAAACATAAAGATCCTATAGCATTTCTTGTCGATTGTAAGACACTCTTCAAACGTAGAATTGGTAACGCACTCAAGAAAGATGAGTCTGTTAAAGTGAACACAGTTTTTTGTGGTGAATTTGAGATATATAGAGGCCTACAGATCATAACTGAATATAAATATTTCACCACAGCTAACTGCCCCATCTATAGAGATACAAATTTAAATAACTGGTTTGATGATAATGTGACAAAACTTATTCTAAAAGACCTGGAAGAATTCCAGGAACGTGATAGCGGGTGGTCGTTAAAAAGAGTAGTAAACTTGGGCGTAAATATTAATAAATTTGTTCCACAACTTGGATCATCATATATTGAACTACCACCTCAAATTAAAAGAAAAGAAGCATGCATTAATGTTAAAAATGATGATCAAGCCTGCTTTGCATGGGCAATTACATCAGCTTTGTATCCTGTTAATAATAATCCGCAAAGAACAAATAAATACCCACATTATTCTGAGGTATTAAAACTTAAAGGTATTCAGTTTCCTATAACTATCAAGCAGATTCCAAATTTTGAAAAAATGAATAACATTTCTATCAATGTTTATATCCTAAAAAAGTATAATAAACAATTTTCGACCCTCCCTACATATTTAACAGCGGAAAAGAAAGATAAGCATGTAAATCTGCTTCTAATACAAGATCAGTATGACAAAGAGTCTACTAAATATCATTACGTTTGGATAAAGAATCTTTCACGACTTTTGTCTAAACAACTCAGTAATGAAAATGGTCAAAAGTACTTTTGTGATAGATGTTTACACTACTTCCGTTCGGAAGATAAGCTAAGTAAACACATAGTAGACTGCATTAAAAGAAATGATACCGCCACCAAAATGCCTACAGATAGCAAAAAGATGCTTAAATTTAAGGATTTTAAAAACAAAATAAAAGCCCCCTTTGCTGTATATGCAGATTTAGAGAGTATTTTAAAGCCTTGTGCAGAAAAGACTGCTTATCAAAAACATATTCCAGCAGCAGTAGGATATTATTTTAAATCTTCTTATGATAACAATCTATCATTCTACCGTTCATATCGAGGATCCGATTGTATGCAGTGGTTTGCTGATGAAATGAATCAACTTGCTGAGGATGTCTCTACTATATATCTATGTCCGTATAATATACACATGACTCCTCAACAAGAGAGTGATTTTCAAGCATCCACCCGCTGTCATATTTGTGAACAACCCTTTAAAGTTGGCGAGAAAAAAGTGAGAGATTATAATTACTTAATTTCTGAAAATAATTACCGTGGAGCTTCACATAATGAGTGTAATGTTAATTATCAAGACACGCACACAATCCCGGTAATCTTTCACAATTTGAGTGGTTATGACGCACATTTCGTGATAAAAGATATTGCAACCCGAATGAAAGGATCTATAGACTTACTGCCTCTCACTAAAGAAAAATATATTTCGTTTACGAAGCATATTGATGAAGCTCGAATTCACTTTAGATTCATTGATAGTTTTAGATTTATGGCATCATCCTTAGATAAATTATCATCTTCTTTAACAAAATTTACAAATCTGAGGTCTCAGTTTAATAACATACCTGAAGATAAGTTTAATTTGTTAACAAAGAAAGGTGTGATGCCATATGATTACATCAATAGTTTTGATCGTTTTAGTGAATCCTGTTTACCTCATCAAGATGCTTTTTATAACAAATTAGATAATAAAGCTTGCCCCCGCCGTATGTATAAAAGAGCACAACAAGTATGGTCTTCGTTTAACTGTAAAACTCTAGGTGATTATGTAGACTTATATATGAAAACAGACATTCTACTCCTAGCAGATGTCTTTGAACAGTTTAGATCGAGCTGTCTTAAGACGTATGATCTAGATCCAGCCCACTATTTTACGCTACCCGGATTTACTTGGGATGCTATGTTAAAGTTTACGAAACAGGAGTTAGAACTTCTTACTGATATGGATATGTTTTTGTTTGTAGAGCGAGGCATTCGAGGTGGTCTCAGTCAAGTCTGCTCTAAAAGAAGGGTTCATGCAAACAATAAATATATGTTGAATTATAATCCTGCAAAACCGGAAAACTATTTAATGTATTTTGATGTCAACAATCAGTATGGTTGGGCTATGAGTCAAGCTCTTCCATATGGAGAATTTGAGTGGGTGGATTCAAATATTGATGTCACTACAATTGCTGATGATAATAATGTAGGTTACATGCTTGAAGTTGATTTAGAGTATCCACATGATTTACATGATAAGCATAAAGATATACCTTTCTGTCCAGAACATATCAACCCTAAGACTATGAAGCCTCCTGCAAAGTTAAAAGAGAGTACTAAACTTATGGCTACACTTTATAATAAAGAGAAATATATCATACACTATCGATCACTAAAACAAGCTTTAGAACATGGCTTGAAATTAACGAAAATACACAGAGTATTAAAATTTAAACAGTCTCCTTGGTTGAAACCGTATATTGATTTAAATACGGAGCTTAGAAAAAAAGCTAAAAACGAATTTGAGAAGAATTTATTCAAATTAATGAACAATGCTGTTTTCGGTAAAACTATGGAGAATGTAAGAAAAAGGGTTGATGTAAAACTTCTTACCGAATGGGAGGGTCGTTATGGAGCTCAATCATATATATCTAAGCCTGAATTTAAGAATTGTATAATATTTGACGAAAATTTGGTGGCGATAGAGATGAAAAAAATTGAGGTTTATCTAAATAAACCTATATATGTAGGGCAAACAATTTTGGATCTTGCAAAGACTACAATATATAGCTTTCAATATGATTATTTACAAACACGATTTGGAGAAAACTGCTCTACTTGCTACAGTGATACAGATTCCGTTTTATTAGAGATACGAGGAAAAGATCCTTATCAAATTATAAAGAATGATTGTGAGAAATACTTTGATACTTCAGACTATCCTACAAATAATGTGTATGGAATACCGCAACTAAATAAGAAAGTTTTAGGTATGATGAAAGATGAAAATAATGGATGCATTATGACTGATTATGTAGGACTGAGATCAAAATTATATACTATGAAAGTGGCCATCTCAGAAGATGAGGTGCAAAAACTGAGGGCAAAATTAAAAGACGAAGAATATGATGATGATGAGATTGAAAAAAATGTTATGAATTATGGTGTAACCAAAAAAGCAAAGGGGGTTAAAATGTCGATAGTAAAAAATAGTATAACTTTTAATGACTATATTGAATGTTTAGAAACATCTAGAAGTAAGACCACTTCACAGAATCTCATACAATCGAAACATCATAAAGTCTTTTCAATAGAACAAAAGAAAATTGCTCTCAACTCTGATGATGATAAAAGATATCTGATACCAGGGAAAGATGAGACATTACCATGGGGGCATTACTCTATTAACCCTAAAATAAATGTTTATGATGATGATCAAGTAATGGATTGTTTATAGAGTTCAAAATTATTATTTTAAATTTAAATTATTTACATAAAATTGTTTTCTTTTTTTTTTATCATAATTTAGTATAATTGTAATATAATAAAACTACTTGTTTTATATAAATTAGTATGTATAAGCGTGTCTGATATTATGAAGTTTGATCAAATTGGATAGAAATTTACGTACGACTATGGATTAAAAATGAAGATGGAATATATAAAATGCAGTCTGATAATAGATGAGAGATATATGGATAAAATAATTCTACAAACTGTTTTGAAAATATTTTTAAGACCAAATTGGATAGAAATTTACGTACGACTATGTATTAAAAGATGAAGATGTAATATATAAAATGCATTCTGATAATGGATGAGAGATATATGGATGAAATAATTCTACAAACTGTTTTGACAATAATATAAATTTTTTGAGTTGGATATTATATAGGTGAGTCTAAAAGTTACTTTAATAATTTTTTATTATAATAATGTTTTTTCTTATATATGATTTTAGATCGATTTCAAACAGATGGGAATAATATTTAATCAATCCGGAATCAATCAAAATTTTTATATAAACCTATCATATAGATAAGAAGATTAAAAGTGATTGTTTAAAAGGAGAAATATTAGATTGAAACCCCACTTATCCAGCCTTAAAGCTTAATATAAAACGAAACTTTTATACAAATTTTCAGTTTCATAGAAGGCATCATGAGAATAGCACTTGTAGATATTCAAGGAATTATCTTTGAGGATATATTTTATCCGAAAGAATTGTCTATACTGATTGGAAAACATATTACTAGTTTTCTGTTTAAACCACCAGTACCCTTCCACACATTGAGTTCTAAGGATAAGAGAACTAATAATTATGTTGAAAAATATGTTCATGGAATAAAATACGACTCTGGTGATATTGAATATAATGAAATTAATAACATACTGGAAAAATATTTATTAAATTCAGCAGACTGCATATACGTCAGAGGTAGTCAAAAACTAAATTTTTTAGAAACCAAATGTCGAGAACTTGGAATTTCGACAAATATTTACGATGTTACAAAATATGATGGAACCCCCTGTTGTACTGACGTCTTTCAACCTGTATTCACTCAATGTTTCAACCACGCTTATGGAAAATATATGTGTACTCAACATAATGTAAATTGTTTAAATAATTGGTTAAAAAATGTTGTCTTACCATTTTAAATATATATTTTTTAATAAAACAAACTTCTTATTATTATATTTTTTTATTCTTTAATCCTATAATCACCCTAATGATTTTTAATAGTGGTATAATGCTTATCAATATATTACTCTTAATATTAATTATTTCAAACATGGCTACTCAATATCAAATTATGGGTGGGGTTTATTAAATATTTATCAATTATATATTTTTATTATAATGTAATTATTTCATAATAATAGTTGTGGGGCTAATTAAATAATCATCAATCAGAACGAAGCAATGGGGGTAGTAAACATCAAAAAATAATTAAATAAATACAAAATGGGTGGGGTTTATTAAATAATAAACAATCGGAAGCGGATAATGGGGCACTTGTAATTAAGTAATTAAGGGTCGGAGATTGTCAACCAATCAGAATCAAGCAATGGGGCATTTGTGACAAAAGTTGGTAGCACTGTAAAGTTGGTAGCATGTAAAGTTGGTACGATGACAGCGAAGTGCGAAAAAAAATTCAAAAATATACAAAAAGAAGAATTGGCTGCTTGCGTCGAATGTAAAAGGTCAAAAGTTGGTAGCACTGTAAAGTTGGTAGCATGTAAAGTTGGTACGATGTCAGCAAAGCGCGAAAAAATTCGAAAATATACAAAAAGAAGAAAAGAGGGTTGGCTGCTTGCGCCAAACGTCAAAGGCCACTCGAAAATTGACAGTTGTCTGCTAGCAGTCAACCAATCAGAACCAAGCAATGGGGGATTTCTAATTATTAAGTAATTAAGGATTGGAGATTGTCAACCAATCAGAACGAAGCAATGGGGCATTTCTAATTATTAAGTAATTAAGGGTCGGAGATTGTCAACCAATCAGAACCAAGCAATGGGGCATTTCTAATTATTAAGTAATTAAGGGTCGGAGATTGTCAACCAATCAGAACCAAGCAATGGGGCACGAGTAATTAACAAGTCATTAATAATAATTAAGAGGCGGAGTCAGACAGCCAATCAGAACGAAGCAATGGGGCACTAGTAATTAACAAGTCATTAATAAGCAATTAAAGGGCGGAGTCTGTCAGCCAATCAGAACCAAGCAATCAGGTTAAAAGTGAAAGTGGGTGGGGCCGGGTGGGGCTATGACGTCAGACGACCTTGAACGGTAACAAAATTCGCTTTTCGGACCTTCATAAGAAAAAGCATGGGATTTTGGGCTCGTTCTCTTGTAGGTCCTTTACTGTACCCATTTTCATTTTCTTTCTTTTCTTTTACTTACACTAATAAATTGACGCCGGAAGGTGGTTATTAACATCCTTTAAAATTTTTTTTTATTTAACCCGAACGAACCCACGACTCGTTTTCCAGCAAACAACTAAGTGCCGTTCGCATAAGTGACCCTTTAGCGAGCAATTACCATCCATAAAAAATTTAAAACTTAATTCTTCCTTGAGATATGACGTTAACGGGAAAAAGAATTTATTCAATCAAACTCTAAGTCACTTTTTGCGTGTCCTATATGACATGACTTGCATCAAGATATGATCACAAATGTTGAGTAACTATTAAGGCATATGTGGCCGAATAGTTAAAAGCGCTACCAGTTATACCTAGGTAGAAATCGCAAATTTGGGTTCAGTCGGATGTGAGATTTTTCGACTTCTTCCACATGAGAGAAGTGTTGAAAGATAAGAAGTTTAAGAATCTTATCTAATGGTCTTAAATAGACTTTCAATCAACTCGAGAAACGAAATTGTGCTTAATCTCTAATCTTGACCAACCAATAATGACCACTGAGTTTAAATACATATTAAAGGTCATTATCGCTAAATTTATTGAAATTGTTATACGTTAGTAGTAATTAAAATCTTAAATTTCCAATAGACCTTAAATCTGAGTAGCTAAATATCGTAAATGAAATTTACATTTTGCTAATCTAGTTGCCTGAGTATATATAATTAAAGTAGGTAATTTTATTAGATGGCATTTACGAGCAAGAGAAACTGTACAGGCCATTATGTAGGCGGATATCTTTCATGTTTGTTGGAAAACCAAGGAAAATGTTTGCAGTAGTAACGTAATCTAAATCAAAGCATTTCCGTTGAATCCGGATATAATGAGTACGGGTAAATTCCAAGTTCTGCGTTTTTGAATAGTAAGGTGCAATTTCAAAGGACGAAAATATATTTAGTTTATTTAGCCATACCGGCCGTGTTTCTTTAGAAGAATATTGTGCAAAGAACGGTGTAATAGACACTCTAATTGAAATACTGTATTTTTTGTGCATATGTAGAAAACATGTAATTCTTATTATGTATAGGACACAGAGCAGTGACAGAATCTTCAAAATATGATGATTTAGCTAAAATATTGCAATCTAAATGTTATTAATTAACGATATATATATTTTTAAGTTATTTTTGAAGTGTGAAAATTCTTTATCGACGTTGGAAAAAAATGGCTGTCACATCTTTCGGTTACGCGTCACATTATTCTGTTACGCGTCATGTTTATCTTGTAGTACTTTTTTCCGGTGGAGTAGAGATAGCATGTCGTTTAAGCTGACTTACTTCCACCATCAGATTTTACCGTTCAGTAAAACCCGTGCAGACCCCTTACTCCATAAATGAAAATAGAGTGGAAGAAATGCTTAGAACCGTATGAAGGTCAAGCCACTTTTTCCGTTGCGCCCTTGTTTATTTCTAAAACTCAATAGTGACGTGGTAATCATTATTATCACAATTAAAGGATTTATGTTAATACTAATTCCAGTGGATTTCTAACAACAGTAAGTAATTATATCTATATATAAGTTGTGTAAGGTTGACTTCAGTTTTTGGTTTTAATTTTTAATTAATAATTAAAACAGAAATTCCTTTCCTTAAAACATAAGGAACTTCTGGTTCAGATGCCATGTGTTCTTGGTTTATTCAGTTACAGAAACAGCCCATTGAGAAATTTTCTGTACCAAGGAATTTACAATTATTGGTGTTTATTTCTTTTGAGATATGAAGAAGAAAATAAACAATCCCATGCAGAGATTGGAGTTTGATTAGAGTAATTTTTAATTGCGCTTTTTCCCTTGATTTATGGAAGCAAGTATTTATAGTTACCAAATACCCTAATACTGATTAAAACGCTAGGCAAATTGTGTTAGGTATATTCCAATAGGTTGTAAAAGGTATAAATTTATTCAGAATAGTAAACTTCGGGAAATGCGTTTTATTAAATTAATACATATGTGGCAGATATACTCTACTTTATTTGAAAAGAGAAATGTTAAAACATATCTAGTTCTCCCGTCGGACTATTGCTTGTCTCAACATATTCATCTTTGTTGTTTTACGCCTAAAAAGTTACGGAAACTCGCTTGGTTATTCCCTACCTGTAATTAAAACAAAATATTCGCTGAAATCAACACAAAGGTATAACTTTGCGGCAGAAATTCAGAGATAAAGTAGACAATTATGCATATTTTGTACATAAAGCTTTTCATGGGACAGCGAAAACTCATTGTTAGTCTAACAAAACCCTTTATTTTCCTCTGAAGTACGTACGATGTGGATACACTAATTAAAAATGAACAAATGGAACGAGTGCATTTAACACTATGTAAAAACCACCAAATATCTGGTTTTGTAATTAAAAAGGTGTCCTTAGTAATTAGAAAGTTAAGGGTCAACATTTCTATTAGAGAGTTTACAAAGTTGTTAACGCAGTTTGCACTTCTACTAAATTAGTAGCAAATAAAAGAGCTTAGTGAAGTTCTTCTATTGTAGAAAAAAAATCTGGTGTGGGCACCACACGACCTTCCGAGCAGTAGCATGTATAATAACAAGTAGTGAAAGAGCGAATCCACAATTTTTATTTCACATATTTCCAGTGTTTGATAAAAGTCACAATATCTCGAAAACTAATAAAAATATCAAAAAAATGTATTCTTTCAAAAATGTCGGAAATTCCATGTTCTTTCCACAAAGTATAAATATTTTGCCAATAACTATATCAAAACCCAATATTTTCAAAAAAATTTCCATTTTTTGATAAGAGTAAACGTCCACTTCCGGTCGGCCGATTTTACTCAAATTCTATCAGATTCCTCCGTTGGTGATTATAAGTAAGGTTTTATAGTTTCCTGTTAGTTACCTTCCGAACAGCAACGCTGTTAGAGGAAGGTATTGTGATCGCGAAAAATTTCGATCTCGGGTTTTTAGCGGAAATACGCATTTTAGGGTTCCTTGAGCCTAAAAAACCCAAAAATAAAAAATGTCTGTCTGTCTGTCTGTGTGCCTGTGAACACATATGCGGCTAAACGGCTAATCGGATCGGAATGAAACTATAAAACCTTACTTATAATCACCATCGGAGGAATCTGATAAAATTTGAGTAAAATCGGCCGACCGGATGTGGACGTTTACTCTTATCAAAAAATGGAATTTATTGAAAATATTGGGTTTTCATATAGTTATTGGCAAAATATTTATACTTTGTAAAAAGAACATGTAATTTCCGACATTTTTGAAAGAATACATTTTTTTGATATTTTCATTAGTTTTCGAGATATTGACACTTTTATCAAAAACTGGAAATATGTGAAATAAAAATTGTGGATTCGCTCTTTCACTACTTGTTATTATACATGCTACTGTTCGGAAGGTCGTGTGGTGCCCACACCAGATTTTTTATTTTTGGGTTCTTTAGGCTCAAGGCACCCTAAAACGCGTATTTCCGCTAAAAACCCGAGATCGAAATTTTTCGCGATCACAATACCTTCCTCTAACAGCGTTGCTGTTCGGAAGGTAAAAAGGAGAGAATAAGAATTTAAAATAAAAGCATATTCACGTTAGGGATTCAATATAGAAACAGTATCATATATTAGAAAGATAAAAGACAAAAAATAAACTATCCTAAAGAGTTCGTAGGAAGATATTTTACTCAATAGTAAGTTTCTAGACGAAGAAACGACAAAAAACTAATCTAAAGAGAATTAAAAAAAAAACGCTTTAAAGCCATGAATTTGTAAAAAAATAGAAACAGAGACTAATAAAAAAGGAAAAATACAACAAATATACCAGCCTAAACGTTAAGAATACGAAAGAAAAGAATCTACAAACAAGATCAGCTTTTAGGACTAGAAGAAACAAAAAAAGAGACTGAACATAAATAATTTTAAGAAAAAAAAGTAGTAAGAAACAGAATTAGGTATTAAAAACGTCTTTATGTCAAGGATTAAAAGGAGAAGAATCTAGATTTAAGATTATGTGTTAAAAGAGTTTAGCCATAAAAAATCGTATCGTATCAAGAATACGAAGGACGAAAAACTAGAACAGTATCATTATTTTGTAAACAAAATTAAACGAATCTACATTACAAGTAGTAGAATAATGAGAAGCTGGATAAAAAATTACGTTTTGGTAAAGAAAGCGCCCACATGTCAAGAAATAAGGAAAAAATAGGAATTTATTCAGCTATTAGAAAGGATATAGCTTAATTCGACATGCAGTTGAAAGAAGACAATCTAGATATAGAAACAGATTTTCGAATAAGAAAAGGCAAACAAAAATTCGAAGAGGTAGAAACTAAAAACAATATTCGTTTTTTTTTAAGAAAAAAATGAGTCTACTCCAAGGACACGACCAAAAGAAACTTGAAAGAGAAGATTATTTTCGGACAGGAGAGTCAAAAACAAACAGCTCAAAGAGAAGACGCTTGAAACAAAATTAACTAACAAGAAAATCACTTACAAGTCAATGATTTAGCTCGTATTCCGAGAAGCCTCGTTAATGTCAGAAGCTATGAGCATATAAAAGCGACGCTGTTGTGGATCGTAGATCTGTTGGCATTAGTTGGAATATTCTTAATTAGAAAATTAGTTAAACATTATTATTCGTCAATTTACACAAATATAAATTCAAGATATTTAAATAAAGCCAAAATTGCCTTGTTGGCAAAAAATAATTCAAATTCTGATGAAATGGATTTTTCTTCGGGAACACGTTTTTTCAGTAGAATTATGGGAATGTGGTCTTGCCGTTATATATTGGTTGCTTAGATTTAGTTGTAATTTTTGTATTAAAGATGTTTTGTTAAGTTTTTGTTTTGGCTGTTATGAAAATGATTATGGATAGATTGTCATTAAGAATTTGGAAAAGGTTGTCTTTAGAAATAATAATAAAAATATTGAGTTGAACGAAAGAATTTAGAATTTTAATTAAAAAAGTAATAATAAACAAATAACAAAAAGTTACTAATAAAAAGAAAGGAGCAATTAGAAGTAAAGGCCAGAGCAGGAAAGTGGTAGGGCAGAGAGGCAAGAGATAGAAAGTTAAGCAGCAGGAACAAGTGTTGGAAAGAAGTTGAGTGGGAAGATATATATATATATATATATATATATATATATATATATATATATATATATATATATATTTTGTTAATAGCAATAAATTTTTAAGGGCCTGAATCCACAACCCATTAATAATATTGATTGGAAGGTGTTCCCAACGAGAGGAAGTTAATATACCAATAGATCTCTAATGCAATCAAAGCTCTCCAAAACACTTTCGTATAATATAGATTAAGAACTAAAAAAATAGTTAAAGGTATGCAAGTCTATATATATCTTTCTAATGTTATATTTAAAATACCTGAAATTGAAACTTAGTTAAGGCAAAACAATGAAGAAAAGAACATCTCTAATACAAACTCCTACATTGGTAGGTACTTAAAGCACATATAATGTTTATTGAACCTAATATAAATAAGAATAGAAACTTTAATTTAAACTTAAAAGTTTGGTAATTATTATATGATTCATTATATCGTTTTACTTTAATGGTATTTACAAAACTAACTTATCAGCTTTTCACTAAAAAAATATTTATATATGTTACGCCGAATCCGTGTAATTGCCGATTTCATGAATTAGTCAAAAATTTGCCCAATTCATGAATTCGGCAAGGAGTTTGCTTATTTCATGTAATAGGCAATATCTTTGCCCAATTCATGAAATCAGCAAAAAATAGTATGCCGATTACATGTAATGGGCAACCGAGCAGATTTTAAACTTGTAGGTTATGTTAATAGTTTTCGGGGAAGTACGTAAAAGTTTTGTTCTCAAATTAAATTAATAAAACATGAATGCAAATAATAAAAGTATTGCAGTGTGGGATGAGGAATTTGAAAAAAATGTTATGCAAATTTTAAAATCTGTAAATAATAGTGAAAAAGTTAAGAAAAGCAGACAATATTATCATATAAAAAATACATATACCTAGGTTAGAAAATTTTGCTGGAGTAACAAAGGTATGTAGAATTATAGATAACAAAATAATGACTACCAGAACAAATGCTTGGAATGTTATTCGAGATTTACATACGGCTTGTGGACATAAAGGGGAGAAAAAAACCTACAAGAAAATCGTGGAACATTATGCCAATATACCAATGGTTTTAATTAAACAATTTATTGAACAATGCGAACGATGTGCAGAAAAATCAAAGAAAAAATATATTACAGGAACTGTTGTAAGACCTATAATAAGCAAAGATTTAAATTCTTGAGTACAAATTGATTTAATTGATTATCAAAGTCTGCCTGATGGTCCTTACAAGTTTATTTAACATTATAAAGAGCATTTAACCAAATATAGTATTTTAAGACTACTCAAATGTAAAAGTGCTTGTGAAGTAGCTAAAGAACTTTTAAATATTTTTTTGGACTTTGGAGCACCAATTGTGCTTCAATCTGATAACTGCCGAGAATTTACTGCCAATATTATCAAAGAGTTGGAAACTCTCTGGCCTGATTTAGTAGGTACTTGTGAATGGTGTGCCGAGACACCCACAGAGCCAAGAAAGTGTGGAAAGAGCTAACAGCACTGTAAAAGAATCGTTAGTGGCTTGGATGCGTGACAATAAGACTTCGTCTTGGTCATTAAGATTAAAATTTGTGCAATGGGGAATTAATACTACTTATCATGATGCAATAAAAATCGAGCCTTATAAAGCCATGTTTGGTTAGCCACCAAAAGTAGGATTAGGATCTAATATTCCACAAGAATTTCTAGTTGCAATTTCAAACGGAATAACAGAAGAAAATATGTTAAAACTAAGTCAAAACGAAGGAACACAACACCAAGCAAACATAACATTAAATGATACAGATAAGTTAATTTTTTATGGAGAAATTGAAGTTGCCACCCAAGCAAATCCTAAAATGAGTATAATTTTCGATGAGAGTTTGGAACAACACATTAATGAAACGTTATATACTTCAAAAATTAATACTATCATTAATAGTAATAATAACTTGAGTCCTAGTGAGGAACCTGAATTACACCAGGAAAATTCTCAGGTTAACAACGACAACTTTAATTGTAAGCTTAACTTTTAACAAAATATTCACTAATGTTTGTAGGTCTTTAATAACCCAGATATAGAAACAACTATATTGGAAAAAATAACAACATCCAGTAGGAATAATATATAATATCTCCTTTTTTGTTATATTTTTTATAAAATGTTTTTAAAATAAAATATTTACTAAACTTTTTATCCAAATGGTTTTTTAAATTTAATTTTAAAGGAGTACCACAAATTAATATTAAAAGACACCTTAATCTAAACATTCTAAATTGTTTAAGTTTAACTTTCGAAAACTCATGTTTTTTTTTCGCATTTTTGCATATTTATCATTTTTTTGGAAATCTGTAGATATAAACTGTTAAGCAAACCCTTTTTGTTATATTAAATCAAATACAAAAAGTAATAATCAGTTCCCCATTAAAAATTAAACTTGTGCTTGTGCCTATTTTATGAAATAGGCAACCAAATTGCCTATTACATGAAATAAGCAAACTCCTTGCCGAATTCATGAATTGGGCAAATTTTTGACTAATTCATGAAATCGGCAATTACACAGATTCGGCGTAACATATACAAATAAAAAAACAACATTGGGTCACTCTTAATTGAAATACACTCTACGGGGCTGCATGGTTGATAAGCCAACAGAGCTTTCAAAGGAATTATAAACACACATCAGTTTAATTATTGTAACCAATATTTCGACAAGAAGCAGCTTTGATGTTGCCTTTAGTCTGATATATCCATTCCATTACATAACTGTTAGATAAAAGTCGTAATTTACAATTTGGGAAACACATAGGAATATTAACGATGTGTATAACTCCAATTTATTAAAATGAAGTTGATATTAGGTATAGTGTAACAACGGATTATATATAATTGTTATGAAATTTGACAGACATATCATACGTATTTCATTATTGGATCTGATGTGAATGTTAATTTCTTTAACTGAAATTTTTAGATCTTACACAGTAAAAGACATAACAATTTCGCAACACCAGAGATCCCTTGTAGCACTATCGATGTTAAATAATGATCAGCTTAATAATTTCTTGAAAAAGATTCTACGATACAAAAATTAACTAGTTTATCTTCTTTTTACTAAATTTCACTTTGTTTTAGACATGTTTAGTTAAAGATAAGTTTACACCTGCGTTTAAAAACTAAATTTTAAGAGCTTTCCTACTGACTATAGACGCACGCACAGCCGTAACCGCTGATAGTAGAAACGTGAAATTTGGACAAATGTTTATTTTCATAATGTGGAACACCCACTAAGAAGGGCTTTTGAAAACTTTTAATCGTGAAGGGGTGAAATATGGATTAAAAGTTTGTATGTAAAAATCTGTAAATCAGTACCGATTTTAATAAAAATTTAAGTACAGATTCTTAAAAATATTTCAGTAAACAACTGTTTCATAGATTGTTAGAATTCGCCCTGCCCTCTAAGGGTGCATATATGTATAAATTATGAATAATATTTAAAAATTTTGTTGTAAATCCTAAAAAGTTGTTATAAATCGTAAAAAATTGTTAAAAAAATCTTGAAAATGGTAAAAAATGTCGAAGATTATAAAGAAATCTTAAAACACGTAAATAATTGTAAGAAACTCTTGACAATCTTGAAAAATTGATAAAAATAAAAACTAAAAAAAAAAGATTAAAAATTCAGAAAGAATGTTGGAAACCGTGAAAAAAAAATAGAAAATTGTGAGAATCTTTAAAAACTTTAAAAATCGTAAAAAGTTAATTATAATCGTAAAACATTGTTGACATTTTAAAAAATTGTTGAAAATGTTGAAAAAATATTGAAAATCGTACAAAAATTTGAAAAACGTGAAAAATTGTTAAACTATAAGAAATTATGGATAATAAAAAAAATGTTAAAAATGGTTAAAAACAATAATAAAATTCATACAGAAATATTAATAAAAGTGAAAAATTCTTAAGAATTCTAAAAAATTCATGAAAATGTTTAAAAAACTGTCAAAAATTATTAAAAAATATTGTTGATAATTGTGAAAAATACTAATACTAAAAAAACGTGTAAAACCGTAAGATACAGAAAAATGTTAAAAACGATTATTTTTTTCACCTGTCAAAGTATCACAATTTTGTAATTTCGTCCAATGAAAACGCTTAATCTTCAATGTTTTATGCTAAATCTAGCCAATCATTCCGGTTTAATATATTGTTAAAACCACTAGTGGTTTTACTAGTATTGATAAAATTATAGAACTGTCAAAAATTCAATAACAATATTGAACAATCAATTTTCTTGTTTATAAGTACCTAACTATAAATCAACATTCATTTATATTATCTAAATATTCTGCATGCATTTAGAACTTTTATAAAATATGCCTACAGGCAAATGTGGTCTTGTAGGAAAACTTTAAATACTTAGAGATACCTAATAATTTTTATTTTGGTAATTTTCTCTTTAATAATATAATTGTATAAATAGGTATAAAAATAAATATTTATTCAAATTATAACCCTGTTTTCACGACGCTCACGACAACTGACAACTGTCAATACTATCTAGTGTACAGGACTCGTGATTTTATCACATTTCAGTTTGTTTTCGTATTTTTGCCAAATAAAAAAGTTTTCGTGGAAACTAAAAATTTATCGATAAAATTTTAAGGACTCGTGGTATTACCTCTTATAAAAAGTTATTGAAAATTATAAATAATTGTCGAAAATGTAACAATAAAATAAAAAAGTGGATAAATTTAAAAAGAGTAGGTACCAAAACAATTAAGAAAACTGTAAAATCAAACAGAAAACGATGAAAAACTAGTAAAATTGGAAATAAATCCAAAAACCAAAAAAGAAATAAATGAAAATTTAAAATGGTTAAAAATTGAACAAACAGAAAAAATATAAAAAATTAACAATATCACAAAAATTGTAAATAAAAGAAAGAAAAATGTAAAAAATATACAAAAACAACTTAAAAGGGGATAAAAACGTAAAAATTACAAAATACACCAAAAAAATTAAATAGGTACCTGTAAATAGACAAAAATGTGATAATATCGACAAAAACAGTAATAAAATCATGGAAATCAATCGAAAAAATAAGAAAAATCGTAAAAATTGTAAAACAAAAAATAGTATATTACGCTACAAGGGACGAAAGTTGAATTTTTGGCCCTGCGCGTCATGATGCCCGAGGCGAAAAGCCGAGGGCAACATGACGCGCAGGACAGAGATTTCAACTTTTGGCCCGTGTAGTGTATACTATTTTTCTTCATACCTCGGTCGAAAGTACTTGCGGAACGAGCGAAGCGAGTGCAGCTGGTCGTGGGACAGGCATACTTTAATATTCAATTAACAGATGAAAAATAAACAACATTGATGATTATTTTTAAAGTTATAGATAGAAATAGAAATGACACGAGAATAAACAGTCCCTAGTTACAAGTGTAACTACGCATGAGAAATTTTTCCTTCCGCCGTAAACAGGGAGTAAATGTTAAAGACGACAAAACATCATGACGCGCAGGGCCGAAAATTCAACTTTCGTCCCGTCGTAAACAGGGAGTAAATATTAAACTTTCTTCCCTGCAATTAGGGACGAAAGAACGTACTTTCGACCGAGGTATGAAGAAAAATAATTGTTAGGCGATAATATAATTTGTCTATTTGTACATTATTCGGGTATATGAAAGTTTGGTACAGAAAAAATGTTAACTATTGTTCATTTAACAACTTCCAATATTGGTTTTTATTTCTAATTTTATCGAATAACTTCACTAATAAATTAAACAGTATTTTTATATTCCTATTACTGATTTGAATAATTAGGTTACCTTTTTTCGATTCTTTTTGCTGATTGTTATTTTACAAATCACGCTTCATTCTGAAGACTTCAAATAAGATAAGTTCATTGTCACGAATGTGGATTCTGAGTAAATTCGCGAGGGTTATTAGGTTTTATAAAGTGAGGTAAAACGGGTTAACAAGCAACAAGAATACTTCAGTCGGTTTTTACCGCGTTTTAGTGAGGTAGATAAAAAATCTCTCATTTTTCCAACAGGAAGGTATTTGTTTTTTTAAGTACAGCTGACAAAAAAATGTTTTGTTTTTACTAAAGGGTTCATATTATTTTTTATATCTTGGAACCAACGGGATTTAGAAAGGAGAAATCTAGAACAATCACAAAAAATGTTAACGAATGTAATCAGTCACTATGTTTGGTTAACACAAAAAGTTTGATGTTATAAAATTATGGATTTCCAGAGAAGCGGTAATTTCAGATAGATTGTTAAGATTATTAACATTCACACTAAAAGACTTTGTTATATAAATACATGGAGAAGACGGAGATTGAAAGGTAGTTGAATTAACTTATCTTTGTAAAACACGTTCTAGCAATAACTGTAAGGTAAATATAGGATAACCACAAAAACGATTGATGACGATCTTCCACAAAATAAAATTAACGTTGAACAGTGATAACAAACAGCTAATCAAAGTTTAACGATACTAGATATTTCCATTATAGTTATAGTTATGTTTTCTTGATGTTCAGAAATAGGTAGTAGATAAAGATAAAATAACTTAGGTACTATAGTCTGCCAAAGTGTTTTTGTCGTTACTTCGAGATTAAATTATTCACCACCCAACTCTCGTAGATAAAAGGTAGGTAACGATAAACGATAATTCTACTAATCCCTAGTCATAATTATGATATATTTGAAGAAGGTAATATAAATAACCATATCGGAAATGTTTTACTACAAACCTTCAATAGAAAAAAAACTAGACACAAAATTAAATGTACCCCAAAGGCTTTAAACATTCTTCTTCTTCTTTAAGTGCTGTCTCAATCATGGAGATTGGCAATTTCGACGAATTGTTTGCGATTCTGGGCTGCTCTCAGGAGTGTATTTGGTTCCGAGATATGTATCTTTCTATCTTAATTAGGCACTGTTAGCACCTCTCTGTCTCTTCTTATTCTTCGTAAAACTTTTTCATTCGTGACGTGATCTACCCAGGATATACGTTGAAATATCAACATTTTAAAGGCCTTAAGGCGATTTATTGTACCTACTTTTATTGTCCAAGTCTCAACTTCATACAACAAAACTGGATACACATAGCAGTTGACAAGTCTTGTTGCTAAATCTTGTTGCTATTTTGATGTTACGATTGCTAGCAAGTTCCTCGTCTTAAGGAAAGCTGCTCGTACCATCTCTATTATTGTTCTTATTTCTTGTTCTGGGTCTAAATTGTCCATTATCCAACAGCCCAAATGTTTTAATCATGATACTTGTTGAATTGGTTTGACGTAAATGGTTATGTTTGTTTGAACATTTGGGTTTTAACTTATGACCATAACCTAAGTCTTTGCAGTATTTATATTTAGGTCATCCTTGTCGCCTTCTTTAATTCGCCTGTTTAGTAGCATTTGTAGGTCTTCTGCACCGTCAGGTAATATCGCTGTGTCGTCAGCGTATCTTATATTGCAGCGAGGTTTCCCATTAATTTTTATCTCTTCCTTTGCGCGCTCATACGGTTTCTAAAAGATGGATTCTGAATAGACAGTGAAAAAAGTGGACGATACTACACATTCTTGTCTAACTCCACAATTAGTGGGCGTTTCACTTGTTAGTACGCTTTCCAGTCTTATGGATGCTACTTGGTAACTATATAGGTGAAACAGAAGTTTCATGTCGTTGTCATCCAATCCTTTTGCATTTAAATTTGTCATTAAGCTTTTGTGTAATCTATGAAGCAAATATATACTTCCTTAAGCAGATCTCTGCATTTTTTTGCAGTAGTACCGATAAGCTGAAGAGCGCTGTTCCGTTCTAAATCCAAATTGTTCTATGCCTATATCGGTTTTGCATCTCCGGTATATGCTACGATGTATAATTTTCAAATAGATTTTTAAAGTTTGGTTCTTCATTGTAACGTTTGTAACGTTCGTTTTCGAGCATTCCATCCGGACTATATATTTTTATTCTGTTTAATTTTTATCGCGCCGAGGCGAAGGTCGATTGCCCATTTGGTGGTAGGAAATAATGCTTCGTCGACGGAATGATTTCTCAACTCGTTCATTTCGTCTGCGATTCTTGGTAAAATCAGATTTAATTTTCTGACTACCTTCGCCCTTCTGTCTGGTGAGTACCATTTTGCCTTGGTTTTAATTTTATTAGTTAGAAATAATCCAAATTGCGGTGGATATATTATTTTAAGTATTTTACTAACACTTAATTTTCGAATACACTTGCTATTGTAAAAAAGTCAGTTTTTTGTGATGTTAAATAAAACATAAACATAGATTGTAATTAATTTTTTCTCGAATGTTGGAGAAACTAGATAGCGATTGTATTCGATAGAAATTACTTAAGGTCGGAGTTTTGATTTCAATTTTTATTGCTAGGATTTAATGCCAAATCTGAGAAGGGCCCTACTGAGGTTGCAGATATCCATTTCTAAAAATATTGCTCATTGTCGACGGCCATTTTGAAGCCGACCATCCATTCCGGGATTATTTCTGAGAAAGTTCTCTTAAGGAAGACCACTTCCACCCACTTGGGCAGTAGGTAGGTACTGTTCCGTCACTATCGAAACACTGACAGGAAGATCACTTCCATCTATTTGGGCTGTTCCATCACTATCGAAACTCCGACGGAAGACCATCGGAAAAAAAAGATAAGAGATTAAATTAATTAATTGATTTAAAATTGTTTGTCTTAAATACTTAAATTTTGAAATAAATTTACTTAAAACTGATTTTTGGAATTTTATTTGTGTGTCTGTACTTGGCGCCCTAGAATAGAACACAGAAGGAAGCTCAGGAGCTAGCCTAGGGAGATTTTAAGGTTACATCATTCTTAACTCTTTTTGTGTTAAAACAAAATTGAAGAATATCGGAAACAATTGGAAAACTATTCCATAACCATACTACTATCATTCTTTGGTCATTTATAAAATGGAGGAGCTATTAATATATGATGATTCTACTGGATCTGTCATTTTGTAAATTTGGATATCAATTCGTCAATAGTATATTGTAATACAAGTGTTACAATGACAGAGGTTTCGTAGTACGAGTTCAGTTTGTGAAACGAACCGCGAAGCGGTGAGTTTCGCAAAGAACGAGTACTACAAACCGTCATTGTAACTCGAGTGTTACATACTATTTTTTATAATGAACTTTTAAAAGTATAAAAAAAAGTAAAATGAGTGTTTTTCGAAATATTTATTTATGTTGGCAATCTTGACAGTTTTGACACTTGTCAGTTTTAATGATTTTAAATTAGAATGTTTGTCAAATTTGTATAAAATATTCCGAATTTAGCAATAACGCTGATAATGTAGTTAATAATTTACTACAACATACTTCTTGATTTACTACCTGGACTCTTTCGTTGAAAATCAGTGCAGTGCAACCAATTGTGTAAAACAAAAAGTTACCAAAAACAGTGTTACAATGAATCTATTTCGATACTGTTTTTAGTGTCGAAATAGAAACTATGTGAACGTGAATTATAAAAAAAAAATTGTTGAGACTGCAACTAAGTTACAGATCAATTAATTTATCTTCTATAACTTCGCAGTAACTTGTAATATTTACCTTTTATGCACTTTCTGTATAAATGTGCTCGTTAATTTTCTTTAAGTCTGTACTCTCTGTACTGGTAGATGACCTTCAACCGGCTGAATTAATTTGATTCAGAGGCGTTCTAACTCATTAACTAAAGCAACTTTTTACCTTCAAGCGTGGCCTTTTTTTAAATTAAATTGTACAAATTGACTATAATATACCTACCTATATATTTTTTAAGTTAATGGATTTCTCTTAATAATTTAGTGCTTTATTTGTTTGCGTGTATCGGTATTTATTTCTGTTACCCAAGTCAACAAAGAACAGCAAACAGTGGCTTGATATTGGTTGTAAAACAAAATGTAATAAAACATTTGTTTAACAACAAAATTTAAACAAAGTTGAAAAAATTAGTACATTTTTTTAGGTAACGAATATTTAGGGTAGAATTAGCCCAACATTTCAGTGGTCCCAAAGTGAAATATTTGCATAAAAGCTCAATTTTTTTATTACAACGATTTTATCTACATTCCGTGGGCTAGCGCCTCCTTCGATGGAATTCCCAAAAAGTGAGATTAACCATGAAACCTAATATCAAATTAAGCCGACTAAAATTCATGGATTACGTTTCATGGCCTATGCGGATTCAACACTCGACTGCTTTTTGAATTGTTCTTGATCTCGTCGTTTTTGTCCCATATGTATGCAAATTTCCCACTCTACCAATTCAGTTCGTTCTTTGTAAATGTTTTTCTTCTGTCCTAATTCATTTAGTTCGTTTTCCCGTCAAAAGAATTTTCTGAATGGGCAAATATCGAGTTTTTGTCAGTAGCCACTGTGCCGCGGAGAAACTGCTGTTAAAAACAGAATTTTTTTAAGGAGAACTCATTCCTTTTTTAAAGATAAAACATTTGATGAATGTTTTGAATACCTTTGTTTTTCTTTTGGACGTAGAATTGAACATGAGATTTAAACAAAGCAAAGGCGTTTTGATAAGAAACAAAAAACGTCAGGGTTTTTGTATAATTGACGTTTATAAAGAACACTATATTAAAAAAATAGTTTGAAATAACACAAAGCTGTTTGATTGTTATTATTGCTAAAAAAATTGGTAATGGATTCTGCAAAAACCACTTAAAATAGTTTTTTATCATTTATGTTTTAAAGTTTATCTAATCTTAAAGAAACTCTTCAATTTTTAAAGAGTAAAGACAATTTTTCTATTATGATTTTTTTTGTTGTTTTCGTGCACCTAACACTTATGGCAAACGTTAATAAGAAAATTATCATCTGCAACTTTCAATCAGCTATCCGTTTCAATCATCAATATCTTGTCATTCTCTTAAGCGCTTATAATTGCTTCTTTATGTAAAACAAAAACGAAAACTATACCTACGTCAATTTAGTGACAGGGAGTTAAAATGGCGGATGATAATATCTCTCTATAATTAACTAGGAACTTCTACAGGTGCTAAAACAAACGAAAACTGTTGAAAAAATGTAAGCGACTTATTGAAAATCCGGCTATCTGTCTCCCGACAGAGCTATGAAGAAAAACATCTCCAACAGTTACAATATCAAGAAGATTTTTAAATACATCCAAGCGTCTCTATCCTCTTAAGTAGCCATCCATTTTTCAACATACAGATGGAAACACATGTTCTAAATCTGAAAATGCTAAAATTCTGTTTCTCTCCAAGCATGCATCACTTTTTCCGAAAATAAAATAATTAATCTCCTGCTGCATCTTAAAAATGGTTTTTCTCTAGGTTTGAATGACCTTTCTCGGTTTTTTCTTAAAAAATGTCCACACTTCCTAGTTGAGCCGTTGTCAAAAATTATGACGTCCTCTTTCTCGGAAAGATGTATCACGTCACTATATAAATTAGCATCAGTGACCCCAATCTTTTAAAAAGGCAATTACTTGATGCCAGAAATTACCGTCCCATAAGTCTTTTACCCATCTTCTTTAAGATAATGGAATTCATTCTGATTGAACAAATGATGGACTTTTTGCTAAGGGAACATGTGATTCCTAACTATCAACATGACTTCATAAAGGGTAGGTCAACCTTTACAAATCTATAACATTACAGTAATGATTGGTCCAAAAAACCCGATAAGAAACATCACATAGACATTATCTACGTCGATTTCTCTAAGGCCTTCGACAAAGTCCCAAAGCGTAAACTACTCATAAAGCTAAAACATCTTGGTTTAAGAGGCACGCTTAACAAATAGGTTTCTGCATTTCTCGAAAATTGATTCTTTAAAATCAGAGTTGGTTGAGAATTCTCAGAGGAAAGAGCAGTCACGAGTAGGCTGTCTACTAATTGTTGCATGTTGCAGTGACCTCTAATACCATCTCTGCAACAAAGTGTCTTCATACGCTAATTCCAAAATTTATGCAAATTCACAGTAACCACCTAAGTTTGCAGGCTGATCTCGACAATATTCAAGAATAGTGTTCCAACTGGTTGTTTCGGTTAAATAATGTAATGGCTCATATTCCATTTCAAAAACATAGAAAATAAACTGATTTCAATGATATTCGTTTAAAAACGTTGATACTATTTTGGTATCCTTCTACCAAATGAAGGAAAAATGTAAATTACTGAGATAAGTTTATAAATATCTCTGGAGCCAGAAGAGATTAAGCAAAATTTTTTAACACTGTATCTTCAACTCTCAAACACTAAAATTTTTCTATATTTGCAACTTCAAATAATATTTTTATTTTTCTAACTCATTACTTTTGTAGATTTGATAATTAAGCCTATACACATTACTAAATTTCGTATTAAAAACATTCATAGGAGGCAACCCTTCGTAAATCGTATTGTATACGAAACCGAAGACATGTGGTTAAAGTAGAATATACTCAGCTCATCTAATTGAAAGATCAATATTATTTTAGGTACAACCTATAATACTTGAACAAACCTTAACTAAAACTTAACGTGACAAGAGAGACCTCGAATTTGTCAAGAATAACGTCTCAAGTTTTGAGGTAATTACGGTACAATTGTGTGTTAGTGATTAAGGTCAAGAGTGGATTCAGCGTTACTGAATTCGTCATTGTCACAAATGAATGTTAGAGGAGATAAGGGACATTTTCAAGTACAATTAATTGTTAAGTATTAATTTATTTAGGGTTGCCCGACCCCATTACCCGTTGGATGAAAAAGTTTCTCATAGCTGAAATGGAAAATTTGTAGGAGAAATTAAGTGTTTAAACACAAAACAAAAACACCGATAATTTACTTCACTAAATAAAATTTTTAAAGTAATTAAATAGACATATATTTTAGAAGAAGATATATTACACATACACAGTTTTCCCCTGAGGTAACACCATGTTTGTTTTTTTTTAGGATTAAACATTAGTTTTTTGTTGTTTTAAAGATTGGATATTTTTCATTTTATAGATTTTTTTGGAAGCCGTCTCACATATAGTCCTCGGTCGTATTGCAGCCTGATAATTCTTCTTGTGCTTCTTCCATTGATACATGGCACTCATTCCAGTTAGCCTAAAAAATGACTTCTACGATTCGGTACCTCGAAATAGCACAATATGTGTTTAACTGTTTCAGTTTCTCTGCAGCATAAGAAGCAACTAGAATCTTGATTAACCAATCCCATTACTTGCAGGTACCCTTTAGTGGTGCATAGCCGTTAAGGAATTCTGCAATAACCTTTAGCTGATTCCTGCTTGTGCTATGCAGTGCTTTAGTTCTTTTATCTCTATACATTTTGCCCTGCGCTTGACCTAAGATGTGTTTCCAATGATAGTTGTGTTGTACGGATCCAAATTTATAGCTTGGTTATGAAGAATTTCGTCGCTGATCCTTTCCTTACAAGTTTTTGTAGCTTTCTGGTTGCCTGGTACTTCTGGCAACAAAACTCATTTAACTCTGGTATGTTTCACAAAATTTGGAGTTATAGTAAATTCTTTCAATAAATCTTTTTTATGAAAGTCGTTTGATATACTAACTACTTATTTTACTTATTACATCGGTTCATAACACCCTTTATTACCTGTACCCGGTACTAATTTAAACAGGTCTAAAGGATGGGTTTGTGATGTCTTCTACAATCCAGAGCCTCGCAAGGGCATAGTACTATGTATTTATCTGTTTGAGGTTCCGAACCATTAAACAGAGCTATGGGTGGGTCTAGGACATTTCAGGGCCGCCGATTCAGTGCAGCCGACTCAGTGCGGCCGTTTCAGTGCGTAGACGTTTCAGTGTCGGACGTTTCAGTGCTGGGACATTTCAGTGTCACAAAGATTGTTTTTCTTAAGACGATATTTAACGATCAAGCCATCTAGAATTTTACCATATTTGTTGTTGTGTTAACTTTATATAAAATTAGCTCCACTTGAATATTTGAGACGTATCGCCCACAACTATCAAATGACTGAATAACTCAAAATTTGTTATATTGTATATATGTAAATATTTTTAATTAAATCTATTCAAACAAATCTAAAATGAAAAAATAAAGATCAAATATAAAAACAAACTTTAATTATGTTATTATATATTCAATTTTTGTAAAAATATACAGGGTGATCTATTTAAAGTCAAGTAATTTTATTAATATATAGCTGAATGACCCCATCCTGGCACTGAAACGTCCCGACACTGAAAGGTCCTGGCACTGAAACGTCTCGGCACTGAAACGGCGGCCCTGAATCGGCCGCACTGAAATGGCAGCACTGAAACGTCCCATTCCCCTATGGGTTACGGGTGTCTTTTGACCGGTGCAAGGTAATGACACTTAGCTGATTGCTGCTTGTTTGGAAATGTATTACCAGTGATGTTTTTTTTTCTACGGATCTAGGCTTAAATCAAGTTCTAGGTTGTATTATTATTTTTAGATATGGCTTGGTATCATAGAATAATGTGGGCAATATTTTCTTGCAAGTTTCTTAACCTGCTCCTTGTCATTTATTTCTAGAAACTCGTATTCTAGTGTAAAGACCACTCTTCACGGTCTTTTAAGTCCCTAATATCCGCCTAACTATGTCTGTATGTATTAATTCGTTTAGTTTTATAACTCTCAAGATTGTTTTCTCTTGCGCATTTCAAGTTTGCATAGATTTCCATATGAGAGACAGACGTGTATTTATGCAAAGGAACAAATATTTTCACATTTCCGTCATTGCTTTAAATTCCTGCTCCTCTTTAGTCTTAGATTCGTCTGTGTTTCAGGTGTAAACATGAAGCCTTCTCAATCCCCACATGACTGTTTATCTACTTAGATGTTTTATTAGACAGGTATTTGGAAATCATATCTAATCTCTTAAATGTCTTCTTTAATTTACTGCTTTATTTTGTTGTAGTCTAATCAAACAGATATATTGCTCAAATTCATATGCAAATCCGTAGAAACACACCTTTGTTTCACTGTTGTAATATGAGTTTTAGTATAAATATGAGTTATTGACTGCGCCACCTTACGGTGGCGTCATAGAACTTATTTTAGTAAGTCTTCTTTGTTTGTTTTTCGACTATTTTTTAGTTTACTTTAGTTCTTCGTTTTTCTATATATTAAAAAAACGAAATACAACGCTATCTACCGGGTATCTGTATCCAAAAAAACAATTTACATCGCCATCTCTTGAATACATACCTCCCCACCAATTTTCAGCCAAATGTTTTTTTTTTGGTTTTGTCATTTTTATCATATTTTCTCGTTAGTTTCCAGGTTTTTAATATTTTATTTCGTTGTATTTTGTTATTTATCCATTAAATGTATTAGATTATAACTGCGCTACCTAAAGGTGGCGTCATAGTACCTTATTTCGGTGACTTCATTGTACTATATTAAGTGAGAATTGCTCATTTCAATACACAGGGTGGGCCACGAATTAGTTAACATTTAAAAAATCGTCTAAAAAAACATTTGACATATTTAAATAAATGTTTAATTGGCCCCTTATTGTACCTTAACCAACTTAAATAGAATCTACCAATTGTCTTAAGATTATGAATTGTTTTGGATTGTTTCACAGAAAGCAACAAAAATCCAACATTTTGCAAATAAACGTATATTTATACACAAGTAGCCACTTAGCACTGGTATAAACGTCACGTTAATATTTAATTTCAACAAAGCCTACGTTACGGTGGCGTGAAAATTTCATCCCCCAGTTTGCAAGCCCGTCCCAAAGTAGATGCTGTGTTAATTTTTAAAACAAACAGGATACAAAAGGAAGTTGTTTTAAACGATAAAAATGATGTGATTTTTTTCAAATTCAGATTTGCTGACGGGTATTTCAGAATATGGGTATGACATATGACAGTAAAACAAGTGTAACAAGGGCGATTTGAGCAAATATTTTAAATCGTTTTAATATTTAGTTGGTTGTTTGATATTAGTATATTATGCAACGATCATGTAATGATGGTTATTAATACATGAGCATTAACTGGGATACGAAACAAGCCGAAGGCGAGTTTCGTATGGTTAATGAGAGTGTATTAATAACCATTATATGAGAGTTGCATACGCTATTTTTTCTACGACCGATATAAATAATCAAGAACTAAAAATATTATATTTATATTTTTGTAATGAACACCATAACAGTAATTACACGTATTTCTATAAAAAATTCTACAAAATTGTAATTAATGGTATTACCTGAGGTGTATTACCATAGATGTAGAAAAACTATAAACATTCTATTTATATTTATATTCAACATAATAATAATTGTAATTAATCTGATTTCTTGAAAATATTAAGATTATTTATTGTGCAGTTTGAAAAGTTTATTTCAGGTCCCACTGATCTGATGGAAGTGGAAGGAATATTTACATTTATTTCATTATTGTTACTTTCAATAGAGTTCAATATTGTATTGGAAATGCTGATTTTATTCTGTTCAGTATCTTAATGAAAACCATTATAACACTAGTGTTATAATGAATATCATTATGAAACGGATTATGGGCATATAAGTGTATTATTATAGTACGGGCGTAGAAAAAATTCTTTTTAGCTCTATTAAGCTGGAAGTGAACAATCAGCAGAAGTGACTAATATTTTTATGTGAATTTGTGGCTTAATTGTTGCTAATTATTTGGTGAATGACCGATTTTGTAGCTCCAACAGATGCCCCACTAGTTCTAGTGTTCCGCTCCCTCCCACTAAGTTTAGCTGATGCTTTGTTTTTATTTTGTTGCTTGCTCTCTAGGCATCGCTGAAGCTATTAGCAGCCAGCAACAATATTCACAACCAGTTAAAGTCAACAAGAACTCCGTTTCAAGACAGCAGGGACTCTAGAGTCGTGTTATCGGTCACTAGGTTCAGCTGATTTTAATCTTTTTCATATCTTTCTGTCGCTGTTTTCAGCTACAAATTCCGAACGATTAGTCGTTTTATTTGACCCCTATTTCGTAATTTTACTGTTCGCTTATTGTGAAGATAAAAGTAACATGATTTTTGAGGAATCGGTTAGAGCTATAAAATCGCTCATTCAGCAAATAATTAGCAAATATTTAGCTACAAATTCACATAAAAGAATTTGTCATTTTTGCTGACTATTCACTGCCAGCTTAATGGAACTTTCTTTTTTTATGATAATTTCTCTATTCTCCAATATGAAAAGATCATCACATCAAGAATAGACTCAAAAGGGGAAAAACATACATATAAATCATTTCAACAAGCAAATATAGATTCTATCGCATCAAAAACCCTGTTAACAGAATACTAACTAATCACTATGTCGGCATGGGTAAAGAATTTACACGAATGCATGCAACTAAAATGGATTATGGTCGACTTGATGAAAGTAGTAGTTTGAGCTCATGTGCATAACAATAGCTGCAACGGAACTGATCAATAATAATATCACATTCAAGAACATAACCGATGAGACGTATCTCAAAATAATTAGTTTACCAAGCACCATATGTGTTTACACAATCAGTTGATATGCAATGGTATATTTGAATAGAACACAAATTACTTCAGAACTGGTCCTGGCATGCCCTGAACACCGATTGAACGCAGTACGGCAACTCTAAAGGTACTCCTGGAGTAAAGGGCAGCTACTCTTTAGGATAATATAAGCCGTTTAGTGGAGAGCATGCCGAATAGAACAAATGCTGTCATCCAAGTTCGAAGGGGTAATACCAGGGCTTTGAATTTTATTGTTACTTATTATTGTTTAATTAAGTTAGGTTTGATTTTATGATTTAAATTAAATTACTTTAAATTGTTAGCGTTTTCTTGAAGACTGTGTATCTCCAATAAAAATTAAGATTTTAAATTGAAACAGCAAGCACTCTATCGAGAAAAAAGGAGGCTTGAAGATTACATACCTACTTTTTAAATTTCGTTTCCTGTTATATGACTACAGAGTGTTTCAAACTTAAGACAACAAAAACATTCTATTTTATACAATGGCATTTGGTCAAAGTGTCCGTTTTTCGTGCTGGTGAGTGTATATACCTAATAATATAATTTTAGAAATGACATAATCTTATATTATTATCATTGACAATAAATTGTGCATTAAACTATTCGGATTGTATAGACAATTTAGTTATACAATTGTAAGAAAGTATCAATTCGAGGACAAGACTATGAAATAATAGTATATTACTTTACGAGTGGAGTAAATTGCATATTACAGCGAGTGTGTTTGGCCCATGAGCGAGCTTGCGAGAGAATGGGCTAAAGAAACGAGCTAAATATGCAATTTGTTCCTCGAGTAAAGTACTATGCTTTACCTACGACTTACCAAATGGTTTTGTATAAAACTAAAAATAACAAAAATAAAATTTAAATTTTGGCATAAGTTGTCAAACATATTCGATTTCGAAGACAGTTCTGTCTGAGAAATGTTAAATGTTAGTTTAATTTAATATATACAGTAGGCAACCAACATAATAATACAGGTTTCTATCCACTTACTCCACTAGTGCAGTAAATAAAACTATAACACAACTCCTCAATAATTTGACACTTACTGACAGAGATATAGGTTAACAAATGGGCAATTTACTTATAAGTCGCGGGTAAACAAATTTTGCGTGAAGTTTTTGCGAGCTTGTTTGTCTATAGTAAAATACACGCGTCAAATAAATATGTTGTAGATTCATCATCGAGTGTTACTTTTACTATTGTCATTTATCAACAGAATTTATTTATATTTGTCAGAAAATACAAGGATGCCATCAATTTTTTTGACGATTTTTTTTTACTCTGATGGTATATAATTTTATATCGGTAGAAAAAATACAAAATTGATTTTCTACCCCTCTCTAAAATAAATAAATAAAAAAAAAGTGTGAGGTGTCAAGGGACACCCGGATGGAACGAAGTTCCTTTCGATTAATTAGTGAAGGAATTAGTAATTTGTAAACACAACAGAGTGTTTATACATACATAAGCATTTATTATTGTCTGTATAAAATCTCTACTCACCTAACAGTTCGTTTCTTTTAACAAAAGTGTCTATTTATACAATACCAGAGCTTTAGATAACACATCTTTTTAGAATTACTTTTTATAATTTAAAACAGGAATTAACAATTCAATACAAAATTTTAAAATTAAAATATTTGACAGTAACTGACAGTTAAGGTAATTTGACGTAGGTACCTAAATAGTCAAGTTACGAACTATTTTTAAAATGTTTATGAATTTATTAATGAATAAAAACAGGATGAAATAAAATGTAATACATACTATTATAGTTAATTATTATTTTTTCTATAGTATTTTCTTTTTAATGTACATTTTCTTTTAATTTAAAATAGTGTCTTTTTAATTGTAATATATCTATCTATGAGAGAGAAGGAGAGAGAGTTATTTATTTTTTGGTCTGTAAGAGAGAGAAACATACGTGTGTCGTGTCATAGTGTCGTGACAACTTTTGGTATGAGTTTTTTTTTGGCTAGCTCCTAGCGTCAGTCGTAACTGTTCGTAACGCGCGAAAGGGAACTTCGTTCCAATAATTACTTCATTATCCAACAGATAAGCCACTTACAGAATAATATTATTAAATGAATTAACATATAAAAAACTATAACAAACCAAACAAAAAAATTTAGAAAGTATTAAACTTGATCAAAAGGTTACACGAACACAATCGATTAACTAAGCTAAATATTTAAATAGAAATTTTTATTCGACTTTTCTAAAATATGAGCTAAAGAATGATAATTAATATTACATTATAAGATATGACATGAAAATTTAAACACGTGTAATGCAGCGGGGTGTTCAAAGAGATGTTAGTTCTTGCATGCGCAGAGTAAGTGTAAGTATAATTACTTGTAAGTGAGGCTAGAAGATTAAATTTGGACAGTAAATTCCGAACGTCGATGATGTTTCGAAATAATTTAAAAAAAAAATACCAAACTGCTATTTATTCTTCTAACTTGTAGAGAATCAACATGAAATCGGTCTAATAAATATATATTGTTCATTGCCTCTTGCAGAAAATGGTCCATCAAATTTGTAGGATATAAGTTTAAGGAACTTTCTCTGCACATTCTCCACAATTGAATATGACTCTGGTAATATGGACTTCACACAAGAGAGGAGTATTCAAGTTTCGATTTAACAAAAAAAACGGGTTTGGCAGTCAGTGGGACTGTCGGCAGAAGTTATACTTCTATGCACGCTACCGAATTTATAAATTTGTATGCGAATAATTTAGCAAAATCATTATAAGGTATTCGTGTTCAGCGACTCCAAAAACCTCCTAGTACCGAGTGCACACTCATTTTGTATCGAATTTGCATAAAATTCCTGGAGACGAGGTCCGTCTTAAGCACCAGGTGTTTCGGACACCATCGCCATTATTATAATCGTATTTAGGGACCCAAAAAACCGCTGAGTTCCAAGTCTGCACTGATTTTGTACAGAATTAACATAAAACCGCAGGAGAAGAGGTAAATACCCTAGGCACCAAGTGCCGTGGAGACTTTCTACATCATGATATTCGTGTTCAGTGACCCCAAAACCCCCGAGTACATAAATTGAACCCATTTGGAATACTTACCGAGTTGTAATTTTACTATCTATTGTCTATTCGGAATGCACTTTTCGACTATTCTTAAAAACTCTGTTTGTGTAGCCAACAACCTCAAAAGCATACTGCAGGATATACTTAATGCAACCATGTGACGGTACTATGGACCACAATACAATACTCATTACTGAATATTATTAATATAAAATCCTAAACTTACGTGACAGAATTATAAAATAATCTGTCAAACACAATGTAATAGGTCACTATGATATTCAAAACATTAGTTCAGACTGTTTTTTGTATATCTATCCCTTTTCAATGTAATGAATGTTTAAACGGTATTCAAAGGACTTATAGTTGTTATGACTAATAACATGTAGTAAATATTTCATCTTTGTTTGTATCGACCAATATAGCATATATGTGTTTCTGTCTCTCTCTTACTCACACCATTACATATGTAATGATTTTTCCCATTCAACTCTAAACAAATCTTTTCTGCCGAGTACACGAGTAGAAGTATAACTTCAAAAAAGCGTTTTTAATGCTTGAATATTAGCGAAAGACCTACAGTTTTTAAAAATAAAACCAAGTGATTTCATTGCATCAGTAGTAAGATTTGTAACAAATTCCAACTTACTGTCCAAAGTTACACCTAAATCCTTTACAGAAGTACATTTATCAGGGATGACCCACTTATATGGTAATCAAATACAGTAGGTTGAGATTTGCGGTTAAATGTATAGACTTTGCACTTTTCTAAATTTAGAAGAAGGTTGTTTTGCAAACACCAATCATGAACCCTATTCAGGTCGTTCTGAAGTATTTGACAATCAGCAAAGTCGGATATTTTTAATAAAATTTATAAATCGTCTGCAAAAATTAATTATGGTCTTAGATCTTAAAGTTTTTTTCCTTCTTCGTTTAATTTAATGAATAATTATACATCATCGTGCTTACCTACTCAACAAAATCATTAAGAAACTAATTGAGCATTAAGTACAAAAACAATAATTTATTGAGTAAATAAGTAAAAAATTAAATGATTATTTTAAAATGTGTCAAATTGTTACTCGAAAATTAGTATGTGCATAATTTTTCATGTAATAACATTTAATTACAGGTAATTGATATGCAAATTGAAACATAATCAAATTATTCTTATAATTCTATTCGATTCACCACATGTTTGACCATAAATTTCCATAATCTAACAATTTTATTACTATTTTCAGTTAGTTAACTGTATCGTATTTCAATAAAGAATAATTGCTATTAGATTACCTTTCGATAGTGGAATATTGGTTAATGTATAGGTCACAATAACAACGCATGAGGTTAATAATTCAGTTATTTCCTAAAACGAAAGATATTCGTTAACCCACAAAATATACTTTTTGATAATGTCGAAAACTGGTATAACCATTACAGGCATTTAAAGACCACCGGTGGGAGTTTACGAATACCAAGTGGCTCTTTTATGACACTCAAACACGCAAATCAGATATATTTTTCTGGATGTTAAAGTTTGATTTTATTTTTTACAATTCAGAAACAGTTTGGTATAATAACTACAAATAGAAACAAACAGTTCAAATTTTAACTGGACCTTAAAGGGAAATCTGCGCTTTTAATTATTTGTTTGGTTAATATATAATGCTGAAGTTAATTTTTTTTTTAATTCCAGAAAAAAATTCCGACAAATACAAATAACAATTAAATGGGCTTGAAAACAACCTGGGTTTTTTTAAGATTTCCAAATTATATATTGTTTTCTCAAAATTTAGAAAAAAAGCAGTATAACAATTGCAAATAGCAATTAAAGATTACAAATCTTAAATGATACCTAAGCTTCTAAAGATTGAAATATGGTTTTTACAGTTCAGCAGCAGCAAAATACAAAAAACGCAAAAGGTAACCAAGAAGTGCGACTCTTAACTGATGACCTTATAAAGTTGTTATCTGCACTTCCAAAATTTGGATTGGTTAATTTTCAGGTTAAAATTTTATTTTTGATCAAACCTAGTCAAATTTATATATTCAGTTGGAATTGTGGTGTGATTTAGCAAACTGGTTTAGCAGTTGTCGTCTTCTTCGGTGGTGAAATTTGAGGATCATGTTCGTAAGTATGAGTTGGTTGACGGTGTTATTGTCGTGTAAACGCTTAGTAGTGTACATCTAGCCCCATCTGGCAATGTATCACCGGAATAGAACACGTCTGTAAAGCTAGAAAGGTCAAGTTGGCAGAATCACTCGTATTATATCTCAAAATTTAGTGCTTATTTAGTGCTAATTTAGTGCTGATAACAGATATTTGGTGCTGTGATAGGGGGACTAAAAATGAGAACACTGCTAACTTTTCATTAAGCTAGCAGTGTACCATTCGTGACCGCGCAAAAACGGAAACTAATGGAATTAAAAGAGGTCACTAGTTAGTGCTAAATTAGTGCTGCCAGTACAGCAAAAGGTTTTTGAAAAATATTTTTTTTTTATTTTTTTTCAAATCAACTACTGCTAATATAACGACGCCAGCAGTCATGAGAGCTAGAAGAAGACTCTAAAACGGAAACTAATGGAATTAAAAGACGTCACTATTTAGTGCTGAAATAGAAAACAAACACAAATCTTTAATTTTATTGCTGGTAAATGTAACATCAAAACGTCCCAAGGGCGTTATTTTCCTAGCTAGCTCACTAAGTCGTGGTTTACTTTTTACGAATTTTACCAGTCTCCCCCAAACATGTTATTAAGGGCGCTAAAGCATAAATTATACTCAAACACCCATTTTAAATGATTTATTACAACCTTAATAATTTCAAAAAACAATTAAATAAATAAAAATATTGAAAACTGAATATTATATCAAAGAGGATTAATCATAGTAATTAAAGAATTAATTATTCTCTTATCTCATTAATGGAAGTTTTTGAAAACCCTTGTATTGGCTTATATGTACAGGTATGATTTTCCTTGATATTTTTAAAAATCAAAACGAAATTCAGAATTAAAATTCTTGTCCGTTTCCTTCACAAAATGACTGGAACTTATCCATTATAGTTTTAGTTTAATAGCTCGGGTGGACCTCTTCGAATAAATTTGGATGAACCTTGTATTTCGAAGAGGTTTTACGAAAAAATAAACCAAATTGTTTGACGTACTAATTTTTACTGGGCCGAGAATTAATAATCAAAACCAGAAAAAGTCGAAAAATTTACTGTAACACCGCTCACGGCACATTTTTAAAACTACAACTAAGTAATTCTCACCGATAAAAGCACGCTAATAATAGTCGTGTAAAATTATTCTTTATACAAAATGATAAGATAGATCATTACATGAACTAACAGAAATAACTGTGCTCCTAAAGATTTGACTCCTCAAAATTCACTTTTTAAATAAGAAGTTTGACTACCGAGTAAAATTCATTTTATCTTTACTTCTTGCAGAACCGTAGCTAAGAAAATCTTACATTTAGACTATGAGATTCTTATTACTTTTAACAATTTTTAAAATCTGTGATTTTTACGTTTCTAGAACTGTTTTATTATAACCTAAAGATATCTAACAAACGGTAAGATAAGTTAATTACAAATTCATGTAAAAATGTTTGTTGTATATTCACAACTAGCGTTAATTGAAGTCATTTTGTTGTAAACTAAAGTAATAACTTTCACATCTGCTGTATTATTTAATGATCTTACTTCTTCTAGGATAGAAATCACATTTTTTGGGATTCTTTTCTAAAATCTATTAGGTTAAATATTTGAATATAGACATATTTTTATTATAAAAAATATAATTAGAAGAGATAGTATTTACTAATTCACTCTAACTTCCTAGTTTAAGTTCTAATCGTTGATTTAATTAGAATATACAAACGAGGAGATGTAGGAATTCGAACTGCCAAACTAAACGAGTTTTTTCATTCGCTTTTAAGGCAAATGCTGCTCTTTACAACTCTAATCTGGGCTAATTTAAACATCAAATTGACTGCGACTAAATTGGCCGGCAAATGCATCATTTATCACCGAGAAATCCAGACTGACAATAATTTAAGAGAAATGTTTGCTATAAAGGGCCTATTGGGATATGGGTACCCATTATGTGCAGTTACCATCAATTCCATTTTACTGAATAGTTTACACAATTTGACTGTAAACAATTTATAGCACTCATACATTTTATGAGTTAGTTTAATCCGAGACCTCAGATTACCTATAGTTGATCCATTTTCAATTTCATGTGACACATCATTTTTGCATGAAAAATCACCCAATAAATTTCAAAGTTCATTTACAGAATCTGAAATTGGAAACCTTAATTAGGCAACTATAAATTAATCAAAATATAATTATATACACTGATTTACATCATGATGTAGCCAATTATACTTTTACAAAATTTATTGAAACGATTGTTAAAGGAAATAATAGTAAACTTTTGTTAATTATTATTAATTTTTTGACCAAAGAACTTGAGACCCATTTAAGTGATAATACCCAGCTTGATTTTTTTAAAAAGTTGATTGTGTTTTGTTTATCTGATATATTTAAATGAGCAATTCTTGCATATCTACATATTTGAAATCTCGATATCGGCTACAACGATTTTCATGAAATTTAGTATATAGGTAGTTTCGGGGCGATAAATCGATCTAGCTAGGAATCATTTTTAGAAAATGTCATTTTATTCGTGTTTTATCGAGAAAAAGGAAAAATATGACTCTTCCTGACATCTATTGGCGAATAATAATACTATTTTTTTTAAATTGTGAGCAACTAATTGCTTTAACGACACAACAACAGCTAAAGCTATTCCAGCAGATGGCGTTGTTAAGTAACACGAAGTTAATGAGTGTTTGCTTTGAAGTTAGACTAAGAAATTCAATTGTTTATTTATATTATTTGTGTCTTCTTAATGCACGTGTTCACTTAAAAATGCCTAAACGATCTTGGAAAAAAACGCTTATAAACAATCTAACTTCACGAAGCCGCAACTCGTCTCAAGAACACCTAGAAGAGCATCGTCATCAAACTGATCAGGATTCTCAAACTTCTCACAGTGAAGACTCATTTCAAGGATACCGCCATGAAAATAATCAGGTTTCTGCTCGTCCCACACGTGCTGCTAAAGTAAGATGCTTGCAAAATTTGACTGACATTACACGAGCAAAGCTATTTACAAAATAAAAAAGAATTGTGATCATCTTAAACAAACTATTATATAAAAAAAACGCATCTCGCTATCTTAACTTTTAAAAAAGTGTTTTGTTTTTAAGAAAAATCGCCGAATGTTAGTGGTTTATCAATATATTTGCAAAATTAAAAAAAAATTGTGATCTTATTATGATTATCTATTTTATAAAAAAAACCTCAACCCGATATCTTAATCTATAAAAAAGTTGATCGTGTTTTGTTTTTTGAGAAAAATCGCAATATTCCGGTTGTTTATTGAGATATTTGGAAAATTAAAAAAGATTTGTGGTCTTATTAAGATTACCTATATCTGTTACTCCTAACACCATACATACATACAACCATACAAGATTACCTATCTAAATTTTTAATTTTAATTCATTTTGTACTTTGTAATTTCTTCTTCTTTCTTTATTGGCTTTTAATAACTCAATTTTACTATCAGATACCTATTGTATGTTATTAAATAAAAATTTTCACACCCGTAGATAAATTCTAAAAATATATTTTATGTGTCTGTTTTACAACGTTGACACCGATCCGAATACAGTTACATTTTATCACGTCTGTAAAACATACTTATATATTTTTTTATTTACTCGAGCCACCCCATTAGCGCTACCGGTACTATGTAACAGCTGAAGCAAAGGTTCAAAACTGCCACTAAAATTTATAATTGATGTTTTTAAAATATCCAGGAGTCAGAAACTACCGCACCAGACATATTTAACTATATACAATAAGTCTAAGTATAAACAAAAGCCCAAAATATGCTTCCAGCAGCTTGGTAAGATTTATAGGCAACTTTCACCCTTCGCAATAAATTTGTCTAGCTTTGTGTTTACAGTTTGTCTGGGTAATTGAATGAATTTTTTAAAAATAGCTTAAAGTATTTATTATCGAATTCTTTAAATTGTTTATTAGTTTTTGGATATGTAGTAATCATTTCTTTCTTCAAAGTGTTAAACTTAATGGGATCATTGAAAAATATAAAATTAATTATTTTAAACTTAAAAAAGTCTTTTAAATTAGACGTTTAAGTAAAATTCATATTCTTTGCGAAACCTCGTATGAGACTAAAAAAATTTGATAAGCCATGGTGTTTTATTTTAGGTTTAGTCCTTGTCATCGATATTAATAATCTAATTTTATAAACAAATGATAATGAAGCCGGTTTTGACATGTTTAACATTATTTTTTAGAAACAAGAATATATTAAATGACATTAAGGAGAAATTGAAAAAATGTCGCATCCATGTTCAACATTAGTTTTAGGTATTCTTTTGAAGGAACGATAATTATTTAAATAAATTAGACTATAAGAAATACAATTTATTGACACAAAACATAATAATATGTTATATTTGAATACACCTCTGATATTCAAATGTTAACACCTACTTATAATAAATAAATCAAATTAATCCTTTTATGCATAGATGCAGATTTTGCAAAGCATTTTCTGCTTGATTTTTGTTCATAATTCAGTTTTACATCCTACACAGTATGCATAGTAAGTATAGCGACAAATTATAATTAATTAAACATGTATGAACGTCCTACTAACTTATTTCTGAGAAGCCATGAACTAATATTTCGTAGAACGATTGAAACAAATGATAATGAAATTAAACTGTTAAAGAGTTAATAATTTGGTTCGTAGTTAGTAAAGCACATTATTGAAAAGACGAATTTAAAGAATAAACAAATTAATATAAATATTTTTTGCAGGTAAATGGACTTTTTTAGCTTAACTTAATTTGGACTAAATTCTATGTCTTGGAGTAAGCTAATAGAATTTACAATAAATATAATTTTCACAAGAATCTTAACATTTAAATATTCAGTTTAACTTCTTTGTGGCATCAACTTCTACTTTCTTTCATTAATTGAGCACCTTCTTGCAATTTAACATAAAAAATAATCCAATACGACGGCCCTAACACGTGCCGCAAGTCGGAATTCTTTGACACTGGCATGGGTACCAGACACTTAGGGTTTCAAGGCAACAAGAAGGCTGATGAATTTGCCAGAGCGGGAGCTAATATCCCAATAAATGGTCCGGAAGCATTCGGCGGGGTTGCTGACATATTCAAAAAGGCAGCCACTGAGAAATGGAGGACAGAGAAGGGCCAGGACTGGTGGAAAAAAACACCGGACAAGCGACAAGCCAAAGTGTTCATAAAAGGACATGAAGCGAAATTTACTGCAGAGCTATTATCACATAGTCAAAACGATTTCAGAATGATTGTCATTCTCTTGACAGGACATTTTCGGTTCAGAACACCTGAGTCTGCTGAACTTGGTAGATAAAAACATCTGTCGCTACTGCCAAAAGGAGGAGGAAACCGAATATCATGACCTATGCCAATGTAAACGCCTTGCAAGTGCCAACTTCTTATTTTCAAATGTGGTGGTAGGTTTTATTGCTCTTTAAGAATTTGTTCACAGTAAAAGTTAGAATTGTGTCTGAGAAAATCTCTCTTGGGTCCTGAACATAGTAATTGTGACACATTTTACTGTTTGTTGCAACGATCTATCTGATTATTTTGTATAAAGAATAAGAGTTCATCAGACTATTATTACCGTCCTACATCTATTTCAAAACTGTGCCGTGAGCGGTGTTACAGTAACATTATCGACTCTTTTTGGTTATGATTAGCAAATCTCGGCCCAGTACGAGTTAGCACGTCCAACAAATTGGTTTACTTTTTTGTTAAATACAATTAAGTCGATTTTAATAATGTTTCCTATTTTTTTTTTATTTATTCTGTGTGTCCAAAAAAGAGGTAATATTGTATTAATACTAACCAAAATTAAGTAGTTTCCTTTTAACCAAACATGTTTTTCTATTATCATCTTAAGTCAAGGCCGGTTTTTACACGTACTGATTCTACTTGAGTGTAAATTCGTTAAGGGGATAATTGTTGATTCGTTTCTATTAGGGCTTCTTCCGAATTTATTTAAAGAGGTCCACCCGAGTAATTCTACTATAACTATATTGGTCAAGTTACAGCCTTTTTGTAAAGGAAAAGAGACAGAATTTAAATCTCCAATTTCGTCACGACTTTGTAAATTGGAAGGAAAATCACATATGAGTCAACACAAGGGTTTCCGAACACTTGCATTAATGAGATAAGAGAATAATTATTTCTTAAATTAACATAATTATTCCTCTTTGATATAATATTCAGTTTTTACTATTTTTATTTATTTAATTAATGGTTTTTTGAAATTTTTATTCAATTATTTTAAATGAGTGTTTGAGTATAATTTGTTTAGTTTGTACTTTTGCGCCCTTAATTTCAATTTTTGGGGAGACTGGTAAAACTCTTAAAAAGTAACACACGCCTTATTGAGCGAGCTAGGGAAATAACGCCTTTTAGGACGTTTTAACTTTACATTTTGCACACGATTTTATTGCAAAATGAGCAATTTGCCAGCAATTTCAGTGGCTAAATTTATAACCATGATCAAAGAGAGCACACTTACTGCTCAATTCAGGGATCTTACGTGCAGAGGCTAGGACAAGGCCAAAACCGGGAAATAAATAAGTGCCTTGATGACCTTTTTATCACCTTACCAAGGTCACTGAACTGGCTATTACTAGACGACTAAATGAAGTTACAGTAAGATTTTACGTACCAGCTAAAAAATGTCTTCGTGGAAAGCGTTTTTTGTCGAATGAAGAAGCTATTACAGTCGTGGAACAATATTTTGCAGAGCTTCCAGGAAATCATTACAGAGATGGTATAAAAACACTGGAGGATTATTGGATTAAGTGTGTTCAAGCTAAGAGAGAATATATTGACTAAAAAACCAATTTCAATAAAAAATATGTACATTTTCATTTTTGCTTTCAAAACTTTTCAAGTAATCTGTATCATAAAAAAATGCCTAAGGCCTCCCGGTAAAAAATTTTAAGTTTTTTCACCCGATTAACATAATAATAATCATGTGCAAGGTCTTGGAAAAGGTGGAGGAAAAACTACAATTGTAATATTTTTGTGTTATAGGGTAAAACCGTAAATGTATTGAAATATATACTGTAGTATTAATTTTTTTTATATATACAATTTCTACATTATCTTTATTGTTTTAATATTGTTTTATCTAATTTACCTAAAATTAATACTATATCTATAGATTATTGTAAATTAAACCAGTTTCTTTGATAAAAACCAATTATACATATTATGATGTAATTCCGCAGGTGTTTCATAAACTTTGTTTAAAAAAAATAAGCTTCCGTTAATAATATAGCTTGAGAGATTGAACGGTTATTTCCAATAACTATTAATTAAAATTAAAAACCTACTATTTATGGTTATGGACTCTATTCTGCATTTATTATTCCAAGAAAATTAAAATTACTTTTTACTTTCTTTTACCACAGTAATTTTCAGCGCTGCACTGTAAATATTTTAGTTCTTGCTGTTGGGAATTGTTTCATTTATTTCATGCGAATAATGTTAACAATTGTGTATTTGTTTTTAAAGAATAAAGGACTAGATGTACATTAAATTAAGTGAATCAATTTTTATGTGTGGTATGTGCCAAAAGGTAGTAAAATGCCTTTTCTGTCTAAAAATTCAGCAACTTTTATTGATAACTAGATCTAAAAAGTATGGACAGTAAATTATGCTCTATAAGCAATAAAAATAATTAGACAACATTTTGCTTATTGTATATTTATTTCAAAGGAACCACTTATCTCCGGTCATCATTAAGGTGAAAAACACTTCTTGTGGTCGCTATTTATCTTTTTGGAACGAACTTCCCTTTCGGGCGGTACGACCAGTTACGACTGAGGCTAGAGAATCGCCGAAAAAAATTCAGACCATAAGTTGTCACGACACGACACGACACACGCATGTTTCTCTGTCTGTCTGTCTCTCTCTCCACACAGCAAAAAATAAAAAACAATTAAAAAGACACTATTTTAAATTAAAAAAATTCGAAAAGAGGTTGACCTTAAAGGCCATCCTTGCAACTTCCCGCTAGTTTTAACTGCAAAGCTATAGTAACGTGACGTATTTTGACGCTTTTGACTTTTTTTGAAATATTTAAAAAGCCATAACTTTTTAACGCGTTATTCGATTTTGATGTTCAAGATGGCATTCGACGCAGTTTTTTGAGACCTAAAAATGTTACTAGGAGTGCAAAATCGATGAGTAGAAAAACCTGTAAGTTATTAAAAAAAAAAAACACTTTTTTTGAAATTTTTCGACAACAATTTCTCACGAACGAATTAACCGATTTTAATTTGCAAAACGGCATTCGACGTGGTTTTTTAAGCTTAAGAGCTGATTAGGTTATGAAATTGATCAATTTCATAGCCAAAAAGATATGCCCAAAAAACATCATTTTTACCAATTGTTTTTTTTTTTGTTATTTTGAAATTTCTCAAAATCTACCAGTTCGAATCGGCTCAAACTTACAGGGAGTCTAAGTTAGATGGAACTCTTTGGAACGCTTTTTATTTCATTCCGATCGGTCAAGTCGTTCAAAAGTTATAAGTGGTTGAGATCCGATGAAAACTCGATTTTCGAAAAACGGGATAAAACCAATAACTTCCCGATTTTAAAAAAAATTTAAATTTTTTTTTGGCGGGAAGTTAAAAAAATGTAAATTAAAAAGAAAATACTGTAGAAAAAAAATAAGTACCTACCTAAAATAGTATTATATTTCATTTCATCCTGTTTTTATAAATTAATAAATTCATAAACATTTTAAAAATAGTTCGTAACTTGACTAGTTAGGTACATCAAATTACCTTAACTGTCAGTTACTGTCAAATATTTCAATTTTAAAATTTTGTATTAAATTGTTAATTCCTGTTTTAAATTAAATTGAAATAAAAAGTAATTCTAGGTATATGTATGTCATCTAAACCTCCGGTATTGTATAAATGGACACTTTTGTTATAAGAAACGAACTGTTGAAAATATTCAGGTTATAATGGATTTACTATTTTCTATTTTGCTTTGAACAGTGTAGTGTCGCGACTTTGTTAAGTTTATACAGGTGTTTTGTGGATAATAAATAATAAAATAATAGAAAATAATAACAATAATGTATCCTGACAGTGTTTCTGCATAAGTTCCCGATATTGCTGATGGAGAGAGTTTATACAGGCAATAATAAATGCTTATGTATGTATAAACACTCTGTTGTGTTTACAAATTATAATTCCTTCACTTATTAATCGAAAGGAACTTCGTTCTATCTGGGTGTCCCTTGACACCTCTCACTATTTTTTTATTTTAATCATAATTAGTTATACTTTTTCAAACATGTTACATTAACAGAAATAGATTGGTACAAAATCGGATGTCGAAGAATACGGCTCAAATGGGAAATTAATGGCCATTTTAATCTTAGCTACTAAATCTAGATCTCAAATGTTAGTAACTCAAATCTTTTACAAATATGTAAACCATTGGAGCCGACTTCAAGGGAATCGAAATAAGATTTTTTTAAGAAATAAAGCTTTTATTTTTTGCCTTTCAGTGCATTTTTCTTTTTTGTTTTTTGAAGACTGTTTAAAAAAGATTTTGTTTTATAAGAAAAAATTCAGCAAGTATCCTCGACGACATGAGTTGAAATTAATTTTTTTATGAACAAAGAAATTCACTAAGCGCCAGTATTCGCCAAAAGTTTAGAGACGAAATCTAAAGCAACTCAATATTTAATGTCTTGTGTAATTTTTTCAGAATAACATTATTCTATCTACAAACATTTCGGTGGCAATAATCGCTTAAGATTAAGATTTCCAACGATTATTTTTACATACTGAACCATTCGCTGGTTACCGAAACGTGCTAGTTTAATAAGATTTTACTCAGTTTTACAGTTTCTGTAAAGTAAATATCCATATTTAATAGAAAATCAATTTGAAATCGGAGATCGCGTACCTATTTAACAGATTTGTTACGATCGTAACAAAAGTGGCAATGCTTATTAACTTTAAATGAGAGAAATACTTAAATAGGAATAAGAATACTGCTATTACTTGCTGTTAATTATCCAACAAATTTAGCGCTGCAATTCCGTTAAAGTACCTAGACATAAAGTGTGCACCAAACTTTTCGCCTGTATTAGCTATAATATTTTATGTTCATTTTGCTGTACACATTATTATTTAGTTTAGTGGATTTAAAATTAAATAAAATTACTGAAAAATAACATGAGGCCTCACAGTAGTTTTCGTTCGATCCGAGACGTTATGTTCTAAACAATGAAAACAAAAGGAAATAAAAAAAAAGAGTGTGCGTGTAACCTTTACGCGCGATTGAAGTAAAACTTGTTGACGTACGTATCGGAAAATAAATATTTAATTACAATTCAATCATATTTATTGCCTATATACTTTACAAAAAAAATGAGATGTTATATTTATATTATTCATTAGAAATAGGAATTTGAAAGTTATCATTATTTTTTTTATATATGAAATAATAGGTTTATGATAACTAAAATGTGAAACATAGATTTTAGTCTATAAATACCATTAATGTATTTGAAACCGTTTGAAAATTTCATAAATAAATTTCGGAAATTTAAACTCCTCCCATAGCTGAAATTATACAGTTACTTCCATCAGAATCTTCCGTTAGAATCTACCCCTAGTCGTGCCTAAAGAAGTTTTGCTTCAATAATAGGTAAACAATATTAAAAATATACACACATTACGTTTAGAATGTGTGATTTTGTAGCTGTATCTACCTTATTGTAATACATCACAACACAAGAGCCTTCGATAGTTAGATAACCATTTCATTTTGTAGCATTTTATAGCATATTCCATAAAATTTAAAATCCTGAGTTAAGTTTTTTTTCTTCACGTCTACGAAGGATCTGTTATTGGTGGTAAAAGATCAGCCATCTTGACTAGTGGTTTTATGGCCTTTATGGCTACCTAACCAAACCTAAAATAAGTATAAGAAAGTGTTAAAATATTTTGAATATTATTATTTTATGAACAAGAACGTGCAACATGCTTCTTTACTCAACGTAAAGATTCCGTATAAACAATTATTTACTATCATAATATGTATGTATGTATATAAACTTACTTAATCAAATCATAATGAATGTGGCTGTCTCGTCATTTTTTTATTTTTGTCATTTTTCTTCAAATCTTTCTGGCGCTTATAATATCCCCTTTGACGTTCACAATTTCTTTTTAGCTCTTTAAGTCTATAAAACGAAAATAGCTAGGTATAAATAATAGGTATAAATAATTAGGTATAAATAGTGTAATTACACACCAAAAATAAAATTTATGCATATAGAGTACCTACCTATTCACTCATTTCAATCAATATTTTTTCATCACTTTCTTCATTAATAAATCCACATTGTTTATTCATATTTAATACAAACACTTTATACACAAAAAACTATTTTATAAAGCAATGTATTTCGATTGACAAGATGATCAGCTGTCAATTCATACAATTACAGATTTAATTTTATTTAATATAGGAGGCAAAATCGCATGAGCGCCGCCAGGATTATTTTCAGGGGGTGCATCTGCATCTATTATGATCTAATATATATAGAATGTAGAATGATTTGGACAGCAACCGCGACGCCTTTAGTTTTTATTCAAACAATAATTTAATAAAAAAATTAAAAAAATATATAATTTTCTGGTAAATTCAGGTAATTTCTTTCATAGCAGGGGGGTGCAAGCGCACCCTCTTGCACCCTGCTGCCGGCGCCCATGCAAAATCGTGTCAGTATTAGGTTTTGTTTCCGGTTTCTGTTATTAGAATGACGTCACGTCCGTTAGAATAAATTTTTTACTCCTAGTCTCGCTAAAGAAGTTTTACTTCAAAAATACAAGGTTTAAGTAAAGGCAATCATGGAAAACCTAAATGTAAATAATGATTAATTTTTATAAGGCTTCTAAATATTGTTTGAAAAATTTCCATCTGACTGGAGATATATATCCAGATGTTTTCCCTCCAGCTGATTTAAATGGTATTCAATTTGCGAATTAATTTGTAATCAATCGATGTATGATTGATAGATGAACTGTGTGGTTTCATGTGTTCGTATTTTTATGAATACAGAAATTTGCGGAATGTTTAATTCGAATAAAATTCTGGAAATTGAAATATTGTTACTAATTGTAGGTTTAGCTGAATTAATTTTTAATAGAAACAGTTAAAACTAAAAACGTTAATATTACTGTTGTAATAATAAAGATACTTACAAAACTATTTCAGTGAATCTATTAGTTGCTTACCTGAAAGAAAACAAAAAATGAATAATTAAATAAATAAGATTTGTTTTAACTAAATTTTGTTTAAACTTAGCAAGCACATATTTAAACAAAATATATCCAGTTGGATTCTTATATAATTCTATTTTTAATTTGGGTAGTAAGAATTTTCTTAACCGATTTTTCCAGTTTAATCTACGACGAATTCCATTTCGAATTGTTCTCTATTTTAATTTTATTTCTTCGAAATTCAATATGTACATATAGTCACGGAATTTACACTGCAATTGTATACCGTGTATCTAATTTCTGCAAATATATTTATAGATTTATTGAAACTGCATTGTAATAACTTTTTTTTGCTCTGTCGATTCACTTTCTTGTTTTAGTATCGACACGATTTACTTTAAACAGCAAGCAAACAATACTGTATACGATTTACTTTTGGATACGTTCAAACCAATTGGTAAAACTGTTTTTCCAGTCTCCAGTTGACACCTGCAAAATCGCTATTGTAAAGGTATCGATGGCGAATGGAATCGCTTCCCACGCATTGAATTCTTGATCTTTGGGAACGTGAAAAAGTCTTTGAGACTATACAGTGGATGTTTTGAAGCTCCAAAAACCCGATTGTATTTTGGGAAGTGTGAGCACTTGCATTGTCCTAATGTAGGATGATTTGCCGTTGTGTCTCCGCGGCACTTGGTGCCTAGAGTATTTACCTCTTCTCCTGGTGTTTTATGTAAATTCTGTACAAAATTACACTTGGAACCCGGCTGTTTTTTGGGTCGCTGAATACGAATATGATAATGGTGATGGTGTCCGAAACACCTGGTACGGACCTCGTCTCCGGGAAATGTTATGCAAATCTGATACAAAATGAGTGTGTACTCGGTACTAGGAGGTTTTTGCGGTCGCCAAACACGAATATCATACAATGATTTTGCTAAATCATTCGCATAAAAATTTATGAATCCGGGCGCATGCATAGAAGTATAACTTCTGCCGGTAGTCCCACTGACTGCCACACCCTTTTTTATTTCGGAATAATAATTATATTAAAATGTAGTCTAAAAATAGTGGTGCACCACATTTGGCGATCTGCCTCTATTAAAATTGTCCATCCTAAGCACGAAAGTGGGGAAAGTCAAAAGAGTAAAAAATGCACTAAAGATAATTCAAAAATAAATCATCAAAATTGTTATTTTCTGCTTTCACAAGAAACTACTACACAACAAGCTCAATAATCAAAATTCAACGATCCTTTGTAATATATATGGTTGGTGTGTACCTTCACAATTCACAATGGTCATATATTAATAAGATTTTTACCATTTGTAATAATGTCCAATAAGTTTTAGCTGACGCCTTTGATCTGATTATACAAGTAACGACAAATAAGAGGTATTTATCATAAGTCGATTTTAAGAAATTCGGTAAATAAGAATCAAAACAAAATATACTCGTACTCTGTACCAATTTGATTCCGAAAACCCTCAAAACTCCAGAAAATGACGTGTCTTAGCAGAAACCTTGGGTGCAAGGTATTCCGGGGTCCGCTTTGATGGCCTATTTGTTTTCAATAACCTCAAAAACCCTCAAGTAATCTATTTGCATCAATTTAGTGTCCAATATCCTCGAAATTCCAGAAGATGTCATGCAGTCACCATGGGACTACGTGCTCTGAGGGTGGTCTGATGTCATATTTGTGCTTAAAAACCACAAAAACTCCTGAGTAAGCTTTTAGCACCAATATAGTGCCGAAAACTCTCAAAACTACAGAATATGACATGCCTAGGTTCTAGTACATTCCCCCCGCAGGTGGTGTAAGACCTTGCCGTTGGTCGGGGGGCTCCTCGGATCGGCGCACTCCGGCGGATAATAGTCAGCCGGGGGGCGCCGAGTCGGGGCGAAGACACACCACAAACAAATGCCACCAAAGAAAGAGGCCACAACACCGGGCAGAAACAAAAACACCAGAGAAAGGACGAAAAAGAAACGCGTCAAAAGGAAAACAAACGACAAGGCAAACGATGGAGACAACCAGCGACAAAAAACCCCCAATCCCAATATATGGTGTAGCAACATCGTGCCGACGGGATGAATGGTTCAGGGGAAATTGAACAGTAAGCGATGCCCAAAGGAAACGGCCGACCGGAGGGGAACTTTAGGCCTTAGTGAGGCATGGGCGCACTGTCTCGCTGGACAGGAAGAAACGTCCCTTACTCGTGGGAACATATATGGAATCCAACAAAAATAAAACAAACGGAAAACAAGGAAAGGAAACGGAAACGGATAATGAAAACGAGATGGTGAACGAAGTAAATGAAGTAGAGGAGCAAGTCGGAACGGATAGTGCAGAAGCACAAGGACAGGAGGTAATTGATTTCGAAGATAGCAGCTCGGGGACAGAGAAGATCGATACACAAAAGTATAAAAAGTTCCAGGAATTGAAGGAGGAGGTCCTCAAGATGATAAAAATAGCGGCGGAACTCGAGACCGCCGTAAGAGGCAGTCAGAATACAAAGACGGAGATTAAAAACAATATTCTCAAGCTGGCAGACCGCGCACATCGGACGGAGACAAGCATGGAAAAGGCAGAAAAAGAGATAAAAAAAGCCATAAAAGGAAATATGACAGAGGTAAGTAAGAAGAAAAAGGTAAGCACAGAGGAGATGGGGACCCAAACTGTCTCCAGAGAAAAGCAACAGGCAGAAGTAAAAATGGCGCTGGGCAGCAAAAAAACCCCTGAGGAAATGAGGGTGCTCTTTGAGTACGAATGGGATGAGGAAGTCTTCAAAGCCACCAAGGCGTTGACAGAACATAGGGAAGACCTAGACGTGGCCATCGTGGTGGATATAGGAAACGATGGAGACGAGGTGGCTAAGAAGGCCATCCAAAGATACCCGGAAATGAAGGAGGTCATGGAGGAAATGAAACCAGGTGACTATGAGTACGTAATCCAAAGGACTGAGATCATCAGGGGAAGGAAAAGAGCTAAGACGTCTAAGGAAGGGAAGGCAACGTACGTAATATCAGTAAGGAAGGACGAAGAAGACCAGGTGGTGGAGATGTGCGAGGCGGCCAAGAAGTTGAAAGAAATGATGGAGGAGAGAGAGGCGACAGAGGTCGAGCTGCTGATCGACGAAGCTGAAAATAAAAGGATGTGGAGGAAGATCCTGGAATATGTACTTCGGGACTCAGGGAGGGTGGTCTTCTGCAGAAACACCAGAAAATCAGCAGGTTGGCCAGGAATAAGGCAGGGGGTTAGGCCACAACGGGCACCTGAAGCCGTTGTCAGGGTGAAAGCGGTGGAGGGGGTAAGCTACGCCGATCTTTTAGGGAAGGTGAAGAAAAATGTGGACCTCAAGGAATTAGACATCGAGGTAAAAGGAGCTAAGAAGTCGGGGAAGGCGGACGTTCTGCTGACGGTCAGAGGTGGCCAGGAAAAGGCCGAGAAGCTAAGGGCCGCGATAGGTACCAAACTGGAAGGGGCAATGGCCAGGGTGAACACGGACATGGCCATCCTGGTAAGAGGTATAGATGAGGTGACCGGGGAGGATGAGGTGGTCCAAGTCGTTGCAGAAAGTTTCAAGGCAACGAAGGAGGATGTGGTGCTGAGGAAACTTTACGCACCATCTAAAGAGAAAAGGACGGCGTGGATAGAAGTGGCCGAGGGGCTCGGGAAGAGAATAGTGGAGACAGGGAAGATCAGGACAAGTTGGGGAGTCTGGTCAGTTGAGGAAAGAGTAGAGGTAATAAAATGTTACAGGTGTGGTGACTTTGGCCATATTGGGAGGTTCTGTCCAAACGAGACCGAAGGGACGCCGAGAAGAGGGAGATGCCACAGATGTGGAGAACAGGGGCACTGGGCAAGGGACTGTGGGGCGAAGCAGACCTGCTACAGATGCCAGGAGCCGGACCATCTGGCTAAGGAATGCAAAAATGCAATTAAATGTGTAACATGTGGCAAAGTAGGACACAGGGGAAACACAATGAAGTGTCCTAAATTCAGGCAGGCCGTGTTAGAGGAGAGGGAGAGGAAGGAAGCCACAAGGGGGTGGAAAACACAACGGGGGGCAAACACGACTAAATGACGACGAAACTAATGCAGCTGAACGTCGGGAGGGCCAGAGCGGAACACGACATCTCGTACGCCGAAATGCGAAGTAAGGGAATAGACCTAGCGGTCATCTCTGAGCCAAACATTTCGATGTCCGAGAGGTTTGGGTACGTGATGGATACCCAATCTTCGGTTGCCGTCGCCATTATAAATAGAGCGGTGGGAGTAGAGAGTATCAAAAAAGGAGACGGTTTTGTCAGGGTGAAGATGAGCGACTGGTACTTATACGGTTGCTACATCTCACCAAATATAAGTATCATAGATTTTAGTAGAAAACTAGATGCCATCATGCAGGATGCCAAGGATACAGGCGGAGAATGCATCATAGCAGGGGACTTCAACTCCAAGTCTCCATTATGGGGCGCCCCACATGAAGATCGAAGAGGAGAAATGGTGCATGAATGGATAATAGAGAATAAACTCGTGGTTCTGAACAGCGGAGAACCAACGTTCCGTCGGGGAAACCAGCAGTCACACATTGATGTGACCATGGCAACAGGAAAGCTGGCAAAGCGGACTGCTAGGTGGCATCTAGATAAAGTAAATGTATATACTCACCACCACTATATTTATGTGGATGTAGAGGACAAAAATAAAAAAACCCAAAAAAATAGTAAAAATAGAAAAAACAAAAAAATTCTTAATGTTTTCAGGTTCAAAGAAGGAATCATAAGAAAGGCGGCCATAAGAGGTGAGCAGGGATATGACCACAGGACGCTCACAGAGGACATTGCGCAAGCGACCAAGGAGGCGACTGAAACCATTAGAGGAAATAACGAGCTGACCCCCTACTGGTGGACGGACGAAATCGCGGAAAAGCGGAAGGAGTGCATCAGGATCAGAAGAGAAAAGATGAGGATATTGAGGAGAATAAGACCTGATGAGGATGGTGGGGAGGAAGTACGGCAGCTGAAAGCTAGCCTAAAACAAGAAAAGAGGAACCTGGAAAAGGCTATAAAGAAAAGCAAAAGAGACCACTGGAACCGACTTTGTGAGGAACTGGAAGGGGACATATGGGGTGATGGATACAGGATAGCAACGCGAAGCCTGAGAATCCGGACCCCGTACGACCTGACTAGGGAACAGAGGGTCAAATGGTGCAAGAAGCTGTTCCCAGAAGCCAAGGGTAGAAGAAGTAGGTGGACAGCCCAGGAGGAAGAAATGAGGCCGTTCACCAGACAAGAACTGGATACAGTAGGAGGAAGGGTCAAAGCAGGAAGAGCCGCAGGAGAGGATGGCATCCCCCCGGCAGCTATCAAAGCAGCCATAGAGGTAATACCGGATGTGATGCTCAATGTCTTCAATGAGATACAAAGAGAGCAGAGAGTCCCGGAGGAATGGAAAGAAGCGAGAGTCGTGCTACTGCCGAAAGGGAAAACAACGCCAGGCGAGGAGCCAAAGGGGTTTAGACCTATTTGTCTACTCAGCACAATGGCAAAGGCCTATGAAGGGATGGTGAAGATCAGATTGGAGGAGGAGGTAGATAACCATCTGTCTCCCCTCCAATTTGGTTTTAGACAAGGAAGATCGACTGTGCAAGCAGCCAAACAGCTTGTGGACAGAGCCAAGCACAGCGAGGCCAAGTGGATAGCGGCGGTAGCAATAGATGTGAAGAACGCTTTTAATACAGCTTCTTGGGAGACTATCATGGATAGCATGGAGGAAAAAAGGGTAGGGGGAGGTCTGCGGAACATCGTGGACTCCTACCTAACGGATAGAAAAATCACCATAGACAAGGGACTCAAGCAAGGACTGAGCATGGGAGTACCACAGGGATCGGTATTAGGCCCCCTACTGTGGAATATAATGTATGATAGCTTGCTGGAAGAAAGATGGGGAAGAGGTACAACAGCGATCGCCTTCGCAGACGACCTCATTCTACTAATCGAAGGAATGAATGAGGAACAACTGACTGAAAGAGCAAACGATGCTATAGAGCAAACAGCGCAATGGATGGAAGATCACAATTTAGAAATAGCGGCCGAAAAGACAGAGGCCATTATTCTGAAAGGGCCGAGAAATCGAAGGAATATACAGTTCAGGGTAAGAGGAAAGGACATAGAGCACCAGAGGTCAATGAGGTACCTAGGGATTGTAATCGACGACAAACTAAGGTTTGGGAGACATGTCGAGTACTGTGCAAAGAAAGCGGAGGAAAGGATGTCCACCCTGGAGAAATTAATGCCGAACGTCAGGGGGCCCAAATATAAGAAGAGGATGGTGCTGTATGGAGTAGTTCAGTCTATTCTACTCTATGGAGCTCCGGTATGGCATACAGCCATCTCGGTAGAGAAGTACAAGAATAGACTCAACAAGGCACAGAGGAAAGCGCTACTCAGAGTAATAAGTGGATACAGAACGGTAAGTACTGAAGTAGTGCAAGTGATAGCGGGGACACCGCCAGTAGACACGCTGGTAAGAGAAAGGGCGAGACTATTTTCCCGAGAAGACGGAAATACGGCACGAGCCAAGAAAGAAGAAAGAGACCGAACTGTGGAAGAATGGGAAGCCGAATGGAGGCAACCACTGCCAGGTGGAAAAAGTAGGTGGACCAAACGTCTGATACGAGACCTTGGGGAATGGGTCAAGTGTAAACACCGCACTGCGGATTATTACTTGACCCAGTTCCTGTCAGGTCACGGCTCATTCGGGAGCTACACCTACAGGATCGGCAAGAGCGACGACACGGCGTGCAGAGCATGTGGAGAGGAGAGAGATACGCCGGAGCACACAGTTCTGGAGTGCAGCTACTTCGAGGAAGTAAGAAGAGAAATAGAGGAAACTCTCGAGGAAAGGCTCACGGCAGAAAATATTGTAAGAACAATGGTAAGAAACAAAAATAAATGGGAACAATTGCACGACATGATTAGAAAAATCATGAGGAGGAAAGAAGAAATAGAAAGAGAGCAGCAGGCAAGGGAAAGAGGAGAAGAGTGAAAACCGAGGGAAAAAGTGCGTGACGCGAAAAAAAAAACATGCCGGTGAAGAAACATCCGAAAAGACAGATGCCACGGCATGAGGGGGGCGAAAGGAGGAAGGGTTTATTTGGTAGGGGCCTCACGGCCGAGCCCAACACTACCCACAGGAGCACGTGCCCCTGTGAGTGTGCGCAACAAGCATTCCCCCCTCTTTAAAAAAAAAAAAAAAAAAAAAAAAAAGGTTCTAGTACATTAGTGTTCAGTGACCACAAAAACCCGCGAGTAACAAAATGTGGCCCTTAAAATACTGATTTTGAAATGTTTTCATAAAATTCGATCTGGCTCCAAAATTGGCATGCACATTTAGATGCAAACTATGCTCAAATGACATAAATGTAAATGTAAGTAAGCTTCATGAAACCTATTTTGTGAAGAAATACATCAATATTAAAACAGGTTAAAGAAATGGGAGCATCCATAGAAGATGTAGAACAAGTAACGGAAATAACTAAAATGTTTTATTTTTAATACTCCATACTACTCTCATAATTACACATTTTGCGTCTGTAGTGTGGATCAATTAATTTAAAAACGACGGAATTAAGTACGTTTATGGAGAATATCTGCTTTAAGTAGATAACGAATAAAACAAACTTTTGTGTTATTGTTGACATTTATAAATTTCCAAACTCAATTTAAAAGTTTAAAATTAACAATTTGTTATGAAGTTTGCTGTATTTGTATAAAAATATCTGTCTAGTGCAGTTCTAAGGAATTCTTTTGCATATAGCCGCTTAAAAGGCGCCACCAACGGAACATTCTGACACGAATCTAACCTCAATCTTTTGTGGACATAAATCCAGAGTTTCATTGCGATATAGAAAGTCGTGTGGGTACAGTGAACTTTTGAAACTAGCAAGTCGGTCTAAAAATAGATCTTAGTCGAAGACATTTTTATGCAATAATTTTTTGCCATTCTTGGAGAGGATTATCCTAATAGCAATGTCTCGCAAATGATTTTTGTGTTTGGGAATGAAGCACCACACCAGTCAACTATTTCCTGCTGATATTGCGAATAATATCAACGTGGTCACTTAGGTCTCAGTGACGAATCCAGACTAGGTCCACCGAAAACAGCAGTCACAAAGGAAAATATTAATGCAGTTCGTCAGATAATTATGGAAGACCGTGTAATATAGCGGTAGATAGGAGCATCTTTGGGCATTTCAAAAACCTCGATCCAAAAGATTCTACATAAAGAACTGGGTGTAACAAAGTTAGTTTCCCGTTGAATCCCTCATTGGCTCACAGATGAGTAAAAAGAGTCATTTGGTGTCGAAAAACATTGGAATGATTCAACACATGAAGTTTAAAATAGGTTTATAGCATTGTTAGTGGCGATAAATTTTGGATTTACTTCTACGATTTAGAAAATAGACGCCAATCCGCTGTGTGGGTGTTTCAACATAAGGAAAAACCAACAAACGTGATCCGTTGTCGAAGTGTATCAAAGAAAATGCTCGCAACTTTTGTGTCAACATCTGGTGATGTAGTAACAATTGCTTTAGAAGATAGATCGAAGAACGGTTACTTCTGATTGGTATATAAACGTTTGTTTACCAGAAGTTATCGCCAAACTCACATCGGCGAATCATCCTACATTAGTACAATATAAGTGCTCGCACTGCCCAAAAGACAATCGAGTTTTTGGAGCTTCAAAACATCGAGTTGTTAGACTATATAGTCCTGAACTAAGCTCCAATGATTTCTTCACGTTCCCAAAGATCAAGAATTTAATGCGTGGGTAGCGATTCCAGTCGCCAGAAGAAGCCATCGATGCCTTTAAAACATCGATTTTGGAGTTGTTAGCTGAAGACAAAAATAACTGTTTTACCAATTGGTGAACATGTTTTGAAAAGCAATAAAGTACTTTAAGTCTATTATTTTTTGTGTGGCTATATGTAAAACTTAAAAGACGACCCTTGTATTGAAAAACGAGTATTTTATTTTTATTTATTTATTGGAGATGTAGTTTATTTTATATTTCTGTTAAAGTTTACTGAAAATAAAGTAATTTAATTGTTTTGTCGCAAATTGTTATTGAAAACTTGCTCCTTGACTACGCGAATCAAACTGGGTCACGATATATATGAAATATGGAAATATGTAATAAGAGCTTGAAACGAACAACTGCTGCATTTCATGTGAATAATTATTCAAACAAAATAAAGTTTGAGGATGATATTAAACGTTTTTAAGTAGAAAGATATTACATGATTTGTTGACATTAATACGAGCAGAAAGAAATGTGATTTGCTATTTAAGTTAAACGACTGTTCTTTGTCGTAAAAAAATGATATTATTCTTATATTTTCAATCCGACAATAACCATTCCGTTATAAAGAAAATCTCCATCCTTTTATTTTATTACTTTATTCAAAAGATAATTGTTTTAGAGATATTAAATCTTTGGTATGGTTTATAATAAAAAGGATCCTATATTTCTTTTATAGAATCCTACTAATATTATATAGGCGAAAGTTTGTTTGGATGGATGTATGGATGTTTGTTCCTCTTTCACGCAAAAACTACTAAACGGATTTTAATGAAACTTTACAGTAATGTAGCTTATAGATCAGAATAACATATAGGCTATAATTTATAAAGATATTGTGTGAATTGTCCAAAATATAAGGATAAATGTCATTTAAGTCTGAAAAAATTACTGTATTTCTTATGTTGACAATATTGTTACGTTATTACAGTGCGAATGTAACATCTCAATATTGTCAGACTGTTATATTTTTCAAATACGACCCAAAAATTATGTATGTTATAATTTTAATGTCATAATGTTAGTTCTTTTCACGCTAATATAAGCTACTCGAAATACTAATACTGCGCACACGAAGTTGCGGGCACCAGTTATTGATACATAAAGACCTTGCTTTTATTCGAATTACACGCAGACGAAGTCGCGGGCAAAAGCTAGTACATAATAAAAGTACACAAAATATTTCATTATTATGGAAAAGTCGTATAAATCTTGAAAATAAGATAAATACAAAAAAAGGATTAAACAGAATCTTATCCGCTGGATTATATAAATTCGATTCTTCGTATTTTAATTACCGAAATAACTAAAAAGCGTAAGTAAACCTTTTTTGTTAAATCTTAATAAGTAAGTTCGCAATATATTTTAAGTATACCTAAGTAATTTTGATATGGAGCCTTTTCTATAATTCTTCTTTAACTAAGAGGGTAATAAATAAAGTAAGGTCTCGACGCCGCTACGTAGAAACGAACATTGCTATACTGGCAACACCGCAGTGTAGCCTGGTTCTCTCTCCACAGTTTGACGACTAGTAGAGCTTAATCAGCAAAGATTATAAGTAAATTAATCAGACGCTTAGTGGCTGCATGAGCCTGTTCTATTGTCGCCCACAAATTGCGAAATTCGCTCAGTCATACGTTTTTTGAACGCAAAAAAAAGTTTCTCCTATCGAAATTTATTGCGAGATGGGACGTGGGTACACCATTTCACTCCAGAACATAAGCAAGAATCAAAACAGTGGTACCAACCATCATCGTCTAAACCCGGTGAAGTGGCGACCGTCTTTTGCGTTCGCAAAGGGCCGTTTCTCATCGAATATATGGAAAAGGGGACAACCATAAACTCTGACAGTTACTGCAAAACTCTGAGAAAGCTTAGGCGGGTCATACAGAACAAGAGACGCGGTATTCTGACTTAGGAAGTCACCCTTCTCCATGGTAACCCGCTACCTCACGTCTCGTTTCAGAGCACCACTCTGACTTAATTCGGGTGGGATATTCTCGATCCCCCTCCTATAAGCCTGATGTGGCCCATAGTCAGCCATAGTGACTACCATATGTTCCCTGTGCTTAAGAAACACCTTCGAGGCATGAAGTTTTCTTCGGAAGACGAAGTTGAAGAAGCGGTTTCTGACTACCTGCACGAGGCGGCCGGCGGAAGAGTGGTACGACACTATATAGCATATTATTCAATTTTTCACTTTTTGTCCCCTAAAAGTCGACCCAATTTTTATTTACAGTTACAGGGCGCGGACTATAAAGTTTTATTTTTCAAAGCGTGCATGGATCGATTTTTCTATATGATAGAAGCGTTTTAGCTAAATTCGATAGTTTGATAAAATCATGTTATGAACAACACCGATGTGTACGGTATACACAAACAAGCCTCTTTGAAAGATTTTTATCTTAAATCGAAAATTTACCTCTTTTAAAGCTTGCAATCCAATTTTTCACATTCACATACGAAGAAAAGCATAAGAGGTGATCAAACCAGAGAAAATTGTAGAAAATAAAAGAAATGATTAACGGAAAATTTTTGATTGCTACTTTATAAAAATCCTGTCTTTAAAGTTATTGTATTTATAATTTAGTTTTATTGTGGCGAATTTTTTCTAAATAATATGCAATCTGAATTTATGTTTCAGATTAAGATTAAGTCATACCGAACTATTAATCTTCGAATTAGTAAAATGATCTTTACTACTCATCATAACCATTAATAATGAATACTCTGATTGAGTCTGACATTTAATACTGTTTATGAAGTTTGCGGTTAGAGTTAAGTTATTAGACGTTTAAACATATATGGATTCCCAAATTACATTATACATACCAATGTGTGCGCGAAGGTGAGCAGACAATCTCTAACAGTGTTAACAGAGGCTAAACTCAAGTAAACCAATCAATGAATGTTTAGTAAATGTATAAATACGTGTATTCTTGACTGGGTTCAGATTAGTTATAACTCTTGCATAAATATATTGCCAAATATTTTATAAATCATTTTAAAAAATAAATTACAACGATATAACTGCATTTTAACTTAACAAAACAGATGATAAGTGCATACATTAAAAGCAATGTTGGCAATTTTAATTTCCTTTTTTTATGAGTTTTTTTCGTTCTTTTGTTTAAGTTATGTTTAATAGACAATGTACTTGGTAAGGTCTCAGAGTTTGAAAAGCTACTTGCTACTCTTTAGAATTAGCGATGACGCATATAACAGTACGTGGCAAAAATGTAGCAAGCTACTGATTCTACAGAAAAATCGCGGTTATCGTAAGGGTCTGTTCCAACAGCCCAAAACAACCTTTCTAGAACTCAGTACACCAAAGTTATCGATATTTCGTCTACTGTGCTATTCTCAAATGGTTCTTTGGTCTGTTGAAACAAACCTGTACGTAGCGGTTATCGTAGTTAGCGATACGATACCGTGTTATCGTGAGAAGCGATTACCGTTGCTTGCTTTTTTACGTCTACCAAAAATTAAATAATCCACATTAAATTAACAATAAATTTTGTAACAGTAATTGTAAACAAAGGTGCTGTCTTCATGACTTCACTTAGATACAATATAAACATAAATTTAAACCAATTGCCTACAACATTTTGTTCTTATATAAAATTGTATCCTTTGTATACATCACATTTGTGCCATCATAAAATTTTCAAGAGGTAACAAAAGTGAAATATTGTGCTTATTTAATAACTTGTTTTGGAGAAAATCTGAAAACGAAAATGATGTCAAACAATTTCTTCCTTCTTTCGTTTTAATACTTGGTTTAACTATTCTTTGGATTCGCACCCTTTTGTCCATGACCGTTTAATTTTAGTATGAAAAAAACTAACGATTAGATATTGTTTATTTTTACAAATAAAATGTTAAAACATAAAAAAGGTAATATTTACACTTTTTTTAATTACTATATTTTTCATTCGATACTCTTTATAGATAACACAAATCCGAAGATCCTTGAATCTTGTTCCAGCAACACATGTCATTAGGCCAATGTTAACCTATGGTTCGGTGGTGTGGTGGAGTAGAACGTAGCAGTAAGGGGCGATCAGGCAGCTGGAAAGCATTCAAAGGCAGGCAGGCCTGAATGTTACAGGTGCCATGGGGCCGCCCCAACGGACGCACTACAGGTTCTGCTCAACCTACCACCATTGCACATCTACATACAGGGCGAGGCTATGGCAACTACTCACAGGCTGCTACAAGGCCAGGCTCCCATTACCTTATTAAAAGGAAAAAAGCAAGCAGAGTTATATTATAGGGTTAAGACGGATCAAATAATGAGCATGCCTCAGGATAGGATAGTCCCCAGGTATAATTTTGCAAGAAACTTTCGAGTAGAAATACTGGAAAGGGACTCATGGAAGAATGGCCCTCCAATCCAAGGGGAGTCAATCTAGTATACCGATGGCTCAAAGACTCAGAAAGGCACAGGGTCAGGTATATATAGTAGAGGACACAGGACAAAAGTCCAACTAAGTCTAGGTGCGTATGCCACAGTGTTCCAGGCTAAAGTAATGGCCATACAACACTGTGCAACGGAGATCGTAAGTCAGGGTATAACGGGTAAAACCGTAGTCATATACTCGGACAGCCAAGCAGCTCTAAAGGCGATAGTCTCAGCACAAATAAGCTCACAGCTGGTGTGGGACTGCGTTGGGGCCCTGACACATGCCGCAAGTCAAAATTCTCTGACACTGGCATGGATACCAGGACACTCAGGGTTTCGGGGCAATGAGAAGGCTGATGAACTGGCCCGTGCGGGAGCTAATACTCCAATGATTGGCCCGGAACCATTCGGCGAAGTTGCTAATACATTCAGAAAAGCAGCAATTGAGAAATGGATGCTAGAGAAGGCCCAGGAGTGGTGGGAAAAATCACCGGGCAAGCGACAAGCCAAAGTCGTCATAAAGGGACACTCGGCAAAGTTTACTGCAGAGCTGCTATCACAAAGGCGAAATAATGTCAGAATGATTGTCAGTCTCTTGACAGGACATTGTAGGCTCAGAAAACACATGAGTCAGCTGAACTTAGCAGACGAAGACATTTGTCGATACTGCCAAGAGGAAGAGGAAACCGCATTTTATGTCCTATGCCAATGTGAAGGCCTTGCAAGGACGCGGTATCTAGTACTGGGAGAGGAGAAACCGGCTGCTCCAAGTTATGCGGAGTGGCCACTGTCAAGGCTATTAAGTCTCATTAAGAGGGCAGAGCTGGACAAGGTGCTCTAATCCTATTCCACAGATAATGGGTGTTCACAATAGATCTGCAAAGGTCGCAGTGATACAGGCTAACAGCCAACCCAAAAAAATATCTATCTATCTATCTATCTTGTTCCAGCAAAACATCTTTCGCGATAGCTTGTCTTAGAGGATCAAAAACTGTATGAATATAATAGTTTAAAAAACTAAAAACTGGCTTTTGTGAAAAATTGAACTAAAAAATAAGAATTAAGAACTAAATGTATTGCAATGTAAAAAGCGTGGGTGCTTTTATGTAATCTGTTGACACCTTCCATCCCACGCTTTTTACATTGATACCTTTTCATGAATATAAATTTAATTTCATTATTTTATAAACGTTTTCTGAAATTGGATTTATCGTCTGTAGTAAATGTAATTTCTTTCATTTGTTGTCACATTTCTAAATGATTATGTTTATTGTTCTAATATTTCTGTGTTTGGGCCGTTTTAAAATTATTTGCATTTGTAGACAAGCTATAAACATTATAAAAATCTATTTTGAATTCTCTCATCGGATGGGATATCTTAGGTATACCTTCCGAGAAGGTATGGGAGTTTCTAATGACAATGTAGAAGGTAGATGATAAATAAATAAATAACTTGGTTTTACAAGTTAAAAGGCAGAAGTTCATTTCGGTTCGACAATACGTTCGCATCTTTTCTATCCATTATTTTTTGTTTGCTTTCATCCTGCACCTCCGCTACATTATGACCACCTTTTACACGCAATTAAAAATTTTTATTCATTTAATATCTCTTTTTTCTTACTGAAGCAGATTACGACTTTATATAACAACAGTTTTTAAAAATATCATAGATTATCTAATATTATATGATATACTCGGTAGACATAGTGCCAGCTTTGAACCATAACGAATTTTGTTGATATGATTTTTCCTTGGATATTACGTATTTTCGTAAAGCACGTCTTAATTTATTTCGTGGACTCTATATCTCGATAAACCGATCTATCATTGATAGGATCATATTTTATAGATTAGGATGTTAATAATTTAAAAAAGGGTCTATTTATTTTCGCTTTAATCATCAATTCATAATATGACATAGGAATTATCGCTTAATTGCATTTTGCAATGATAATCCTCTAAATGCAGCTCTGCTAGTTTGTAAATATTAGAAGGAATTTTTAATCTGGCAGATATTATCCATATAATAGGATAGTTGCAATCAATAAAATAATTTGAAACGAACTTTATGTATTTAAATTTGCTAGAAGATAGAAGTTTCTGAATCGAGTAAAAGAGCACTTACTATGAAATAACTCAGTTAACCTAGGAACATCTTATTAAGGAACAATTTCGGGTGATAAAAACACTCTATTGAGAATCTACATAAATTTTAAGAACAATTGGTAGGAATCATTTTTGCAATTTTTGTAATCAATGATATATTTGCACCAGCAAATTTAACGGTATTTTAGTTTACCGGACAACCAGGGGTTTCCTGCAAACATTTTCGCTTAATGTGTATATTTTGCACAAGTTGGTTCCTATCAAAATATTACATTTAATCTTCGTGTAGTTACTTTTTCTCAGTAAAACTTGTGGGTTTAATTGATTTTTGTTTAAAACAATCATCCAGACCTTAAACAATCCATAACAGACCTGCTAATATTGGTAGGGCTAAATTGATAATCGTCGATCTTGTTGCTGTCAGTATTTTGTTGAATTAAAATTGATAAATCACACGTTAGCAGAAAAATAAAGAAAATGTGAAAAGACAAGGTTAAAGCATAAAACGATTAACTTGGGCAACGAATGAATTTATAATAGTGTTGCAAACACTACAAAATAGGCGACAAACAGCAGTTTCAACCAGAAATGACAATTTTGTATAGTACAAATAGAAGAAAATTTAAAAAGGCATTAAGTTTGTGCTACATTTGTGGGTAAATTTTAAATATTCTATGCCCCTTAATACCTTTCGATCTACATATTAAAATACAAGAACAAGTACTCCATATTTTACACGAAGAATTACATGTGAAAAAACTGTTTGGAAAGTTAGTACCGAATTCGTTAATTTTTCAACAAAAAGTGAATCGAAAATAAATTTCTGAGCGTAATTTGAAGTGTTTTAAGCAGAGTAAAACCGATTTTATGCGTTTTATAACAAGGAATTAGACTTGAATCCTAAACTAAAACGTTTACAGTGGGCTGAAGCTTGTTTTCCAGTTCCATAATAGGTGAAGTCAAAACGATAGGCAAAAAACGTTATGGAATCAGTTTTTTGGGATGCAAAAGGGGTTATGTTGATTGATAATCTTGAAAAAGGTAAAACAACTAACTCTGAATTGTATTGCAACCTTTTGGACTAGTTGGATAAAAAAAGCAGTTTACAGAATAAAACAGTCAATTTTTATCATACAATGCACGTGTTCACACAAGATTGTTGACGATGGCTAAATTGAACGAATTAAAGTACGAATTGCCTGAACACCCACCGTATTCATCAGATTTGGTTTCCTTCGACTATTACCTCTTCTGAAACATTTTATTCCTAGAAATCGTTTTTCGTCGAATGAAAAAGCTACTGTAGCCCTGAAACAATATTTTGCAGAGCTTCCATCAGAGATGGTATAAAATTATTGGAGGATGATTGGAATAATTATGTTATTATTATAATATAGATTATATTGAATAAAAAAAAAAAATTCAATAAAGAAAGTTAAAATGGTGTCGTGAGACACCAGGTAGGAAGTAAGTTCCTTCGGCTAATGTAGAATCGACACTACTCGCTTGTGTATACGACTGTAGCGCCTGCGCACGTCTCATTTTATTCCATAGACTTTTTGTTACGGTTTTACTATTACATTTTTTTCAGTTCGGTCGCGCAGCAAAATCCCTATCTCCTCCAAGCCTTGGATTATACTACATTATAGATTAATAATTACATTTCTTTTGGTTGTATATATTTTTATAATTTGTACTTTTCGTCTGGGCAGCTTATATATCAATAAATTCTCTAAAGATATAATTTTTATAATGATAATGATCGGAATAAGATAATTGAATGATTGAATTAATTTTATTTAAAGTTAAAATAATATTTATAGTTTTTTGTTTTACACTGGAAAAAAACTAAAAAAAAAATTACGATCCCGCGTATTCGATCCTCCAACGATATCCAATCGTGAAGAGTTATCATATGCTAGTCAAATTATTTTTATGTATTTACTGCATAAATTTTGATCATATTAATAATAACAATTTATTATAAATTTTGAGATTAACATTAGACACAGGTGTAGATAATCCAATTAAATAAAATATTACAACATAATTTACACATTTTACATTTAAAAACCAATGATTTTCATTAATTTATAGGACATCAACAAAAGTTGACATCGTTGGATATTTCTATATTGTTTACAATGTTTATATTATATTATTAAACTTACCTTTCGTTAGGAGATTCTGTAATGAGAAGATCATCTTTTGCTTGATTCATTATAACTATTATATTTTTTGTAAACCCTTTTAAAAAAGTTTCGGTGACAGTTAAAAATTATATCATAACTGTCAACATTATGTCTATCGTATACTGAACACTGAGTAGAGGCTCGCGTTGTGTGGAGGCTAGCGGTAACCTGCCTACTAGATATAGTGGCACCATTACAAGCGTTACGGTTTTATTGTTATGGTTTTTTACTATTACATTTTTTTCAGTTCGGTCACGCTGCAAAATCCCTATCTTATCCAAGCCGTAAGGAACTTAGTTCCAAATACACATTCTTTTATTTTTACTTCCAAAACATTTCAACCAACCTGTATTTTGTGAAGAAAATAAAGTACAGAATGAGATAAGTTTATATGTAGTACCAATTTATAAAATAACGGGTCTAGAAAGGTAATGTACCAATCATCAATAAAGTAAAAACTTCATTTCAATTCTACAGAACAGGTTTTACATTCCAACAATAATAATACAAATAAAACTAAATTACAGCACATCATGATAGAAACTCGATTTTTTGTAAAAGTATTACAAGTAATTTATAACACTAGAGGTGAAATGAATTGGCCAGAAGAAACGAAAATGAACATCACTTCGGTATGTATGAACACAGATGGAGTGTGGATATAAAGCGATTTCGTTTTCGTCGAATCAATAATATAAAGGGTCCAAGACAGGTATAATAGAATCTCAGGATGCAAGCCATCGTTTACTACCAAAATATGGCAGCCAAGTAATAAAACAGAAAATTGTGTAAGACAGAAAATGTTTTACGAGATACAAGATTGTCTTTACGATTGTACTCTATATGCCAGAATAAAGAAAGGAGCGATAAATGTTGAGTGTATATTACTATAAAAATTCGGGGTTAAATAACAGATTTCAAAAAAAAACATATATTTGGGTAAAAGTATACTTAGGAAATCGAGGAGCAAAAATTTTATAACATGTAAAACATTTTATGAATGAAGAATTTTTTTTCGTAAAATCATCCATAAAAAAATCCATAAGGTTGCCAACTTAAGTAATAAAAAACAAATCCTTATTAGACCTAACAATAACCTTACCAACATCGAAATTGTAAATACGGCTTATTATAACGCGAATTAATTATTTACTTAAACTAAGAGTTTTTTGGGCACACAAAGTATAGAAAAATGTGGATGATGGTGATGTTTTATGAGATTTTGTTTACGATTTCGTAGAAGACAAAGTCTCGAAAAAGAAAGTTATTTCGTCTTCCTCTCTCGCTATTAGAAAATTCATATTATGGGGCGAGAAAATGGGATTTGTTACTTTATATTCATGTGAGAAATAATTTGAATACTAGCAAAAGAACTGTACATATAGGAAAGTTTTCGACTTTACTTTTGGGTTTGAATTTAAACGAATTTGAGAATAATGTATTGATATCAAAAATAAATTGTAAAATAGCAATTATAGTTATACCAATACCACTGATTATGTTAAAATAAAATCGTACCTAAACCAATTCAAACTCTGAAAGCAGACATAAATATGTTACAATCCAAAACCTTATTGAAGTGGCTTGGATTAAGTACGAAAAAGTCTTTATTTAAATCAGCAATTCTCAAACTGTAGGGAGCGCCCCCACGTGGGGAATGTTAAGAAGCCAATTTATAAAAATTTTATTGTCAAATATTGAAGTACAAACTTATTCTAAGCCTAACAAGTTTGTGGCACACAATCTCTATAATTTGGGTTCCACACTGGAAATGGCGGCCCTGAGTTATTTTTCTGGTTGAAGCTTATTTGGATATTTAGATTTTAACGAAGCACCACCAGAAAATTGTTCAGCTGTTTAGCACAGCTTACACCGAACAATGTCTTTGGTAGCGGGTAGAATAAATTGTTTTGCTATAGTTTGTAGTTTTTTACATTTAGCTACTTAGTAAGCCACTTTTTGTGTTGTTAACAAAGCTTTCTCGTTCACAGTCGGCGTTTTCTGAAAAATTGTCTTCTGTTTTTTAAATGGGTTTCTCCTCGAAAAAATCAGGCAGTTTACTTATATATTCCTTGTGTAATGTTTCTAGGTGCCTCTTTAATTAATTTGGTTTCAAGCTTTCAGCAGCTTAAACTTTTAAACAAATAAATTGCGATTTTTCTTCTCCACTACTTAAAATGCTTGTAAAGACCAAATTTAGGTAAGCTTGGTCATATTTTCAAGTTTTAAACTTATATTCTCGTAAATCAGTAGAAGTTCAAAATTCTTTCTTATTTAGTTTTCGTTTGGCTCCAATTAGAGCTTTATCCACATTTAGTGCGTAGAAAATATTCAGCGTTAGAGCACTTAACTTAAAAATTGCTTGTTTAACTTTAACCAATTGTAATGCAACTACTGGCTTAAAACAAAAGGCTACACCTGTAAACGCGCTTCTCTATTTATCGCCGCGCATCGTAAGTCAAGACAAATTGATGACGTTCGACATTATCGTCCGCCACGCCAAGTACATATGACTGTAGTAGCTAAATATACAGAGTTTTCTAATCAAATTATAAAGAAACTGTAAGCGTATGAACTAAAACTATGTAACGACCCATAAAAAGTATGAAATTAACTATATAAAACTACAGAAAACAGGCAAAGAAATAATCTACTCTCGGTAGAAAAGGTTCATAACAGTTCCTTACAATCTATTTTTCATGCATCTATTTAAGATGTGTATTTAAACCTTTTATTAAAATAAACAAAATATAATTATTCTATGCAGAAGCTAAGTTTTAAATGTAAATGAAAAAACTGTCAGAAAATACACTGAATTATCGCTTGAGATATTATTTCATTTCAATTTTTAATCGGGTTTACGAGAGCTTGTCTATATGCAGCTGTGTCTGTAAAATTCTACATGCAATATGCCTACGGGTTTAGATATATCTGGGAGCTTTGAGCTGTAATTTTAAAAACAATCAATACCATTTGACGTAAATAATTTCTGCAATTGAGGACCGTTTTTTTAAAACTCGATAAGTACATTTTTATCAATTCTGAGTTTTATACTGTGTCCCTATCGAAATTTAATGCTTAATCGACTTGTAAAGTCAGATTTCTCGAAACTTGATAAGTACGAGTGTTATAATACTACCAATATGAGGCGATATGTTAAAACGCGATAACTACATTCGGTATTTTAAAATTCGATAAGTTCAAACGTGATTTCACTCGTCATTCATCGCAGCACTTCCCTGTAATCCCTGTTTCGACCTGTTTGCAATAAAGTTTTTTGCCCGCTGACAGAGTTTTGGCAGAGTGGAAAAAGATTATCGCAGAAAAGAGGAAATTTTACTCCCAAGAGAGTATTATGAAATCTTAAATAAACATGGGAATGTTAATATTTTGGGCAAGGAGTGGAAAGTTTTCGACTGCAAAACGGCATCACAAAAGATTTTGAAGAAAAAGCTTCCATTCAAAATCACCGAAGCTCGAGTAGTTGTATATGAAAAGATCAAAAATAAAGTGGTTTGTAAAATACGTAGTACCTATTCAGGTAGTGACGTAGAGGTGGATATTTTTAAAAATAGTGCGGGTGCAGACATCATTGATACGTCATCTCAGTTACCACTAGTGAATCGTGTCAGCAATCTTAAAAAAAATGACCTTAAAAAACTACTTGGGGCTATCGATTTAACCGATGAAGCAAAGCTCTTCTATGAGGAAGTTATTGGTGGCGTTCTTGGCAACTCCATTGATGAACATGATGCTACAGTCATATGTGAAGGTAGAGAAGTGGATGTTTAAAAGTACCTAATATAATAATACCTATATGTGCGTGTTTTGTTTTAAAACTTTATTTTCAATTTCCGTTTATTAAAAAATATATTTTTTTTTATGTTAGCTGTAGTAGTTATCGAGTTTTAAAAAAGACTGCATTTTTCTTTTTATTTGTTTTTATATAATAAAAATTGTTTACTAATATATTTTTGCCTGTACTTATTCCCACTTATGCTAATTTATAAACTTGTATTTTAGTTTAACCTTTTAGCAACAAACATTCTCCTGAAACAGTTAAAATGCCCTCCTGAAAAAAACGATTTTTGCAGATATCTAGTTTTAAAAAAACGGTCCTCAATTGTCATATCACTTTTAGCTAACCTCGTCAAATATATCCTGACTTTTATTTAGTAGTTTTATTTTTTTAGTGTAAACCAGGTTGATGTAATCAATACGGACAAAAAAGTAGGATTTCATATTTTTAAATCAGGATTCGTTACTTAATTAAGTACTATAACGCCACTGCAAGATGGTGCAGTCAATATCACAGACATTTAAAAGAGCAATTATTACTTATTTAAGTACTATGACGCTACCTGAAGGTGGCACAGTTAAAATGTCATAAATTCATACGAGCAATTCTTAGTTATATAAGTACTATGACGCCACCGTAAGGTGGCGCAGCTGATATTTAATTTATTTAATCGAAAAAATACTAACGACAACAAAAAATAATAGTAAAAACTGTGAAAATATAAAAAACGGAAAGACATCGGTGTGTGGCCGTTTTATTTATAAAAGGTATTTGTGTCAACATTTTAAAAATAACTTTCAATATAGATTATGGTAATACTTCATTAAATTAGATAAAATGTCTTGCTTTCTGATTAAGTTAAGTCATAAAATCGGTATTGGGTGTTACATTATGTATTTTAAAGTAATTTAAAAAAAAATGGGTTCAATTCATATAGAAGGTGTAAAGCAGGTGGCTTTTCTGTAGTGAATTGCAGTAAATTTCCAGTTGCCTTTTCCATAACTGCGAAAAGGGCTGATAACGCGTTTTCATCATTTACGAGAAATATAAAAAAATTTGAATTGTGTGTGCATAATACCCGATCTGAATAAAAAGCACGAACGATCGTTAGGCCGCATTTGAATATGTTTGGCGTTTTTAACTTTTTTTTGGTCTGAGGAAGAAATAAAAGAATAGCATAATAGACATCATGCTCGAATATAGGTAGCTAAGTCTAAACAGAAAAGTTACACAAACTTTTCTTGTCAAAATATTTACGGAGAGAAGATTTTAAACTGTGAATAACGGTTTGCTTTATTCAGAAAGTTTTGTTTCCCTTGAGTGTGTCAACAGTATTTTAAAAAGTGAATTGTGTCAGTTTTTTTGATAATTTATTATGTTTCCATTCCATCCTAGTCTCCATGATTCCGTCATTAAGTTTATATTATTTTTTGAATAATCATACGATTAGATGCACTAAAAGCTCTTAGGCATATACATATTCATAGATGTCGCTACTACGATTTAATTTATATGTCTTATAGTAAGTACCAACCTTTTAAAAAATATATATAATTTGGCAGCTGCCGGACAATAAGTTCGTGAGATATAGCATCATGAAGACTAGACAAGGAGTACCTACGCACTCGACCGGATTGCCAAAATCTGTCCACGGTATCGTACATATTAGGTTTACTTTTTTCACCACTTGCGGCGATAGTTTTTCTTTTGTACCGGTATGAATATAGACAATTAAATAATCGTGAATTATTAAATTGGTTTTTATTATTTATATCTGAAAGATCGAACAATTTTTTCCATTGTGTAAATAAATTAATAATGAAATAATTAAAAATTATTTATTTTATTTCAAACTACGTCCTCATTGGTCGCCATTTTGGTACAAATGGAACACCAGCGCCCTCTTATTTTGGTAGCCCTATTTTCATACATGGAGTTCGTACTGCTTGTCTAGTCTCCATGTATAGCATTATGGGTTAAGCATTTTTTGTTACTGTAAAAAAAATATAAAATTGAATTTTTTGTGTCAATGAAATAATATTATTTGGATAAAGCTTGGCTTAATCAACATTAAAAGGGTCTGCACCAAAAAAATAAATAACGAAGACGTGGTTTGAAAAAGACATTGTAGGCAGTGGACGCCCAACAGTTCGCTTAGTGAAGTTTATCGAAAGAGACTCTAAAGATATAAAAAAAACGTGTTGGGCATAAATTCCGGACATGCGAAACCTGTGTGTAAACTTGGTGCCACGCGTAATCACAATTAATCAAAAGCTACAACAATCAATTATTATATAACCACTTCTTCGGTGGAATTAGGGGGTGATAATTATAAACGATCCTTATATTCGTAGTGGGTAAACTGGTTATTACCATTCTTAGGGTGGCGAATAATGGGATTCTAAATATTTTTCCTTAAATACCTCGATTTCTTATATTAGGTTTTGTTAAAAAACAATTTGACTTACAGTGCGCCGTTGAATGAAACTATATTATATAATAAAATCAAAAATGTGTTTACTATGTTATGCTACGAATAGGCTAGTTGACTCTTTTTTAAACTAGGTCCTAAATAGTTAATATTTGTGCTACTAAGGTAAAAAAAATATTACTATATTTCTTCAACACCTATGAAACCACAAAACTGTAATTTAAAATCCATCTCTTCATGTCGGTGCGAAAACGCTGTCCGCCATTTTATGACGTCGTACGTATTGTAAACAATCATTTGACATATAAACATGGACAGTTTTCCAGTTTACTTTACTTTAAAAACATGATTTCAACTAATTTCCATAAAAAATACAGTAATTATCGTTATTGCATCGTCCGAGAATGCAAAAACACATCAAGGAATACAAATAGATGTTAGTTACATTATTCAGAGGTTACGATACTTATGACATAAATGAGTAGGTACTTTTGAATCCCTTCTAAAAAGAATAAATACACTCATTCTTCCTTTTTATGTCTACTATTTAACAACTGCACTGTACTTACATAGAAGTCTTGACATTTTTTAGCTCGGCAGAGCAGAAATCTGGATTCAAGGCAAAGAAAGTACGAACCATTAATGTATCAATTTTTGGCAAATTTGTGCTGTCTGCTTTTGTGACACCAACGTCCATAATGAATTTATTATTGTTTTTCAATAAAGCAAATAAATTAAAAACGTGATAAGGAATTTTTATCGAAATATTTATACTTGTAATAACACCACGTCAAATTACTCGTTTTGTTTACAATTTGTATGACGTCACAACATGGCCGACAGCGTTTTCGGCGATTCAAATTAAACACATTTTTTAAATTGAATTTTTAAATTAATCTTACGCATTTAGTTATTAAAATCGATATATTTCGTTTTCGTAAGCTAAATACTCATTTATTGTATGAAATTAGTTATGTGTCATTGTGTCAAGTAGCCTATTATACGCATATATTCGACAGTCAGAGATTTTATTTTTATAAATAACCAAACTTTAATTTAAATTAGATTAAAGAATGGTTTTTGTTATTGCAAATCTTAAGAGATAAAAGATAATGAAGCAAAAGATAATCAACCACATGGGGGAATAAATTCATTGGAGAAAAGGTTAAATTCTCAGCAATTTTAACAGCATAATAATGTCTTGAATTGGGTAACGATGAGAGCAAGGGTAATAAAATTTGTAATACATTTGTATTTGCTTTTGGAACATTTAATTAAAACCGTTATAAAGGCGACAGAAAGTTAAAAACTTTAGTGATAATCAGCATTCAAACAAATATTTTTGTAGAATTTGCAACAAAGTCATTTTTATCATATTAGATTGAATAATTAGGTACTTTTTTAACCTTATAGTATAAAGTTGGTTTTAAACTCATGAAGTATTACTACACTATACGCTTTCTACGAATGTTTGTGTTAGAAGCATTTAGTATAAAATTAAGTTTGCTCACAATATGACAAAGTATCAATAATACGAGGGTTGTCTTTTTAGTTTTGCATATAGCCGCTTAGAAGGCGCCACTAATAGAACCACGAAGTATAGATACCAGGAGTATACACGGTATAGGCTTTTCCGTAATATTTCTGGTACACAATAATCAACCCAGATCCTAGTTCTAATTTTTACCACTACCGATGTTATTATTATTATGACATTTATATGTCACGAATGTTAAATTAAATATATAATATTAATTGATTTATTTAAAATTAGTTGTAATAAAAGGATTTAAACGAGTACTTCTTGAACAATGGCGCACTCTACCGGCAATAGTTCTGTCCACCAAATTGAGACCAATCGTTCAACATTACCTTTAGACTCCTGGTATCTATACTTCGTGAATAGAACATTCAGACACAAATCTAACCTCAATATTTTGTAAACATAAATCCAGAGTTTCATTGCGATACAACAAGTCGTGTAGGTGCAGTGAATTTTTAAAATGGACTTTAGCTGAGAACATTTACGAGCAATGTGTTTTTCGGAGAGAATTATCTCAACAGCAATGTCTCGCTGAAATGACTTCTGTTTTTCGAAATGAAGCACCGCACCACATTTCACGCTGGTAATGCGAATTTCAACGTGATCGCTCTAGTCTCAGCGACGAATACAGGCTAAGGTCCACATAAAACAGCAGTCACACAGCAAAACATTGATGCGATTTGTCAGCTAATTAAGGATGGCTGCCGTGTAACATACCGGAAGGTGGAGGCATCTTTGGGCATTTCAAAGACCTCGATCCAAAAGATCGTACGTGAAGAACTGGGTGTTACGGGAATAAAAAAAGCGGTTCGCGTCAATTGGTGTCGAAAAATATTGGTACGGTTTAGCAAAGAAAGCTCAAAAAGCGTTTATAGTATTGTAAGTGGCAATAAATCTCAGATTTACTTCTAGGAACCAGAAAATAAGCACCAATCCGCGGTGTGGTTTTTTTACGATGAGGAAAAAGCAACAAAATTGAACCGTTATCGAATTGTGTCAAAGAAAACGGTCGCAACTTTTTTGTCCCCTCAGGACAATGCAATTGCTCACACTGCCTAAAAGACAATCGAGTTTTTAAAACATCAAAACATCTTGTTAGACTATCCATTGTATAGTATCGACCAAAGTCGACTTCTTCACGTTCCCAAAGATCAAGAATTCAATGCGTATGCAGCGATTCCAGTGGCTAGAAAAATCCATCAATGCCTAAAAAACAGCGATTTTGCAGGTTTCAACTGAAGACCGAATAAATATTTTACTAATTGATTTGAACGTATACAAAAGTGTATCGATCTTGGTAAGACATATTTTGAAAAGCAATAAAGAACTTAAGTCTATATATTTTTTGTGTTATATATGGCTATATGCAAAACTAAAAAGACAACGCTCGCATCTATACTAAAAAGCAATGTACATAAAGAATACAAAAAATTGCTGGTGTAAAATCTAGTTTTCCAAAAATTTAATTATGTAAATATTATTACATTAGATCTTAAATCAGATACCATTATAAAAGTTTTAATCCAAATAAAACGTAGCTATAGTTTTCCATAAATTCTAACAAATATGTAATAAAAAAAAATAAACCCAATATACAACTTCCATTCCAAGAAAACATAAAAGCAACTCGGCTGAAAGGTCACGGTCAAATGCCATTAGCATTCACAGCGAAATTTGAGTATAAACTTATCTTTAATCTTAATGTTTGGTATGTTTTGTCAAAGAGTTGAAACAAAATGAAAAGCAATGTCAGCAACTTAAATCTGTATATAATTTAATATAAAAAAATAACTAGTAGAATTTAATTTAACCAAACAAAATGTTAAGCCTTATTGATGAGGTAGAGACAAACATTTGTTACAACGTGAACACCACACCTACAATAATTCAGTAAATTTTTTATAGGTTTTACAGTCAATTAAAAAATATTAAGAATATCAAATTATATAATTTGATTAGGCTAGTTTCAAGAATCTTTTCAATTTACATTGTTACTTTTCCTTCAGAACTGGTTACGTGAATGTGAATGCGCGAGTATCAGATTAATGAGCAACATTTTTTGACATAAATACCAAGCTTTATTTTGACGTTTTTTCCACTATTTTCTTTGACATTATATGTAGACTCATAATACCTAGACTGTGAGTCTCGATTCAAGCCCGTTCTACCAGTGCGGGAACAAAAAGATCACAGCAGTGTTTGCTTTTTTAATGAGTAAAGAATACCGTCCACGTCACTTTCTTGATATTCTTTAATTGGACGCAAAGTTTAAACAAAAGAAAATTACAAAGAAGAGCCAATATAGTTTTGAATTTTTATCTCTCTCTAATTAAGAGAATGGGTTTTAATCGAGACAAGCAGTCTAGGCATTTTTACATATTGCTTGAATTCTAAACTCAACCTCTTACACTTTTTGAGATATTCACTAGCAATTTAACCCAAACAATTTTTGACGTTACTAAGTACCTCCTTTTTTGACAAATAAGTAGTAATCTAAACCTCTACTGATGTCACTATTAATTTTTTAAGATATATACTATTAGAACTTTTATCAACCTCTTTAATGTAGCTTATTATTACTATTCAACATATTTAACATATTTGCAAGCATTTTACCCCAAAACATTTTTAACTATTAGTATTACTGTTTTTACACATTCACAAGCTAGCTAACCTAAACCTGGTTTGAAGCTAGATAATATGTTCCTTTTTAACTCTAACCTAAATGTTCTTTTATATCACTTTACTCCAACGTCTATTAAGGTCAGTTACTACCACTTTTTTGATATTGACCTTTTTTGACGTCAGTGGTTACATGTGATGGTCTATCTGATTGTTTTGTATTATGAATAATTTCCACAGACTATTGTTATCGTGTCAGCATCGGCGAAAATTACTTATTTTAAGATTTGTGGTTGATAAATTTGCGACTTCTCGTCGTGTTGGTAATTTTTACCCCTTTCCGAGTTGATACGCCATTTCATTTGTGAATTCCCCTTTGAAATACAAGCTTCTTTCAAATTGATTTTAAGAGTTCCACCCGTGTTTCCGAACAATTACTATACTGTATAAGTACCAGCCATTTTGGAGGAAAAGGAGTAAATATAGTGATAGAAAATTTGAAGACATTTCGTTCCAAATTTGGAAGAAAAAAATATCTCTATAGAACAGTTACCCATTCAATTGAGCCAAATCAAGGTATTCTGAAGACTTCCATTATAAAGATAAGAGAAAATTTAATTCTTTAATTAATAATTAACTTTTTTTATAAACAAATTCAAGTTTTCATTATTTGCTATTTAAATTATTTGTTCCGAGATAATTAAATTTTGTAATAAACTGGTGATTGATTATAATTTGTGAACTTTGTACTTTTAATTACATGTTGGTGTAGACAGGATACTTTTTAAAGGTAAATCACGATTTAGTTGAGCTTTTAGGACGTTTTAAGTTCATGGATTCGAAAGCACTTTTGCTCTTACTTAGTTGACAGCGTGCTAAAGAGGTTCCCTTGATTTTTGAATCGATTTTGGTACTATTCTAGATAATTTTGTTTCTGCATCTTTTGTTTAGAGTTTTGTACTAGATTTTTTTCTGTATATTATTACGGACGTGATTTATGGGACTTTCGAGTATTTAGTTTTATTATTCCCAAATATTTAATTTTAAAAATATGAAGTACATTGAAAATCTATTAAATATAAAATATTATTTACTATAGCAAAAGTTCTATGATAATACAATCTTTAAAGTTTTAAAGAATTTATGCAGGTAATGAAATGTATCAAAGGTTTTAGCAATAAGCAACTTTTCAATGGATTAAACTGTGGCTGTTTGCAGATAAACAAATATTTTTTGCAAACTTTTTAATATCCGCTTTGGAAGATGCCGTTTGTCCTATATCAACTTTTTTTCCTGAAAAATAATCGTTTTTTAATGAGCTTTATATAGGATCTTAAAATTCGACCTCTTTTTCGATATTAGCAGGAATATATCATGCTATTTTGTTACTGACACCAAGAAGATTATAAGGGTAATTTATAGTCATACAATCTGGAAGGTGTTATAAAATTGTGATTTATTTCCTTTTTGCGAAAATACAAAGAACATGCCGCTGCGATTCAATGAAAAGTCTTTACCAACTAAAAAATATTATATTCAGCCACGAGTTTGATATACCTAAGCTATATTAAATGAATTTACAGAGCTCTAACAATACATTAACTACGTTAGAAGTTATGACAGTAAAAATCGATTTAATTGTATTTTGTGAAACATAATTATTTTAAACCTGTTATACTGCCAATGCACGGAAACGACATTTTGTTACTTAGAACGAATATATTTTGGATTTCACCTTGTATATATGTAGATATTGGGTAACTATCTTAAAAAAATTAAAAATTCATAAAAAAGAAATATTATCTTCTCTGGAGTTATGTTTAAAGAGTTCAAAAAGCCACAAATTCTTGTGTCTACCACTATTTATAAACTTACCTCCATTAGGATATGGCGTTGTCTTACTGACTCATAATCGATGTTCGTACTGATCGATAATTATATAGTTAAAAAGGGGTTAACCATTCATTAGAATTTATTTTTATTGTTAGGTGATGTAGAGTAACGTTGTACCTACTATCGGATGTAACACATACATACATACAATTTTGAAGTGAAGCTTTAGATTGTGGCGAATGAAAACAAGATAAAGGGATATCAAATAGAAAAAAATATTTACGGTCTCTCAATTCTAAGATATAAAAATTCGTTAGAATATCTCTGCAAAACTCTAACTGACATAAAAAATAAACATATATACGTGGAATCTATGGAGAAAACATCCAGTTCGAAAATTGTATGCATTCTGGGACAAATATCGACGCAGAGATAAGCAGTTTTAATACAGCAAAAACTACATTGTAAACAATTTCCTTTTTTGCTTTTTATTTGTCGACTGATAAGAATAAGAAAAACAAATGTAAAACTTATAAAATATGGTTAGTTATGCAACGGATGTTGAAACTTGTTGCATTGTTATATTTGTCAAAAAAAAGAGAAAAATCTGACTTGCTCAGAGAACCTCAAAGCTTTTAGACTTAAGTAAATTCTTGTCTATATTAGGAAAGCATATTTGGCACTGTCACTTAATTAGATTTCTGTATTATCTAAAGACAGTGGCAGAGATATATGGCGCAAAGTAAACAGGACAAAGAAAAAAATTTTTTTTTTCGGTAAATGAAATTTATTTTATTCAAAATAGTCCCCTTCAGAGTTAATACAGCGATTTGCACGTCTACAAGTTTTTCGAATGAGGATTTTAGCTCATTGACCGGGATTGGTAAAGCATGCAGGAAATATGAAAACAAAAATAGTGGACAGTAATTTGATGGAGATAAATTAAAATATACACATCATCAACGCTCCAAAAACAGAAGAAAAAAATATGGTACTTTGTGAAGCTATATTGCTGTCTTGAAATCCAAGGCGCCTGGATGATGATAGTTGAACGCGCGTATTGTGTTGTAACGACACCTTTAAATGTATATTGTCCTTTTTTTTATTTATCTTTTATTAGCCGGTACTTTGAACGGGTTTCTTCGATCATGTAGTTCTGTCATGTCCTTTTCGGGTACTTTCTTCCGACATGCGCCGATGATGTGTTTTTTGGCGGGAAGGTTTTAAAAATAAAATAAAAATAATTAAGATCACTTAACAGAGATGTTCTTCCAAATGGTCGTCAACGCCTTTTGGATGGCCTCTACATCGCATACCGCTGTCCTTTTATGGGCAAATGTAGTCTAACTAACAGAAAAAAGTCGCACTGTGCCATATCCGGAGAATATGGTTAGTGGTTGATGGTTAAATTGCCATTTTTTGTCAAAATATCGGACACAAGTGTCGATCGATGTTATGGTGCATTATCGTGCAACAAGCTTCAGCATTCTTTTTCGGCTGAACACGACGAATACGCGAGAGCAAACGAATTATAACACCAAGAGAATAGGCAGCTATAACCGTTTGGCCCACTGAAACGAATTCTTTGTGAATAACTTTAGAAATAAATTAACTTTGTTTTCACTTTTGACTTTTCCAAACATTGTTTTTTGGATTTGGCTGGCTTAGATGCTTCCTTGACGCTTGGTTTCGGAATCGTATTGAAAATACCACATTTCGTCACCAGTCACAATGTTGTACAGAAATTTTTTATCTTTCTTGAGCTCTTTAATGATATCTATCAAATGTTAAATTCGAAGCCTTTTTTGATTCGTGAGCTTGTGCAGAACAAATCGTGAACACACCTTTCTTATGCCCAAATTCGTGGTCAAAATGCGATAGATCGATCGAATCGAAGTATTTAATTTTATTTGCAGGTATCTAAACGAAGATGTTGGCTCACTTTTAATAAACAGACGCACTTTTTCGACAGTTTCTCGTGTAATCACAAATTTCGGCTAGCAAACAAGTTCGTCGTCTTTCAGCGACTCACGACTCTCTTTGAACCGTGTAAACCACTCGTGGACTCTGCTACGAGATAAGCAATTATGACCATAAGCTTGTTTAAACAATCGAAGCGTTTCAGTAAATGTTTTACCAAGTTTAAAACAGAACTGAATATAGTATATTTTTTCGATGGTCATTTTTCCACCAATGTTAAAAAGGTACTGTCACTTTGAGCGTGATAACTCGATGTTACGTGGTTCGATTGTCATGAAATTTTGACAGAACATCAATGAAAGATGTATCTATCGGACGCTAGCCTCAATAATAGATGGCGCCAGTAGTATCGAATATTTCTTAAAAGTCCTATTTCTTTTGCGAGATTATTAAAATACTTTCAAAGGAAATATTATATTTAATATAAATGCATGCTCATTTCGATGAACATACCACACCAAGCAAAGTCACTTACTAATGGTCAAAAATAATTAATCTAAAGTTTACGAACTTTGAAAGTGACAGCTATTTCGCATATATTTATGTAGAATGTACTGGATATTTACCTTGTAATGCATTAATATACATTTTAGGTCAAATATTTATCTATACTCTCATAGTTGTTTGTAGAATTAAACCATAGTCACTTACATTTTAAGGTAAAATTACTCTCATGTAATTGAGTTTTGTTTGGTTTGTTATGTTTAAGGTTTGAAAACTGCATACAAGTAATTAACAGAGAAAGTAGCAGAAAATTAATAAGAGAAGTACATCAAATATCTTCTTTTTACATATATTTTATTAATCTTTTTTTTTTGACATTGGGTAGATTTGAAAATACTCATTAGGAAAGAAGTACAAAGGTTTTTTTTTGTAATGTAGGTCAGCCTCACTGGCTATATGTTGTATTTAATTCCTTTATACTAATTTTACTTGAGAAAATTGCTTAGCTTGTTTAAAAGGTGATAAATTACAATGTCGCATTCAACAAAAAGCAATAAATTTTGCGAATAACAGGTTTTAAATTTTTTATATACATTTTAATCTCTCTGAACTAAATAAGTACCTAATTAAGTGTTTTTATAAAAACAGTTAAAACGTTTATTATCAAATTGTAAAGAGTAATAATTTATAGTTAATTTTCTCTATAACGTAACTGTTACAAAAGGAAAAACGTCTTAAAGGAGTTCTTGTTTCATACCGTTATAGGGACTTCCTATTAAAAGTTTATTTGGCTGTTTGATTAGCTAATTACTATAAAACAATTTAAAAAAAAACAGAATGAATACTACACTAACAGTAACTTTTATTCTATTGACTTCTCTAAAACGGTGATCAATATTTTGTTTTGTAATTTCCTTTTTTTTTAAGATGAATTACAATTAACACTATCTAAAATGGTTTGTTAGGAATTCTTAATCACTTTCAGTTCGTTAGGCCTTCTGTACATCGCGCGTCTCGTCATTGACGCGTATATCTATTTTTGTTACCCGATCTAAATAATTTACGGGCATTTAAAATCAAGACAATGATTCTTCTACAAAATCTCTTGTCTCAGCAGCACTCTGGACCTTATGAACAAGCAACACAAACAAATCTGCATTCTATTATAACAGATACGATTTTTAACCATCGTCACACTGCTCGTCCGTATCTCATGTTGCTACTCCACAACCCTCGATCGCCATTATTTATCTTTTCATCAGCTCATCACAGCGAAACAGAATTGACTTATAACTGTTTCAGTTTAATCTTTGTCTGTACATCATAAATATTTTACTTACCTTACCGTTACAATTATCTTTTCTTGCGCAATCACACAATCACGCATATTCGTATTGCGTTTGACTCAGTCATCTTCTGTAAGCTCTTTTGCAGCAATAAATAGTCGCCTATTGGAGTTATTAATATAAGAGTGGATCCAAAACATCCTCTTTTTTAGATATTTTTAACGCCCATGGATCTAGAGCGTAACACCTTTCTTACTGTTAATTGGTAACCTATTATACTAAAATATAATTCAAGAACGCCACGTGTACAGACCATCAAGCGTAGCGTAACCGTCGCGACAAGTTCAATACGCGTTTTAGACGGGATGCTTAATTGATAAAAGTACATGAAAAGATTAATAGACTCTTTCTAGGTAAAACTCAGAAACACTTTTAAGTGGACTGTGAAAGACTTTCGCGGCCATTGTCTAATGTATCAATGGTTTTTGGGCTGTTAGGCCGGCGTCGATTGTCATTTTAACTTGACGTTTCGCCAACACGAGCGGTTGGCATCTTCAGAAGTTGCTTCCTGGTTGACAGTCTGCGAACTAATAAGCTCTGCGTGATCGGAGCCCGTATTTATACGTCGGGAAGAAAGTGGGCAGGGCCTCAGTTGCTTTCGATTCCAATCGGTTCTGGTCGGTGTTATTCGTTAAGGGTAGAGTTTTCGCACCCTTTATTATCGGGACCCATGTTTTGTTAATCTTGACTACTTCCTCTTTTTTAATAAAGTTGTTCGGGTGCTTCTCTATCTTTATGGCTTCTCTATAGAGTCTGGAATGGTATGCTGATGTAGTAGCGAGGACTTGGGTCTCCTCAAACTTAATCCGATGGTCCATAGTGAGGGTATGTTCCGCTACGGCGAATTTGTCTGTCTGCCCCAGACGGCAATTGGCCTTGTGCTCTTTAATCTTGGTGTTGATCGAGCGTTTGGTGGTTCCTATGTACACGCTTCCACATGTGCACGGAATGCGGTAAATTCCTAAAGCCGACAGTGGATCTCTTTCTGTCATTTGCCGATTGAAGACATTCTTTGATTTTTCTTGTTGGTTTGAAAATAGTTTTTACATTTTTCTTTCTTAGCAATCGACCAATTCTGTCTGTCACTCCTGGAATAAAAGGCAGAAATGCTTTTGCCACTGGTTGGATTTGCTCATTTTCCTTGGGTCTACGATTTGTTGGTCCAATCGATCTTTTGATTTCCCGTTCAGAATAACCATTGGCCCTTAAAGCATCATGAATATGAGTTAGCTCTGCGTTTAGTGCCTCGGGTTCGCAAATCCTTCTTGCCCTTTCTGCTAAGGTTTTGATGACTCCATATTTCTGACATGGGTGGTGGTTGGAATCCCTATGTAAATACCGATCCGTATGTGTAGGTTTTCTGTACACTGTGTGGCTCAATGATCTTCCTTTTCGTGATAATAACACATCAAGGAACGCCAGCTTGTTGTTGTCTTCAATTTCCATCGTAAACTGTATCTTTTCATGGATGCTGTTAATGTGTGTCAGAAATTCTTGCAATTTATCCTGCCCATGGCTCCATATTACAAATGTGTCATCTACATATCTATACCAAACTTTTGGCTTGTATGGGGAACTGTCCAACGCCAGTTGTTCGAACTTTTCCATAAAGAAATATGCTATTACCGGGCTGAGAGGGCTTCCCATTGCTACTCCTTCGATCTGTTCGTAAATCTTATTGTCCCATGAAAAATAAGTGGTGGTGAGGCAATGTTTAAACAAATTGGAGATGTCCTCTGGGAATTTATCATCTATATGTTCCATTGCATTGCTTAGGGGCACTTTTGTAAAGAGAGATACTACATCAAAACTTACTAATATATCATTCTCTTCAAGAACTAAGTCTTTAATTTTTAAAATAAAATAGGTGGAATCTTTGACATACGAATCAGTAAGTCCGATGTTTGGTTGCAGGAGTGATGACAGGTGTGGACCATCGGATTAGGTTTGAGGAGACCCAAGTCCTCGCTACTACATCAGCATACCATTCCAGACTCTATAGAGAAGCCATAGAGATAGAGAAGCACCCGAACAACTTTAATAAAAAAGAGGAAGCAGTCAAGATTAACAAAACATGGGTCCCGATAATAAAGGGTTTGCAGACTGTCAACCAGGAAGCAACTTCTAAAGATGCCAACTGCTCGTGTTGGCGAAACGTCAAGTCAAAATGACAATCGACGCCGGCCTAACAGCCCAAAAACCATTGATACTTTTAAGTGGCTTACCTTCTGATTTTAAATTTAAATATGATAAAATTGTTTGTACCTTGTGATGACTTAGTTAACTCATATTGTATTGGTTTGTTCAAATATTATCATTTCAGTATGTTAACAAACTCTTGCATTTTTGTTTCATATGGTTCGGTGATCTTCATCCATCTTTAGTAAATCGTACTACGGTGGTTTATATCTGATTTTTTTGTACATGCAATTGTCAAATTCCGCTATAAAGGTAATTTCTAAGAATAATCTAGTTTTTAAAGGTTCGTATCTATAATGCATTAGCATGCAGTTCATTTAACAAAGAAGAAAAAGAATAAGTTCTGTACCTAAAATCCATATTGTTTATTTTTATGTCGATACATGTTTAGCGCACCGTTCTGGATATAATTTAATAATTTAAATTGACCTCTTCAAGCAAAGTAACATTTAAACTTCATTAAATTTTTTATTAAATTATAGGTACCTATGCATTTTTTTAATATTTATATTATAAATATTTACTGCACAGTAAATTTTATTTCATTCATTGTTACCTGTAGTACTAAAAATGAATTTTAGTTTTAACGATTTTAAAAATTTAACTATAAACTTACTGCATTTAATTTTAAACTCAATTATAATCTTGCTGCAAGCAGGATTATGCAGATATACCTATGCTTTTATAAACACTGTAAAGTTTCACAGAAAAGTTAAGATAGGTATTCGTTTTACATAAAACGATACACCATAAAAAAATAAAGTAAGTTAGTTCTTAATGATTTTACCATTTTACCATTTTAATTTATCTACAATCAAATTGTAGAAAAATATTTTTCTATTTTAAACAAGCTTAAAAAATCAGATGTGGCTTATTAAATTTCTGGAAAGTAAAAATCATTTTGTTCTCTTGTGAACCAGGTACCTCGAAGATAATCGCCAAAATCTTCGAGTGTAAAAATTGAACTCGTTTCCGTGGATATTTCCCGAGTTCCAAAATTTCTTTTCCTTATGAACAAAATACAATTTTCACCTCCCGGATATCAATTTAGTTCACAAAATTTACTGACACTCTCCTGATCGAATGCAAAAAGTTATGATTTAACTTGCTGCACAAAATTGCTAGGTTTGGGCTTTTTAGTACTTCGTTGTCCCGCTTATAAAAAATGATACCAGAGATAATAGAACAATGATACAATGTTTCAAAGTGTGTATTTTTACACTACTATTCTTTATATATCAATTTTAAATCGTTAAGGAGATGACAAAAAAAGAAGCACACTGGTAGATAGATTTATAATTCTCACATAAAAAAAAATAATTTCATATCAACAAGCATATGGTAAAATGTCAATTATTAACAAGTTAGATATTTCACCGTATAAGCAGTTTTATAGTACTTTAAAAAGATGATTTTAAGTAGTACTTAACAAAACAAAATTTACACACCATTGTCTTATTCGGTCGCAACTAACGCTGTGGGGCACAACTTAATTAGTTGTTTTAGAGTCAGTCTCAAGTCAACCGTTTACGTTCACTAATGGAATAGTATTTATTATGCATTTTTTATTAGTAGGAATATATTTAAGAAAAACGTATAATGCATTAACTACTTTATTAAGTACCTTCGAGGTGCTGGATAAGATCGGCTTGTATGCCCCTCTGTCCTTCCGGCCCTACGTCCCACCATCCGTGTGCGCTATAACTCTTGAACAGAAGATCACAGGGTATATAAATAACCATACAGTAAAATTTTAATGTTTTCTGAAACTCATGTATATAATTCATATTTTCTTCCGTTGTGTGCGCTATAACTCTTAAACAACAGATCATACGATCATGAAATTGGGCATATAGAATCATTATGTCATTAGGAAGAAACTTATTAATTTTGGTCTAGATCCTATGACCCTAACGGTAAAATTTTAGTGCAATGGTCATTACACCAAAATTAAAATAAAATAAAAATATAACAGCTTGTATTACTGCAGTAAAAATAAATACATCTGACTTTTCTTGAAATATCAAAAATAATCATCTATCAAAAAACTTGTTTCGCCTTCCTTTATATCAACCACGATCCACTGTCTTGGCAACGGTGATCTTCCATACTTTCTATACAGGTTGAGATTATTTTGCTATCCATACGAATAATCTCATAAAGCTTTTCAAAAAGAAAATGAATCTTAATCAGTGATTATTAAATCACTGAAAAAGAAAAGAAGAGACCAAATGATCGCCAACGATTGCATATAATTAAAAATCTTTAAATAAAGAAACTTTTTGTGCTCGAAAGAGGCACGAGCACCACAAAAATTATAACGATTTCCGAAACCCTTGCTTTTTTGTGCGCTTGAACAGAAAAACGCAGCGTCAAAATTTGGTATACAGAACCCCCATGTCATGCATTTTGGTTCAGTTCGGATAAACTTAACAGTAAAATTTTAACAATTTTCCCAGGCTCGTGTAAATAATGCATATGTATTAATTCCATGATACTTTCTTACTTCATACATTGACCTTGTTTGTAGTTAATTGGAACGAAATTTCTGAATAAAAAAACTGATAATAGAACTTATTGAACAAAGATAACTAAAATAATGGTTTCCTAGAAAGCAAAATGTAGTTTTCCTATTTTACTCTTTACTAGTATTTGGTTCCGTTATAAAATAAAATAAAACATAATCCTTCTCAAAAATTTAATGTCACACCGCTGCCCTAAAGGAAACTAAATTAAATGCTTTGCGGTAAGGGTCAATTGTACGATACAAAATTAAGTTAAACTGTACTTTAATAACTAGAGTTTCAATTAAAATAACAATAGCATGGATTAGTGTCCGTTTTGTGGGATTATGTATTTTCTGACGAGCTTAAAATATTCTAGAATAATTAAGAATTACTCCACATTACGAACCTTTTACGCCGATACGATTTATGTGAAATTATTTTTTTATGTTTGATAAAAACTGTGTTTTAAAATCTATTTTAGTTAATAAATTGTGTATCATGAAATTTTACTAAAATTTTACCGAGGATGATTTTTTTTATTCTCGTAAAGAATCAATCTGACGTCCTTTCAGTAAATAATATTTGAATACCGAGTAAAGGAAGAAGGTCCGTATAATATAAGTGAAGTTTTCGGTTAATAAACAGAACATATCTACGATTTCTCATATAGGTATTGGCAAAGAAAAATGTCATGCATAACAAACGTTAAGGCTACGCTGTCACTCACATGTTCAACATTTTTCATTCTAGCATAACATTACTATTGTTATCCTGGAAGGACTATCACCCACTTTTTCTGACTTCGGTAGTTTTTTAGTGTTCTTTTTCCATCATATTGATTTATGTTCATACATTAATGATTTTAACTATCAAGCAACATAGAATGAGCAGTGTTTCCGACATTCCCAAATTTACCTCCAGAAACTCTTCGGTATAATAAAAGCAAACCTTAATTGTTTATACAAACTTGTTACGTGATTGATGCTAGTATGTGTATACAACAACATCCTGAAGTACACCTTTAGCGACATCTCCTCACCAAGATGTTTGCAACTCTAAATAATTAGTGTCAACCCTGATGTCTTGAAACTGTTATTAGCTTAACGTGAATAAATAAAGGTTGGGTCTGAACTCGGAAGTTTTTCTTTAACGCAAACATGAACGTATAATTATTTAATAACCTAAGTTGAAATAAAGAACTTAAATAACAAAAGAAAATAATGGCTTTATATAAAAATGTCAGTTTAAATATTCAGAATACAGATATTCGAAATAAAATAGTTATAATTTAAAAATAGCAATTCCAAATTTCTATATGCATAACTTTTTTATAATGGAGTATGCGGGTAGATAACTAAACTTTGCATTACCTCACGTCATAAATGTGTTGATCAAATACCTACTACCTCAAAACATAATTATTAGTAGACACAAATAATTTTAAGAAGTGATTGGAATTATTTCTAGTGATCAAAAAGGATTGTTAGTGATCACAAAGGATCGCTGTCACTCACATGTTCAACATTTTTCATTCTAGCATAACATTACTATTGTTATCCTGGAAGGACTATCACCCACTTTTTCTGACTTCGGTAGTTTTTTAGTGTTCTTTTTCCATCATATTGATTTATGTTCATACATTAATGATTTTAACTATCAAGCAACATAGAATGAGCAGTGTTTCCGACATTCCCAAATTTACCTCCAGAAACTCTTCGGTATAATAAAAGCAAACCTTAATTGTTTATACAAACTTGTTACGTGATTGATGCTAGTATGTGTATACAACAACATCCTGAAGTACACCTTTAGCGACATCTCCTCACCAAGATGTTTGCAACTCTAAATAATTAGTGTCAACCCTGATGTCTTGAAACTGTTATTAGCTTAACGTGAATAAATAAAGGTTGGGTCTGAACTCGGAAGTTTTTCTTTAACGCAAACATAAACGTATAATTATTTAATAACCTAAGTTGAAATAAAGAACTTGAAAAACAAAAGAAAATAATGGCTTTATATAAAAATGTCAGTTGGAATATTCAGAATACAGATATTCGAAATAGAATAGTTATAATTAAAAAATAGCAATTCCAAATTTCTATATGCATAACTTTTTTATATTGGAGTATGCTGGTAGATAACTAAACTTTGCATTTCCTCACGTCATAAATGTGTTGATCAAATACCTACTACCTCAAAACATAATTATTAGTAGACACAAATAATTTTAAGAAGTGATTGGAATTATTTCTAGTGATCAAAAAGGATTGTTAGTGATCACAAAGGATCGCAAATGACCACAAATGATTCCTAGTAATCACAAGTCAATTCAAGTAATGACAAATGATCACAGGTGATTTTAAGTAAGCAAAAGTGATTACAAGTCATACAACTGATTTCAAGTAATCACACGTAATGAGAACTGATACCAACTGATTTTAAATTATCACAGTTATTGCAACTTATAACAAGTGATTACAAGCAATTTTAATTGATCACCAGTGATCACAAAAAATTGCATGTTCTTTTTTAAGTATGTTCGGTTAAATAATACTTCAGAGCGTTTTGAAAGCTATGCTTCCCCTTCTCGAACATTCCCGGAGAGCCAGATCTCGTGTTTTTTAAGCGTCTAACATGTAGTCACCTGTCTTCTGCAGCCTAATTGTACTTCTTTCATGGTTCCATTGGTTCATAACACTAATTTCAAGATGTAGGTACCCAGCGTTAAATTATAGAGGTCTGAAGAATAGGTGCTATATTTAATGCGGTCATTCTGAAATTTTTAATCAGTACCTCGCAATGGCACAATATGTGTTTAGCTGGTTTAGGTTCCCTGGCGCTTAATCTTCAGCAAGGTTTTGATTATGTTCATTATATAGCAAGTGTCCCTTAACTGGTGTATAGTTCGGAACAGATTTTATAATGATCCTTAGCTAATTCCTACTTATTCTATCAAGTACTTCAAATCTTCTAGCACACGTTTATGTAATATACATGAGATCCGTAGAACGTATTCCCAATGATGGTTGTTTGGTCTACGGATCAAGGCTTTTATCCGACTCTGGGCGGTACTTTATGACATCCGTAAACTTAGCTCTGGACCGTAGAATATTGTAATTGCTTTCTCACCTGCAAGTTTATCAGCCTACTCATTGTCTTGTATTCCTATAAGTCCATCAATTCCACTCGGCACTCGTATACTAGCCTACAGACCACCCAAGGGTTCTTTAAGGCCCTAATTGCCCAGGATCTGTGCATATATTGATGGTTCATAGCACTGCTATAATTTTTTTCTTTTGAACCCTCTTTAGTATTATACCCATGAACCACTATTATACCAAGCCAAGTAAGTCTACAAACCCTAATTAGCATAATAATAAGGTATAGTCACTTATGGTTTAAGCACCATGTTATTTATCGCAAAATAAATGATCTAGTTTCAAACCCCACGTTTTGCCGTAACCCACATTTTACAATAGTAAATACTTATATAATGGGTTATTAAACCTATATAGATGTCACATTAAATTAACGACAGAAATAGGAAAAAAATAGAGAAGAGAGGCTCATAATAATAAACAATAATGATCAAAATTAAGCTGATTCTACATTGTTAGTGCATTGTATGAGACCACACGTAAAGAAAAAGAGAGAGATTGGTGATAACAAAATTGAAAATACGATTTTGCGAATAAGAAAATAAAATGTAAGTAGGATCAGAAAAAGATCAGTGAAGAAATGGTATTGCAGAGTATTAAACATAAGTTATCAGTTATCACCAATAAATGTATTAGAAAGCAGAGCATTAAAGAGATAGAACTTGAAGCAATATTATCTACAGGAGTGTAAAGAATCTTCGAACCCATTGACAGTAAATTACTAAGTTAATTTGATGTGTATGTTGAGGCAAATAGATATTATACAAGCCACTATCTTTTTAAAAAGTAAACAAAAATCGTTTAACTGGTCCAGAAGCCAAAATTTTAGAGTATAAAAACTGGTTAAAATAAGACCAACTGAATTAAAGGTGTAAACAAGTTAGATAGCAAAAAAGTGTACAAAGCATATTGCTTAATATTTTTCATTCAGGATTTATCCCTTAAAAAGTTGACATTATCAGAAAATTAGATACTTAAACACCTTTCCAATCATTTTTTTTACATTCAATTAACGACAGTACCTACCGTTGTACTAAACTGTAATTTAATTGAATTAAAATCATATACATACAGAGAAAATATTATTATAGTAGAATTTTATAGTTCCGCTACTGAACTTCTCTAGTAAAATTGTTGTATGCAAAACCGAGCTCCCTAGGGCACGTTTTATATTTTACCGGCAACTTTTCTCTAAGCTTTCATTTTCTTTGATGCCTCATGAAGAACTTGGTTTAGAAACTAAGCACTAAAAATATTAATTACACCATGAGAAGGGAGTTGATGTTTTAAAGATAGATGAATAAAAAAAATATTATGATAAAAACTACAGATTTGCTAAGGATGCAAATAATCGCAAAGAAAAAAAATACGGTAATGAATGAGATTATTGGCTTGAGTTTTGTTTTGTATAAGCGTACAAATATCAATTTAATAAATACTTAATTTTAGCCAAAAGAAATAAGCGGCGATTCTATAATAGGAAATAAAATAAAATATGATGCAAAAATCTAATATATTTAAATGAGCAATTCTTGTATATATATATATATATATATATATAAAATGATTAAAAGTTATCGGGAAGCAGCCTTGGTAGGAAAAAAGTAAACTCTTTTTACTTTATTTGAGAGCTTTCGAAATAGTTTATTTCTTCATCAGTCAATTACTACAAAAATATTTAACACTATGTAAAATGGCTAACACAATTAATTTAATCAAAATTTATAGTTATTTTAAAAACTTACAGTAAGCGAGATTATTCCTTAAGCAGATTCATTAAAGGAAACATTGCTAAAACCAAACCAAACAAGGATAAAAATTATTAAAATTATTAAAAACGTGTCACTTTCTTTACTTGTTATGGCAATTACTGTCATCAACCGACAGGACAGGGAAGGACAAGCTTCTATTATTATTCGAGGGTGTCTGATAGGTTGGTTGTTCGAATACTTTTGGTGAAGTCAATTTCTAAGATGTTGGAGTAAATAATACTTAAATTTTTTATGTCAGACCTTTTGTTGATACTTAGAGGTTCATTGTTAATATGAACCATTTCTAAGAAATTTCTTTTGAACAGATTTCTTTCACTAGTTAACACCTTAGCCTCATTGAAATTGAAATTATGGCCAGTATCAAAATGATGAGTAGCAAGTGCACAAGACTCCTTTTTTAACTTAATATCACTTCTGTGGGAAGTGATTCTATCTTTGAGGGGTCGTGATGTTTGACCTATATATGTTTTGTCACATATATAGGTCAAACATCACGACCCCTCAAAGATAGAATCACTTCCCACAGAAGTGATATTAAGTTAAAAAAGGAGTCTTGTGCACTTGCTACTCATCATTTTGATACTGGCCATAATTTCAATTTCAATGAGGCTAAGGTGTTAACTAGTGAAAGAAATCTGTTCAAAAGAAATTTCTTAGAAATGGTTCATATTAACAATGAACCTCTAAGTATCAACAAAAGGTCTGACATAAAAAATTTAAGTATTATTTACTCCAACATCTTAGAAATTGACTTCACCAAAAGTATTCGAACAACCAACCTATCAGACACCCTCGAATAATAATAGAAGCTTGTCCTTCCCTGTCCTGTCGGTTGATGACAGTAATTGCCATAACAAGTAAAGAAAGTGACACGTTTTTAATAATTTTAATAATTTTTATCCTTGTTTGGTTTGGTTTTAGCAATGTTTCCTTTAATGAATCTGCTTAAGGAATAATCTCGCTTACTGTAAGTTTTTAAAATAACTATAAATTTTGATTAAATTAATTGTGTTAGCCATTTTACATAGTGTTAAATATTTTTGTAGTAATTGACTGATGAAGAAATAAACTATTTCGAAAGCTCTCAAATAAAGTAAAAAGAGTTTACTTTTTTCCTACCAAGGCTGCTTCCCGATAACTTTTAATCATTTTGGATTTCAACTAATCAGCCGACTACTTTCCTCTTGCTTATATATATATATATATATATATATATATATATATATATATACAATGGAATCTCGGAATCGGCTCCAACGATTTTCATGAAATTTAGTATATAGGAGGTTTCGGGGCGATAAATCGATCTAGCTAGGAATCATTTTTAGAAAATGTCATTCTATTCGTGTTTTATCGATAAAACTGAATATTATGACTCTTCCTGACATCTATTGGCGAATAATAATACTATTTTTTTTTTAATTATGAGCAACTAATTGCTTTAACAACACAACAGTAGCTAAAGCTATTCAAGCAGATGGCGCTGTTAAGTAACACGAAGTCAATGAGTGTTTGCTTTGAGGTAGACTAAGAAAATCAATTGTTTATTTATATTATTTGTGTCTTCTTAATGCACGTGTTCACTTAAAAATGTCTAAACGATCTTGGAAAAAAAACTCTTATAAACAATCTACCTTCACGAAGCCGCAACTCGTCTCAGGAACACCTAGAAGAGCATCGTCATCAAACTGGTCAGGATTCTCAAACTTCTCACAGTGAAGACTCATTTCAAGGATACCGTCATGAAAATAATCAGGTTTCTGCTCGTCCCATACGTGCTGCTAAAGTAAGATGCTTGCAAAATTTGACTGACATTACACGAGCAAAGCTCGGTCATCCAGGTACTTAATCTTTAAATAAGCATTTGTTAATATTACTTTGTTGAACAACACAACAGGCTATTAACACATTCAACTATAGGAATTCATAAAGACTAACTATAAAGGAGAAAGTAAAATTAAATAATTTAAAACATTGACAAAAATAATATAAAATTAAAGTACAAAATAATAATATTTGCATTGAAATTTGCCTGGAAACTGTGACAGCGGTTATAAATTTTTTGGGATATCTATAACCAATTAACAAAATAATATAACTTATTTAATATTTACGGTATAGCAAACAAGCTCATCGAGGTAGAAAATTGAAATCTTAAATCTATCCTTAAACTCGCAACTACGCTCATCTTAAACATCTTTAATATCGGATACCATTAAAAGTTCTGGGAGAAGTGTAAATTTTATTAGCAACAAGTTCGTCGTTTATTCTACGAAAACTTTGTCAATTTTCAGCGATTCTTACCTGTACTCGAGTTGATTGCAAAAAAGCCCTCCGGGTTGCCCGAGCTGATCTCGTATGTTATTTTTTGGTTCGGATCCTTATCGCGGTCTGTGGCTCGTATCTGAAGGATTGTAGTGCCTTCGGGACTTTCTTCAGGAATGTTTGGATAGTAAACTGCTTCTTCGCTCAAAGGAACGTTATCGTTTTCGTTCAAGACTTCGATATACACCTGCAACAAATCGATAAATTTATGAGTTTGTAAAAATGATACTTTGAAAATATTTCTCTGTATATCTTAGGTCATACAATAAGCTGTGCACATTTTTTTTTGCAGAAGAACTTAAACGAGATTTTATAAAAATAAAACGTTTTTATTGACGGTAAATTAAAACTATTATTAAAATAGTCTATTCTGTCGCTACCGACCCTTCAGATTATCCCTTCAAATACACAAATCTTTATATAAGCAAGAGCATTTGAGGATGTTAAAAAAACAAAGTTGGAATCCAGAAAGAATGAGGGTAAATTTTTGTTGTTTGTAATTATTAGTTGTGTGTAATATTTTAAAGTAAAAAGTTGAGTAGCAGATTTAAATAAAGTTAATAGATAACTTGATTCAATTACAAATAATTTCCCTGTTTCAAAGCATCTCACGTATTAGTAATTCCCTTACTGTTAGCTGCTTCGGTTGCGTGTCTTTTAAACTTGAAGTGTAAAAATTATATTTTAGTTTTTCATTCATGGCACGCCATAGATTAATAACACCGGTGTAGTAATAACGCAGATATTAAAGTGTTTAAATGTAATTAAGCCTCTTTAAATGCACATCAACGTATTTAAATGCATTTATAGGATTTAAATAATCTAATTAAGTGATTTAGACGGGGTTTTATAAATACTGGTAACAGCAAAGTTTCTGGTATATGAGGAAGTTAATAGTAAAGGTGTTGAACAGTCCAGGCGATTAAAATAAACTTCTATAATACATTAAGCCGATTAAAAATGTTAGTTTTGCTCTAAAATATTCAAATTGTAGGGTAAAAATTATCTGGAAAATACAGTACAGTTTTCCTAGAGTGTCTGGAAAATAAAATCTATATGTGTATACAAAAGAAAGTCGAGTTAGTTACACTATTTATAACCTAAGAACGGTTGAACCGATTTGGCTGAAAATTGGTGGAGAGGTACTTTAGAAACAGGAAGTGAAGTCACTGTAAAACGTAGTATAACAAAAACGTACTGATACCCAATAACAAAACGCAAATGATAACTACGAAGATACTTACTAAATTATGGATTGCGATGCCACCTTAAGGTGTCGCAGTTAATAGCTCATATATTAAAACGAGCAATTTTTACTTAAGTAAGTACTACGACGCCACCGTAAGGTGGCGCAGTTAATATCTCCCATACAGCAATGCTTACTTAATTAAGTACAGTTGATATCTCATATATTTAAATGAACAATTCTTACTAAATTAAGTACTATGACGCACCGTAAGCTGCAAAATTGATATCTTATATATTTACACGCAAATATAAAGTTGTGTGGTTAATACCTCATATATTTAAACTAGCAATTTTTACTTAATTAAATACTACGATGCCACCGTCACGTGGCGCAGTTGATATCTTATATATTTTTTTCGAAAAATTGCAAAAGGCAACGAAACCAAAATATAAAAACTTGAAAACTAATGGGAAATTATGAAAAAAACGATAAAACAAAAAAAACGAGACAAAAACGTAAACATTTGAAAAACGACAAAATGGTAAAAAGAGATCAGTGTTGGAGGTGCGACGTTCGCCGGGTTATCTTAGTAGTTAATAAAATTTAAAGCGTAATTAGATAGTTATAAGCAAATGCAGTCTTACTGATTTTCCAAAAGTTCATTCTGATCAACAACCTGAGATAACTATCTTCACCAGAATAGATACTAAAGATTCTAAACCAAATAAACAATTATTTTTTTCAGGATTTAATATGGATTGACAACTGGCTAAATTTTATATACTTTATAGTTGAAGTGATTTCTTTAAGACCAAAGCTACTTTTAACTCCAAAATTAGAAAATCTTGCACCTAAACTAGTTCAAAAATTAGAGAAGTTGGTGCTCACCAATATTGTAAAAGCAATTATATGTTAAGATTGTCACCAGTTGCAAATTCATATTAGTATATCAAAATAATTCTTCCTGATTTGTTTATAAGTTGTAATGATTTATCTGATCATTTTGTATTAAGAATAATTTTATCAGACTATTGTTACCGTTCCTATAGCAGTGCCAAAATCGCTTAAACACAAAAATGTGCCGTGAGCGGCATAATTATCGACTCTTTCTTATTTGTAATAGTAATTCTTGGCCCAATACGAATTAATCTGGTTTCTTTTTTAATAAACCTCTTCGAAATGGTTCCTTTGATTATTTTACTTACTGTGAGTTGTCTAAAAAAAGGGTGAGACTTTATTAATACTAACCAAAAGCAAGAAGTTTTACTTTAGCCAAAACATCAGTTTTTTTTATTATCGTCAAAGTCAGGGCCGGTTTTTACGCATGCTTGAAGATTAATTTACTTCCAATAAAATGGAAAAATATAATTTGGTTAGAAACTGATTTCATTTGGTTGTAAATTGGTTAACGAAATGATTTTTATTGAGGGTTTATCCAAATTTATTCGAAGAGGTCCCAACAAGTTACTAAACTATATCTAGATTGGATAGGTTCTAGCAATTTTGTGGACCGAATGTCGTCCCGAATTTTGGAAAATGGAAAAAAATGATCCCTATACAATACATACCCAACCCATACAAATGAGTCGATTCAAGGGTTTCTGAAGTTTCCATTAACGAGATAAGAGAATAATTAATTTATTAATTACCTAGCACAATTGTTCTCTTTAATGTAATATTCAGTTTATAATATTTTTATTTGTTTAATTAATTAATTTTTGAATTCATCAAATTTGTGAAAAATCATTTAAATCGGGTGTTTCAGTATAATTTGTGAAGTTTGTATTTTGGCGCTAGTAATTACATGTTTAAGGAAGACAGGTAATACTCTTAAAATGTAACCCATAAGTTAGTAAGCTAGCTAAGGAAATAACGCCCTTCAGGACGTTTTAACGTTACACAGTGTTACATTTTTTTTAGAGACGAAAAACAACAAAGAGAAGCAAACAAAGCAGTCCATTGGTTAAATCTAAAGACTGATACCTCCAACCAAGCAAACAAAATAAATTAGTCAGAAAACAGTATAAAAATCCACTAGTCTATTGTGGTAGAGTGATAATATAATCCAGAATGTCATCAAATGTAATACTCAAGTAGTGAACAAACTTCCAAATTCACAAGACAAGCTTTCTTAGGTTTTGATGAGAGCCATGAAGTTTATTGATATTCCGATGTTAAGTTAGACAACCATAACTAAATAGAGGTAAATCTGTTTAGTATAATCGGATAATGGGGATAGTTCGAATAATTAGGATAGTAAAACGTACTCTCAATAAACAAGTTTCAAAGACCATAGAAATCTTTTCGACCAAATAACACTTAGAGTTAACTGCAAGATTTTTCTCTAAATTACACTTGGTCAAAAGAAAAAACTGTAGTCACTGTATAAAATTAAATTAATGTAAAGAATATAATTTAGTTTTTATTAATGGAAATCCCTATATTAATAATAATGTAAGTTTAAATGCAATTAAATCCTCTGTAAGTGCACTTTAGTATATGTATTTATAGGATTAAAATAATTTAATTAAGTGATTTAGATGGGGTTTTATAACTAATGTCTATAGCAAAGTTTATAAGATGTACGAAAGTTGATACTGAAGGTGTTGAACTGAATAGAAGCCTGAAATAATCCTCTATAATACCTACTTTTAACCGATTAGATACTGTTAATCTAATATATTACACTGGCAAAGTAAATAATATCTGAAAATTCAACACAATTTTCCTAAATTATCTGTAGATTGAAATATTTAATAAAATTTTAAGCAGAATTGGTAAGTTATTACTAAATACAGTCCTACGTTGCCAATTTTTAATAAGTCCGTATGATTGGTATCATCACCAAAACACATATTAAAGATTATAAATCAAATAAACAATAAATTATTTCAGAATTTGACATGAACAGTAACTGGTTGAAATAAGAACAATTATATATGTGAAGGTATGTTAGAATGGGCTAAAAATTTAGTTAGTTGCCAATCAAGATAAAACAAAATATATAAAGTCACTTAACAGTGCATAATTTGTAATCAGGTTGTGCCGACGAATAATGGTGAAATTCGTCTATTTGGGCTAGAAACGAGAATAAGGGGCCCCTTAATACAACCAGCCACACATAAACAACTTCTTGAAGAACAAAAAAACGAAAACACACAAGTGTTCGACTTATTGGTCTCTTCTCTTCTTTTTTGGGGACTTTTTAAGAGAATGTACACTAACACTTGGTAATAGTTTATAGTATCCAAATATAGACAACCAATAATACAGGTAAGAGAAAAGGGTGTTATTTGGGAAGCATAAAAGAGTAAGAACTAACAGTAACTTTATGGATAGATTTTATACACTTTGTTAAACAGAATAGTTTCTTTGTCCCTGAAAGTTATGTCTTGTATGTAGAGACAGTGGCAACGTTAGTCTAGCAGTTAAAACCAGTTCGTACTCAACAATATTTTGGTATGAATTTCTTAATTAAGATTTTTACTATTAGCAATTTTATATTACTGTAATTCAAAATTAATTCTTACTAATTTGTGTTCTTACATTTTTTTAGGAGTGCCATAAGATAACGAAGATAAGCAAACAAAGCAGTGAATTGATTAAATCTAAATATTAATACTTTCAGAAAAACAAATAGAATTACCCAGTAAGCACAGGAAAATTTTGATTCATTAAGAGTCACCAATGTCTTTAAACAATTTATAAACAATCTTCCCCAAAACGAATATTTCTGTCATTAAAAACAATGAGGTTGTGACATTTTAAATAGAATTAGAGACACCTGTAAACATGCTTTAGAGATACTACTTGTCCAAGTACCTAATTTAAGGATAAATATTTTTACAGATTTTAATTCATTTATAAATTTAACACATATCTAAATTTTACTCCCGAGAAAAAAACATTTGTCAAACAATCAAGTCCTCATTTGTTCCACCCTTGTTGTGCTCTAGATTACAAAGTTTCTTTCAAAAATAATTATAGACGCTACCCGGAAAAAGGAATTTGACCCTAAATCCTTGGCAGAAACACAAGAGATAGCAATCTGACGTTTTAATAGGGCCCTATAGAGTCATCAGAGAATTTTGCTCAGCTCTTTAATGGAACCACTGCCAATAGATAATAGATAATAGCGATAAAATGATATATTTTATTTTTAAAAGAGACAGTACTTTATGTAAAAATGTTTAAATGACTACTAGCCTATTTGATCCAGTTTTAAAATTTAGAGATTCATGATTTTTTTAATAGGTTTAAATTTTAAATCATTCTTTCATTACTGAAACGAAATTACAGCGAGCATCTACGCGCGCTCAAATAGAAGTTTTTCTGGCCCAATAAAACTACTGTCCTGTGTTATCGCAAGTTGAGTTGCGTGATATGAATAATAAAGGTTTTTTAAATACTGATACCTAAAACTATAAACAATAAATAACTTGAAGTGCTGTTAAAAATTATTAGATTTTTCTAATTAACTGCAACTTGCAAATTTATATTTTTGTATGTTGCTACAATGGCGGAGGAAAAGGAATGAATCAAAATCCGTTTAATAAATCGATAGTAAATTACATCAGACAGTCAATTTCGCTTAAAATACCATCCACTAGTATAAATTCATCGATTCTTATCTGATTCAATTTTAGCCGAAGCTTTAATTGCTAACTTTTAATCAGTTTGTTTCGCAAACTGCTAACTGTAAGAGAGAAAAGCAATATAAAACTTTAAAACTATGTTATGTGTTTGATTTTAATTAAAAATAATTTTCTGAATTCCCTACGATCTTATTAATATCCTTTAAACTCTAATGATATTTATCTTTCCATTCGAATAGATCAGTTTATCAAGATTATTGGTAATTCATTAAAAAGAAAAAAAAAACACGACGTAGGTACATGAAACAATTTATAAACAAGTTGATTTTAATTACAATTTATAGATATGTTGGGAACTCAATATAAAAAATGTATATAGTTTTTTTAACTATACAAATATGTCAAGGAAACTTCATTTTAAGAAGAAGCAATGGTACAAAAACCCGATAGGATTAACAGATTTAAAGTTTTTATTGGATCTGTTGTACAAAATCTCCTACTAGTAATCAGAGACAGCATCTTAAGTTAAAAAAAGGTACTTAGGTATGATAAATTAAATATACAGTAGATTTTACAAAGAAGCTTAGTAAAAGTTTATGATACATATGGATCTAATAAAGCTACTTAAAACCATGCAAAACTACATTATAACGCCACTCGTTTTTGCAGGAGATTTATAAAGCAATAAATTTTACATGCCTGAAAATTTTGATCGTAGAAGTATCTATTGGTATACTGACTGAGGCACCGTACACATAAGCATAAGACTAGTAGGGTCACTCATTCAGATGCCGACGCGATGTGTACGGTGACTGAGGTATAGACGCACACACAGCTGTAACCACTGGTGGTAGATACGTGAAATTTAGGCAGTTATTTTCTCAATGTGAAGAAGCGATTTTTAAATTTTTTAACCTTGACGGGGGTGAACAAACGGTTAAAAGTTTATACGGAACAATCTTTAAATCGGCACCGATTTTAATAAACCTTAAATTTCAGACTTTTTAAAATATTTCATTGAACACGTGTTTTATGGTTTATTATAATTCACCTCTCAGGGTGCAAATAGGGGGTTGAAACTTTGTCTGAATAATATTGAAAATTAAAAATCTTGAAAAGTTGTTGAAAATCGTAAAAATAATGTTAAAAATTATAATAAAACTAGCGGCCGCCCGCGACTTTATCCGCGTGAACTTTAGTTTTTTGCCACCGAATTTCATACAAATTTTCAACCCCCATTTTAAATCCTTAGGAGTTAAATTTAAAAAAGTCATTTCTTAGTACACCACTACGTAATAGAAAAAAACATATTCTCAAATTTTCAAGACTCTACGCGTCTATCGACAGTGTCATGTCGGCCAGCAGCAGCGTGCTACCGCCTTACCGCTCCACACACCCCGCACATTAAGACGCGAGTGGTTTTAGACTATTATTATTTTAAAACTATAAAAACTTGCATGCCATATGCAATCAAAATCTCAGCCCGATCGGTTTGAAATTCACAAAGTTTCATACAAACTTTCAGCCCCTATTTTATCCCTTAGGGGTGGAATTTATTAAAATCCTTTCTTGAGCGATGCCTACGTCATAGTAGCTATATGCACAAAAAATCTCAGCCCGATCGGTTTGAAATTGACAAAGTTTCATACAAACTTTCATCCCCTATTTAATCGCCTTAGGGGTGGAATTAATTAAAATCCTTTATTTGGGGATGCCTACGCCATAGTAGCTATATGCATGCATAATCTCAGCCCGATCGGTTTAAAAACAAACTTTCATACAAACTTTCATCGCGTATTGGATCCCCTTAGGGATGGAATTTTTCAAAATCCCTTCTAAGGAATGCCTACGTCATAGTAACTATATGCATGCAAAATCTCAGTCCGATCGGTTTAAAATTGACAAAGTTTCATACAAACTTTCATTCCCTATTTCATCCCCTTAGGGGTGGAATTTATCAAAATCCTTTCTTAGGAGATATCTACGTCATAGTAGCTATATGCATGCAAAATCTCAGCCCGATCGGTTTGAAATTAAAAAAATTTCAGACAAAATTTCATTCCCTATTTCATCCCTTTAGGGGTGGAATTTATCAAAATCCTATCTTAAGGGAAGTCTACGTCATAGTAGCTACATGCATGCAAAATCTTAGCCCGATCGGTTTGAAATTGAGAAACTTTTATACAAACTTTCATCGCTTATTTTATTCCCTTAGGGGTGGAATTTATTAAAACCCTTTCTTAGGGGATGCCTACGTCATAGTAGCTATATGCATGCAAAATCTCAACCTGATCGGTTTAAAATTGACAAAGTTTCATACAAACTTTCATCCCCTATTTTATCCCTTTGGGGGTGGAATTAATCAAAATCCTTTCTTAGCGGATGCCTACGTCATAACATCCACCTGCGTGCTAAATTTCAGCCCAATCCGTTCAGCGGTTTGAGCTGTGCGTTGATAGATCATACAAACTTTCATCCCCTATTTTATCCCCTTGGGGGTGGAATTAATCAAAATCCTTTCTTAGCGGATGCCTACGTTATAATATCTACCTGCACGCCAAATTTCAGCCCCATTCGTCCAGCGGTTTGGGCTCTGCGTTGATAGATCACTATGTCAGTCAGTCAATCAGTCAGTCAGTCACCGTTGAGTTTTATATATATAGATGTTGAAGATTATGGAGAAATATTGAAAACCGAGTATAATTGTAAGAAATTCTTAATAATATAAAAAAAATGATAAAAATTCTTAAAAATCTTAAAAAAATAATAAAATTGGTTAAAATTTGAAAATCGGAAAAAATTGACTATCGTGAAAAATTGACAAAAATCCTGAAGAATTTTAAAAATCCAGGAATCGTAAAAAAAACTTAAATTGTGGGAGTCGTTAACAATCTTAAGAAAATTGATGAAAATAATCAAAAATAGTTAAAAATGCTGATATAATGTTAAAAATCGTGAAAAAGTAAGTTGAAAATCTTAAAAAAACCTTAAAAATCGTGAAAACTTGATGAAATCGTAAAAAAATTATTGGCGTCTTAAAAATTTTTTGAAAATAGTAAAACAAATTCGAAATCATACAGAAATCTTGAAAAACGATGAAAATTGCAGAAAATTTTAAGACATTTTTGAAATTTTTTCATAGTATTATTAAGTTACAAGGTCGGTAGGTGACTTATTACAGTACGAGTTGGTTTACGGAGGAGGCGACGTAGGAGCCGAGTCTGGAAATAAAAACGAGTACTGTAATAACACCTAACGACTATGTATCGTATTATATTTTATTTCATCTTTTTTTATAAGTTAATAAATTCATAAAAATTTTAAAAATGGTTCGTAACTTTACTAGTAACGTCAAATTACTTTAACAGTCAGTTACTGTCAAATATTTTAAAATTTTTGTATTAATTGTTAATTCATGTTTTAAATTAAAATAAAACAAAAAGTAAGTAATTAATTATTTTATTTTTATTTTATAGTCATTATAGTGTATTTAAATGTCAAAAATTAAAAGTAATTGTCTTCCCTTAAGCAATCAGAGCAGAGTTGCAGGCAACACATTACGGTACATGATCCGTAATGTTTTACTTACCGGCGCCGAATTAAGTTTATTTACTGGACAGGATGAAATAAAATTTGATTAAATTGGTTAAAAAAAATGTCAAAAATCACAAAGAAACTGTAGGAAGTCATAAAAAATTGTTGACAATTGTAAAAAATAGTTGGGAATCCCAAAAAATGTGTATAACTGTAAAATATTATTGAATATCCTGAAAGATATTAAAAATAATAAAAAACAGAAAAATACAATAAAAAAGAAATAGATAAAAATTGAAAAAACAGAAAACAGAAAAAAGAAAAAAACAAACAAATTATTGTAAATAGAGAAAATCGAAAAAAAAAACTACTAAAAATGAGACAAAAGCGTACCTAAGGATTACTAAAGACAACGAAAAATAGTAAAACATGGAAATAGAGAAAAAAGTGATAAATTCGACAAAATAGTAATAAATGCATTAAAAAAAACAAGAAAAAATTGTAAAAATTGGAAAAAACGGAAAATAAAATAAATTATTAATTTTTAGCGGGCTCGCACACCGGAGCAATAAGCAACTAGCAACTAGCAACATGCAATAAGTAATATTATCGCCAATGTGTTTTTCCATTACATTTTTATGGATCTCGCACACCGACGCAATACGATATCGCTATCACGTTTCTAGAGCAACATATGTTGCTAGCGACACGACGTGCCGGTTGAAAAGCAACTATATTGCCCATAATTTGGCAATATTTCGTTCATCAAGCAGTGTTAGATCATTAAGGGTTTTAATTTTACACCCAACATGTCAGTTGATGACAATAGGAATTCGTCTTTAACAGAACAATAATATATTTTTTTTTATTTTTTAGTTTTTTCAATAAAATACTTTTTTATGTATTTATTTAATTTAATGTGATTAAAAGTTGTTCCTGTGAACTGATCGCATATCTGTAATTGGTGTCTTGTTTAGTAATATGACCTGTAATCAGCTGAACTAACGTTTCAAAAGTACTCGGACTTCGTCTTCATCAGACGACATTTTTAACAAGTGATTTTTTATTGCTTTTGTGTGCGAAGTACAACAAAATATGTTGCCTGTTGCTTGTTGCTAGTTGCTAGTTGTATATTGCTCCGGTGTGCGAGCCCGCTTAGGCGATAGGAAGTCCGCCGCCGAGCTAGTCTTTAATAAAACCATTAAAGTGTAACAAAAGAGTTCATTACGGAGAGAAACTTTGTATTTGCAAATGTTCCAAATTTAATATATTTATTACTTTAAATACGATTTAGTGTATTAACATTAGTTTGTATCTAATTCTTAATGTCTTATAATTCTTGTTTAACTTTAACATCCGTTAACTCAAAAGAGCTACAAAGTTAACTTTTATATATAAATGAACGAATAAACGTTTTTTTACGATTTTCTTAAACATCTATAAACTAACAGAGTCAGATCATTTCGGCAGATGAAAATCGTTAACACAAGGAAGATGTTACCTATTCGAAAAAAAACGAAAGAAACGTTTATGTTATACTATATTTAGATTCATTAAATGCGTAGGTGGTCTGTCAGATTAAGAAAATTTATTTGGTGAAGAATACGATTCCAAATACCCGTTAACTTTATACTATAATGTTAATATTTTAAATTTATTTGGTCAAATTCCTTTACATCTCTAAAAGTGACTAAAACATTTATAATAACTGCAATGGAAGTAAATTTCTTTTATTTATTTTTTTATTTTTATGTTTCCTTATTAAATACAGTTTAAATTTCTTTCCCTTTAAACTGTAATCATAATTTTCTGGTTTATTCAAATAAAGTAGTAAACCCACGTATAAGGCTCCTAATTTATCCCAAAATAGCAGAAAAACAATTTTATTACAGCTATTCCACGAAATATAATTAAATAAAATTGCCTACAATTTCTAAAAACCAAATTAACTTCGGATGTATTTTAATTAATTCAAAAGATAAAATCAACAAATTGTCGTCATATAGAACATACAAAATTAGCTGATGAATAGAAAAAGTGGATGAAATTTGAAATTCAAATTTAAGAAAATAAAACACAATTTTAGCAAAAAATTATTTTTAGAATATCATTTTTAATACCAAATCTAAGTGAAAGATTGTTTGTGTTGATTATTTATAATAGTACATTACTTTACGAGTGGAGTAAATTGCATATTACAGCGAGTGTGTTTGGCCTATGAGCGAGCTTGCGAGCGAATGCGCTAAAGAAACGAGCTAAATATGCAATTTGTTCCTCGAGTGAAGTACTATGCTTTACTCACGACTTACCAAATGGTTTTGTATAAAACTAAAAATAACAAAGATAAAATTTAAATTTTGGCATAAATTGTCAAACATATTCGATTTCGCAGACAGTTCTGTCTGAGAAATGTCAAATGTTAGTATAATTTAATGTATACTGTAGGCAACCAACATGATAATAAAGGTTTCTATTTACTTACTCCACTAGTGGAGTAAATGAAACTATAACACAACTCCTCAATAATGTGACACTTACTGACACAGATATAGGTTAAAAAATAGGCAATTTACTTATGAGTCGTGGTTAAAAATATTTATTAGTTCTTACGTTGGAGGTTTATCATCAAAATCGACAGGATTTAATTCATTCAATCAATACTTTTGCAGAACGGCACAGTACTACTAAATGAGACACTTGGTAAGGTACTTAGGGACAGCCTGGGACTTGGATACATACCAAAAACCTTAAAACCAATTACGGTATTGGTAAACCAAAAAAAATGAACAAGAACCAATAAGTCTTATTTTGTTTGTAATGAAGACTTTGGAAAATCTCCTCGATAGGTTTATAAATACTGGATTACTGTCAGAGAATCTAATTCATTATGGCCAGTTTGCTTACACAACATAAAAATTTACAAAAACAGTTTTACATTATTTTGTACAAAGGGCAAGGTTCGTTCTATAAAATAAAGATGTGATGTTAAGCGTGTTTCTAACATAAAGAAAACCGTTAATAAAGCTTCCTTTGAAAATTGACGAAACAAACTGCAAAAAATTCGTTATGATACATTCAACATTGTTAAGAGACACTGTCAGCACAAGTAAGAAAGGTTGCATTCAGGAAGAAAATTCCAGTTATTAAATTTGGTCTTGGAAGAGCTAACAGTGAGACCCAACAATGAAAAGCGGCATGTTGTGGGTTAGCATATAACCTGATCATCTATTAAATCTACAAACAGAAATAGAATGTAACAATTTCCGAATGTAATTACGGAATGAACCCTAATTACAGAGCCTAATACTAGCCCTCAGTAGTCTAAGTTTAAAATAATTAACAGAAGATTAAACTTCATCAAAATCATAATCTTGAACACATACCTATTTAAGAAGGTGATATATAGTTTAATAATGATAACTTCTTTAATGGTGACGAAACACACTTAAGACAAAACGCGTGGTTTAAAACCAGACTTTTTGTAATGGATCTATAACACGGTGGTTACATTAACCATCACATTTGAGTCTTTGGAACAGTAGCCAAAAATTAAAGAAAGAAATGCCTTATTCAAGCTAAGCTAGGTTCCCTGAGTATGCTTGACTCGGCATAACAGAACCTCTGAGATGGACTAAAACATCAAGAATAAAAGTTCTGCTTTGTTGTTAGAACCGAACTGACAAAATTACATAGCTAAAATATCAATCAAAGAAGAGATACATCAAATGGTTTGGTGGGACATATTTCGAAAAGCAATAAAGTCCTTTAAGTCTTTATATTTTTCGTTTTTATGGCTATATTCAAAACTCAAAAGACAACCCAACCAACAAGGCCTATTAAATGATTTAATGTATAGTTGATTCAAATAGAAGTGTCATCAATTAGTCTCTGGAAAATTCAAATTTGTAGTGGCAGCACCCACGTTTAGTGAAATTTGAATCGCAATATTAGCCAGCTTGTAATTAGATTGCTACATATGCTCAATAAACATTTTGACACATCGCAATGACATATAATTCCCTAACTAAAGTTCTGTTTCCATTGAATCTAGTAATAAAAATAAAGATGATCTCACACGTACCCAGCCCACTTGATGACACTTCTATCTGAATCGACTATATAATTGTATTCGTTTAATTTCAACCCAAAGGATTGAGTGCAGTTAATTAAGTAATGATTTTAAAAATATAAAACTGTAATTTTCTTTTAAAACAAATTTTAGTAAGACAGAATATTGTAAAGCAGAAATTTTTATTGAGTGATGATGGATGTGTAATTTTGGTCAATTTTTTTACATGCTTTTGTATGGCATTTAGAATAATTGTAAAACTTTTATAAAACAGTGTAAGCTTCAATTTTGACTTAATTTAATATCGATCTATGTAAATAGTCTAAAATTATCATTAACTCTGAAGCTATATCGAACCTCGGATTTCAGAATTAAATTCTCTCTAAGTAGCTATATAAACTTAGGTATAATTTATAGTTATAGCTAATATTTGAACAAAACCAATATTCCTTTAGTTTTTTACAGATAGTCAGTTCAACGAACACTAGTTTAGTGTAAAACTATCGATGGTTATCTACTTTGTATAGAGAATGAGGTATTTAAAGGGTATAGAGCCTTATTTCATTTAAAAGTGAAGTGATCCTCTTTAAGAGTTCGCTTATATACAATATAATACTCTAGAAATCGGCTTATTCTTTCATAACGTGCTGTTATAATGGAATATAACATGCTGGTCGAAGTATCCATGTGAAAAGAGGATCTTTAGAGTTCAAACAGTTTTTTTTTCACAGAATACCACTAAGCCCTACCAGCATCGGTAAATATTTTTTCCACAGTAATAGGTTGGTATTAATTCATATTTAGTAAAATGCGATAAAATATTAAAACATGTTTTGTAAACTTGGGATTGTGTATTTAAATTTATCAGTAACTTACATAACTCATACAAATATAATAAATAAATTATGCAGTGCGGAGGTAATTAGTTTCTACCGGTTATTTTTAATTCCACGATTAAAAGAATGTGGAATAAAATCTAAATAAAATGAGATAATTTCGGTTACTTTTTTATACAATTATTAACAAAAGCATTATAGGTGGCCTTAGGAATATAGTTAATTAAAAAAAAATAAGTGGAAGATAGGATCATATCTTTGAAATTATAAAAAGTATACAAACAAAAATATATCAAATAACATTAAAGAGATATTGAAAAAATGTCGCATCCAACAGGACTTGAACCCGCAACCTTAGCTCTACGTGACAAAAGTCTAACCACTAAGCTATAAACGTTTAGTACTTATTTCGCTTTTAACTCATGTCACATGTGACACTTACTTACTCCTTAAGCACATATACCATGACGTTAATGAGAGAGAGATTTTGTCAAATCTACAATTGAAATATCAAACATTAAGTTACTTTTTTGTGTGTCTTGTCTTATATTTTTATTTGGTTAGGAGTCCGGAATCATGTTTTAAGATATCTCTCATAGGATTTTTGAAATTTTAAAAACAAGAATATATTAAATGAAATTAAAGAGAAATTTATATAGAAAAATTTTCTGTACGTGTGTATTGTCACTAAACTCCTCCTGAATGGCTAGACCGATTTTGATGAAAATTTTTGTGTATGTTCAATTAGATTCGAGAATGGTTAAGATTTAATATTTGGTTCAATATAAAATGTTTTTTTAATGAATTATTTATTTATAATTAAGGGTATTTATAGACTGCGTAATTTACATCATTGATACAACTCTCTCACAATATTTCACATCTAGGTTGCGTAGACAAGGAGTGTGTTTCGATTTTAAAATTTAACAGTTAAAAGGGAAAAAGTAAGACAAAGTCGAAACATAAAATACCAAAAAGTTGGAAAAGTAAGATAACAATAGCAAAAATGTTCAAAAGTAAAGTCAAAATCAAAAATCAATAAAAACGAAAAATTAAGAATGAACACAATGTTGCAAAACTGACCAAATATCTGGAGATCCGCAAAAAAGAAGAATTGAGGAAAAAATGGGTACAAATAGATAGAAAAACACAAAAATAATAAGAAGGAAATATAAAAAAATAAAAATTAAAAAAAAAAATATCCAAAAACGACCAAACGAGAAAGTAAGATTAAATTAAAAAAATCTAAAAAACAAAAACAAAATCAAAGAAATTGAAAAAATACCGAAATATGAGAATAACTAATTAAAAAAATTGCGAAAGTAAGTCCAAATCGAAAAACAGAAAAAAATGTGAAAAAATTTAAAATGGGAACAAACAGAAAAATCAGAATAATTAACAAAAACGAAAATATGGCAAAGTCAAAACAAATGGGGTAATCTGCAAAAACTGAAAAAACTGAAAATGGATAAATTTACGTTAAAAGCTTTAAATAAACAAAAATTAGAAGAAATAAAAAAAAACAAGAAAATAAAAACGTAAAACTAGTAAAAAATAGAAAAATATAAACGGGGAAAACAAAAAAACTAAGAATATACTTCATAGGTACTTTGACGTCACCATAATGTGGCGCAGTTGATATGTTATATATTTAAACGAGCAATTTTTACTTAACTAAGTAACTATGACGCCACCCAAAACAATAATCAAAAAAATACAAAATACAACGAAACAAATAGTTAAACCCTAGAAACTAATGAGAAAAAATGATAAAAACGACAAAAGTAAAAAAATATACAAAAAGCAATGATAAAATTTGAATAAACGGAAAATGAGAAAAATACATCGAATTTATTTTAATTCTTTTTTGTGACACCTGTTTAAAATGTTTGTTACTTGTTAAAAGTAAATCTGGTTATTAAAAGAAATAAACTTCTCACAAAATACATGTGTGAACAAGTATTTTAAGTAATCATTCTGTGGTTATTTATTTTTTGAAAACATATTAAGTGTAAGACAATTTTCTCATAGGTCCTTTATAAGTAAATTGATTTATTATTATTAAGTGCAGAGAGGACATTGTAAACATATTTCTAAATAAATTGATTATTGAAGGTAAATAACACATATACCTAATGAATATTTGACTTATACCTTTACCACCGATGATCGGAAGTTTATAAAAAAGTCTGTAGAATACCACAAAAATATCAGAAAGAGAATATCATCCATATCTCGAATGTGGTCAAATGGTAATACTGAAGAAAAAATATCAAGTGATCAATCACCTAACTCGACAACTCATTACATTTTTTAACTTGCTTATGCCTCTACCGTTACATATAAAATTTGTAATATTATCTGAATAGCAAAAAGTAAACAAATTGATGCCATTTTATCTCTAATTTTTCTTGTTAGGATAAAAGTTAGCTTAAGGAATTATTAACGTACGCATCAAACTACTAAAACTATTTATTAATAAACTCTAAACCAGCAATAACTTTTTCATGGATAAGAAATGGAAAAACTTCCTAATAAGGTAATAAGAAAATGTGATAAAATTTAAAAAATGGCCCTTGGTAAGCCAGGCGCATCAGTAGATTTATATTAATTGAATATATTAAAAGTATACGTTTCAGAAAAAAATGTTTTAGATAAAAGTTGTAGGTCTCTTTAAGAAAAACAAAAAAGTCCCCTAACATTTTTTTTGTACAGGGTGAAGTAAAAAAGTTACGAATTTTTTTCAATTTTGAATTGATGTCATGCCCAAATGCCCAAACGGCCTTACCGATTTGGCGCATTAACGAACTCGACCGAGATTTTGGGACGATTGATTTTTGTACCAAATTTCATTTCGATCCGTTAAGAAATGCGACCGCTATCGTGTCCACAGATTTCGTTATATCGGAACTATACATACATACATATATATATATACTCACTCTCCTGGCTTTGTTCTTATATTTTCAAAAAATCGAAGTAGTTATGTCTCTATTTTATGTTAATCCAACATAACGATGACATCTAAGTTTTTCAACATTTGTAGAGTGTTTTGAGAAATTTTACTAATAATTTAATAATAGTGATTGTTTTAAATATTTTATTTGCATTATACCTAATTCCATCGTTGGCTTCATCCTCACAAGAGTAAGTAAAACATTATATGAACATAACTAGTTATTATTTTAATCGAATTGTAACATTTGTAGTAACTTCCTGAAGATGTTAAAATATTTTTAACGAAATATTGAAGTACCTATTAAATCTTAAAGAGTACACTTCGCCTAATTTTTGCTAAATACCCACTATTTACCTCACTGTGTCTTAAATAATCAGCAAACGACTAAGAAGTACATTATATATATGTATGTATGTATGTATGTATGTATGTATGTATGTATGTATGTATGTATGTATGTATGTATGTATGTTCGACCGGGACGTCGTTAAACATCCCTGTCTGGGAGGCAGCAGTCCCAACAGTATCTCATAACGGTGGAGAAGATGGACTTCGGTACGGCGTTATGAAAATCACCTGGAAGCATGGCTGCAACAGCTTGAATGGTTCCAGTACTGCGAGAATAAAATCTCGAAGCGTCTGTATCCTGAAAGGACGGCTCCCGGGTCAGCGTCTGTCCCACATTGGGCGGCTGTACACCTGCTATTAGCTAGGAGAAGGCAACTTCGAAGATAAACCGGGTCCGCCACCACGGTCTCACTTAGCCCCGCTACTGAGTCCTATCGGGTGGAGAGGATTGACGGTGTGACTGGCAGCCAACCTGGACCACCTTAAACAATTCATTGCAATTGCTTTGAACCCTACCTTTACAAGGAAAAAAAAACCTTTTTGCTAAACATGTTGAGTACAAAACGTATGGATATATTACCCCAGGTGAGTCAATCTCACACGAAATCTTCGGACTCCGTCTGCCTCATGGATTCTGGGGGAGGCACACCAACATTAGTCGACAATTCATATAACATCCTCTCTAAAAGAAATAAAGACAATAATAACAAACTGACAGTTGCTACCTGGAACGTTAAGACCCTTCTTGATCCGCAACATAAATCCTCCACAAACATTCCCAGAAGAACGGCAGTCATTGCCAGAGAACTGAAACGGTATAAAATAGATATAGCGTCACTACAAGAAACGCACCTTATGAACTGTGGACAGCTAGAAGAACGAAATGCTGGATATACCTACATGTGGTCTGGATGCGAGGACAATGACCCAAATCACTACGGGGTAGCAATTTGCGTGCGCACCGAACTACTGAAAAAAGGCATAGTAACTGAGCCCTGCTGCATTAGTGACCGAATGATGAGCATACGAGTCCTCGGAAATGACACTGAAACAGTCTTTATAGCGTGCTACGCTCCAACCCTGAACACTGACTCTCACACTATCGAATCTTTCTATCAAGACCTAAGATCTATAATTGAAAAAGTTCCCAAGAAATACGGAATCATTTTAGCGGGTGACTTTAACGCAAGAGTTGGAAAGAGACACAATGAAAAGGAGCATGCAATCGGACCGCATGGTATTGGAACCCGCAACGAAAACGGAACTAGATTACTAAACATCTGTACAGAACCAAACCTGCGCATTAGCTTTACTCTCTTTCAACAGAAAACCAAATATAAGACAACCTGGCAGCATCCTAGAACCAAACAATGGCACCAAATTGATCACATCATCACAAGGTCCAGAGATACAAAGAAAGTTTTAAGATGTAAATCAATGAGAGGGGCCCAATGCGAAACTGATCACAATCTTGTCAGAGCCTCAATAAAGTTAGAACTTAGAAAATACCATCCTGTGCATAGAACGTCACGGAAATCATTTGACACAAGAAAACTAAAAGACGAGAACATCCAGACCCAATATCAATCAGAAATAGAGTCAAACATAACTCTAGTAGAAACGGAAGGTGTAGAGTCCATCTGGGCCAATTTTAAGTCAACCACATATAATGCTGCTTCAAACATCCTCGGCACAAAGAAATACAGACGACCTGATTGGTTTGACGAATCAGACGCTCTCATTGAAACTAAACTGAAAAAGAAGAGAGAAGAACATAATAAACTCCTAGCAAATCCAACAGCAAACCAAAAAAAGAAATACATTCAAGCCCGCAGAAGATGTCAAAAACAAGTCCGAAAACTAAAAGAAAAGTGGTGGACGCATAAAACTGATGAACTACAATCCTACATAAACGTACATGACTCTTTTAATCTTTACCGATCAATAAAAGAAATCATAGGTCCTACCAAAAGATCATTAAATATTATTGAAGACAACCAAGGGAATGTATTAAAAAGTAAGCCACATATACTTACTCGCTGGAAAGAACATTTTGATGATCTGCTTAACCAAGATGCCCAATTAGACTTAGACCACCTGGAAATTCTCCTTAATCCCACTGACCGAACATCAAGGCTTATACCAAATGACGCAGCACCAACTGAACTCGAAATAGCGAAAGCTTTAGACCAACTCAAAAACAACAAAAGCCCTGGACAGGATCAGATAACGGCTGAACTCTTGAAGGGAGGGAAAAAAACAACTGTCAAGATTCTTCATTCACTTTTCAACCAAATATGGATAGAAAAAAGCATACCCCATGACTGGAAATCTGCAATAGTTGTCCCTATCCACAAAAAAGGAAGCAAAAGGAAGTGTGGCAACTACAGAGGTATATCCCTGCTATCTGTGCCAGGAAAACTACTATCCCGCATACTTTACAACCGGATTCTTCCTTTTATTGATTCATTAATTGATGACACGCAATGTGGATTCCGTGGAAATAGGTCAACTGTAGACATGATCTTTGCTGCAAGGCAACTGATAGAGAAAACGTTAGAACAGAATTCACAAGCATGCATAGCATTTGTAGATATATCGAAGGCATTCGACTCAGTCAATAGAGATGCCCTCTTTATGATCCTCGAACGTATAAACTGTCCCCCAAACGTTTTGACCATTCTAAAACTGCTGCACCAAGCGACAACCTCATCAGTTCTTGTAGAAGGTGAAACCACTGACTCATTTGAGATTCGAACGGGCGTCAAGCAAGGCTGTGTCCTTGCTCCTACCCTATTCCTTCTATACATCCAGGCAATAATGACAAAAGTAAAAACAGCATCTGACACGGGTATTGACCTCATCTTCCGGAGTGACTCAAACATGTTTAACAAAAGAGGTCTTAAGTCCGCCTCTAAAGTCAAGTCCTCGAAACTAGGTGAATTGATGTTTGCGGATGATGCTGCTTTTGTCGCTAAAACCCCTGCTGAGCTGCAAACGCTAGTAAATATCTTTACACATGCAGCAAAATCTTTTGGTCTTAATGTCAATGTTGGAAAAACCGAGGTCATGTTTGTTAACTGCCCGTCCACACCAATCACAATCAACGACAGAACTCTTAAAGAAGCTGATACTTTCAAATATCTAGGAAGCCAGATTACCAAAAATGGAGACATAACCTGTGAAATTAATAACCGTGTAAGCGCTGCAAACCAAGCATTTGCTAGACTGTATCATCGAGTGTGGAAACCTCACAATCTAAACATCCAAACCAAAGTCCAGATCTACAGCACTATTGTCCTTAGCACCCTCCTGTACTCATCTGAATGCTGGACCGTGAAAGCAAAACACATACAGGCATTGAACTCTTTTCACATGCGATGCCTTAGAACTATAGCAGGAGTAAGCTGGAGAGACATGGTTTCAAATGAGGAGATTCTAAAACAAACAAGTATGATGAAAATTGAAGACATCATCCGGATTCGACGCCTCCGATGGGCAGGCCACCTCAGCCGAATGAACACTGACCGTATTCCACACCAAATTGCCTTCTCTCAACTTAGAGAAGGGACCCGAGCGCAGCAAAAACCCAAGAAGCGCTGGACTGACCTCGTCAAAAATGATCTGAAGCTGTTGAAAATCGATGAAAGGGAATGGAGAACAACAGCATCGGACAGAAACCTCTGGCGTTCGAAAATCCACGAGAATATTCAGCAGAAACATGAAGAAAATCTAGAACACGCTGTCCAGAAAAGACAAGAGCAGCATGAGGATCAAGATCAGTGGGACTGGAAGTGTCCACTCTGTGATTTTAAAATACTAGGTAGCAGAGGCCGCCAATATGTAAATTCACACATTTCACAAGCTCACAAAGATAGAATTCCCATAACACAAAACAATAATGCTCTGATTTGTGAATTTTGTGGCCATATATCAAAATCCAAAGCTGGGGTCACCAGCCATATAAGACATCGCCACCCTGAAAGTAAACCAAACCCATTAAAACCAATCAAGCTATCCCGAGGCGAAAACACAACAACCCATCCCGCAAGTACGCAACAAACATCATCACAACCAACAACAGCGATTGATGATCTATCCTGTCCTGCATGCAACCGGCAGTTTAAATCAAAGGCAGGACTCAAAAGCCATCAACGGGGAGCATCTTGCAGAGGAACAGTTCAAAGCCAGACAACATCGGATCGATGAACGTCTAATATCATGTATGTATGTATGTATAGTTCCGATATAACGAAATCTGTGGACACGATAGCGGTCGCATTTCTTAACGGATCGAAATGAAATTTGGTACAAAAATCAATCGTCCCAAAATCTCGGTCGAGTTCGTTAATGGGCCAAATCGGTAAGGCCGTTTGGGCGTGACATCAAATCAAAATGGAAAAAAATTCGTAACTTTTTTACTTCACCCTGTACAAAAAATGTTAGGGGACTTTTTTGTTTGTCTTAAAGAGACCTACAACTTTTATCTAAAACATTTTTTTCCTAAAACGTATACTTTTAATATAATTAATTAATATAAATCTACTGATGCGCCTGGCTTACCAAGGGCCATTTTTTTTATAAGAGACTTCGTTAGTCTATAAATATCAAAAAGATTGATAGGTTCACCAAAATAATGTTTTCAAGTACTTTTTATTATTTATAACCAATTGTCATGACGTATAACCGTCTTCAGTCATCTAACGACATTAAGTAGTAACATTTTTGAAGACTGTTAATGCCATGGCGAATAGAGGAAGCTGTTATTTAAGGAAAGAAAGCGATGAAGTTATTTAAAACATCAGAAGCAATTACCAGAGGGAACGTATTGAAAAAAAAATTCAAGAATACTGTCGCTTGATGTACAAGAGTATCTTTAAAGGGAGTTTGTTTGTTTATTTTTTACAAGGAACTATCTACAACTTCAGTTATATTAGACCCACAGTTATTGTAAAGTGTTATTGACAAAATCGAGTATCCATATACAAAAACATAGTCAAAGAAGCAACATTTACAAACTACGAAACCTAAGAATCCTCCGTACAGCAGATCGAAACATTAAGGATCCACTAAACAAATACTCCACTCTCCTATAGATACAACAACTGAACAAAGGATTTTTTGGTTTTTCTTAAGAATCATTTGTAAAGCAGATCGAAGACTCCCTATAGAGTTCAAGGATTTACTAAATAAACACTTTACTCTCCTACCGATAAAAACCCAACCTCAATAACAACTTGTGGTTTTTTTCTCTTGCCAAATAGGAAGAGACATGCCACAACTTGAATTTCCCAATCCTACATTGAACATCTTGAAAGTACACTTAAACACACACTAACATACATAACATTGTGGAATTTTGCTTTGTGTTTAAGACCGAACAAAAACAACAACACCAACAACAGTGACCATATCTAACTGTCCCATTCCTAAAGTGGACGGTGAGTCGTGTAACATAGTCCCAATAACCTAAAACCCAAAACTAACATTCAACACTCATCTGCCATCCTAACCACTTCCGTCCTCTCCTTTATTATAAAAAGTTTCCGTGTTAAAAGTTAGAGTTTAAAGTATTTCACTACCTTTTTTCTATATTCATAATCTTTAGCCCGAAGCGACATTTTAGTTCCTTTATCTAAAACTCCATCTCAGCGGACTGTAATTAGTTGAAAATCATGTTTATAAAAAACTATTTTAGACAGAAGCGGTACCCACTATTATTTGGTCGGGTTCAAATGATGGAAGTATTACTATACTTTAGTCTGTACATGTACAATAAGATTAATGTAAAATTTAAAAAATATTTTTTATGCTGAATATTTTTCATTTTGTATACACAAAACATAAGAACCAGTTTATCAAAAAAAAATTTAAATTTTTGCAATGCTCACCATATGTTCGAATGTCCACAAAAACTGCTAATTGGTAATTATTATAATCTTTTTGGTACTCTTACAATTTTCGGAGAGGATTATCCCAACAGCAATGTCTCGCTGAAATGGTTTCTGTGTTTGCGAATGAAGCACCACACCAGTCAGGTGTTTCCCACTGGTATTACGAATTTCAATGTGATCGCTTCCGTTTCAGTGACGAATCCAGGCTAGGTCCACCAAAAACAGCAAAACATTGATGCGGTTCGTCAGCTTATTAAGGATGATCGCTGTGCAACGTACCTGGAGATAGAGGTATCTTTGGGCCTTTTAAACACTTCGATCCAAAAGATTCAACATGAAGTCTTACAAAGTTGGTTTCCCGTTTGACCCCTTATTTGGTCACAGAAGAGCAAAAAGCAGTTTGCTTCAATTGCTGTCGAAAAACATTGAATCGGTTCATCAAAGGAAGTTTAAAACACGTTTATAGTATTGTTAGTAGCGATGAATATTGGATTTACTGCAACGAATCGGGAAATATACGACAATGCGCTGTGTGGATGTTTCACGATAAAAAACAACAAAAGTGATCCATTCTCGAAGTGTGTCAAAGAAAATGGTCGCAACTTTTTTATCAAAACTGGTTATGTGGCAACAATTGTTTGTTTACCAGAAATCGAGTTTTTGGAGCACAAAACATTAAATTGTTTGGCCATCCATCGTATAGTCCCAACAACTCCTTCACGGTCCCAAAAATCAAGAATTCAATGCATGTGCAGGCCCCAGAAGAAGCCAGCAATTTTGCAGCTGTCAAATGAAAACTGCAATAACTTTTTTACCAATTAGTTGGGACGTATACCGATCTTGGTGGAACGTATGTTTTTTATCTTTATGGCTATAAGCAAAACTAAAATGACAACCTTCGTAGTCATTTTATAAACCTGAATCAAACTGCATATTTAGAAGTAACAAAAATTTATATCAATGTATATAAGAAACCCTTATCAGTTTTCCCTATAGCGGTATCCGTTATAAGTAATATGCTAAATAAATGTTGCAATACAGCGGAGAAAACAATTTCGGGGATTATGAAAATAATCTGATTAACATATTAGCATAAAGTCGGAGTGAGACAGCTGTGGTCTATTAAAGTATTGATGAATGCTAACCAACCAAATGCTTAAATCCCTCTAGGTGTATCTAGAGCAGTACAAACGATACTCTGCACTTTACCAACTTAAACAAATATTCCGTGTACTTGTTATTCAGATATTCTACACACAGACAACTAGCTACAATTGATAAACCTGGGGTTAATTTGGCTCTTTTAACTGTAATTGATTGAGATTTTTTTTCCAGAATTAGTAGTGATGTGATGGTTATTTACTCTTAAGGATCGGACGATACTATAAAAGTATTTACGCAAGTATTCGTTAATCGTTTATTATCAACAACAGTAAAGACGAATAAATTAAAAAAATATTGCAATTTAAAAAAAAATCACACAATAAAAAAAAATTAAATAATTACACATTAAAAATAAAAAAAAAAAGAGTGTGACAGTCAGTGGGACTGCCGGCAGAGGTTATACTTCTATGCAAAAAACCACAAAGTACCAAGTGTGCACTGATTTCGTACAGAATTTACTTAAAACCCAAGGATAAGAGGTAAATACCCTAGGCACCAAGTGCAGCGGAGACTTTCGTCATCATGATATTTGTGTACTGCGACCCCAAAAACCCCGAGTATATAAATTGAACCCAATTTCAGCAATACTTACTCTCTGTTGTCTGTTCGGAATGCACTTTTCAAATGCAGAAATCCAATTTCCCATTTTTACATTATAAAATATAGCGACAAACTTCCTGATACTTTAACGAATCCGATGCAAAAAACCGCATTCCTATCCATCTTACGTTACAAAATTCGGAGGTTTTAGTGCTTTATTTCCTCGACTATTCGTAAATACTCTGTTTATGTAGCCAACAACATAAAAGCATAGAGCAAAATATACTGCAACCATGTGATGGTACTTTATACTTCAATACAATACCCATTATTATTAATATAAAATGCTAAACTTTATATGTATACTTACGTGACAAAATTATAAAATAATCTGTCAAATTATCATGTGGTCCGTCACTATGCTATTCATACATTAGTTTGGACTGTTTTTTGTACATCTATCCCTTTTCAATGTACTGAATGTTGAAACGGTATTCAAAGGACTTATAGTTATGACTAATAACATGTGTTAAATATTTCATCTTTGTTTTTACCGACCACGACCAATATACCGTATAAGTGTTCCTGTCTCTCTCTTACTCACACCATTACATATGTAATGATTTTTCCCATTTAACTCTACACAAGTCTTTTCCGCCGAGTGCACGAATAGAAGTATAACTTCAAAAATCGATTTGGAAAAGTGTAAATTAATTTAATATTTCAGTTTTTCTTGATCGTAACTCAGCAAGCGAAAACGGATATAAAAAGCCAAATAAATAATTTGAAAATAAAAAAATGTTAAAAATATTTGTTACTTTTGATTATTGTTCCAAAAGGAGATTACTTTATATTTTTCGTATTTGTATTTCTATTTTAAATAATGGAATTAAAAAATAGAGTTCATAGTCCTCTTCACAATTAAATATATTTTATAATATAAAAAAATGTTTAGTCTTCGTTGATAATTGAAATTAACTTCTGAAGATATAAAGAATTTTATTTATTTGTTTTAAAAAAAATATGTATTTATACGTTTAAAAATATTTGTTTTATTTATTTAAAACTGATAGTATACAAAAAGTATGAAACTCGGAAATGCCTATGAAACAAAGTTTTCAATATTATCTTTGGCACGGAAGAGTCAACTGAAAAAATTAGTTTTAAATATATTGTGTGAATAAAGAAAACAAAAATATTTAAAAAATAAGCCATTGGCTACCATTAAATAGTTCATTATTGAGCATATAATTACTAATATGTTAATATATTAAACAGAATTTTCTTTGATTTCTTTTTGTTCTAAACGTAATAAAAATAACGATATAAACAATATTCCCAAATATATACTTATTCATCTATTTTTACGTAATTATAAAGGTACATTTAAAACTATATTTTATTGTTTAATAATATAATAATAATTGCCTTTAATTCTAAACATTTATACATTTAATATTATTAAAAACTAGTTGTACTCGCAACGTCGTTCGCGTGGCGTGTGATTGTTGTATAAAAATTTCTTACCTCGCCCCGTTAAAGGGGTGGGGGAGAAAGTTATATACACCAGATGTTAAGTTGAAAGAAGAAAACCGCATTCGAATAGGATTAGTAGTTTTCATGTGATGTGCGCACAAACATATACATTGCTACAGTTTTATTATATGTATGGGTATAGATAACTTAAGAAAGGGTTAATGTCAAGCAACTTTAAGGGGGAATTCACAATAGTTGCTCTTCCACTTAACCTCGAATCATATAAAAAATTAAAAAGGATTACATGAGAAGAAAAAAGAAACCAATTGTATTAATTTCAACTCTTGTAATGGAAATTACACTAAATTAAGTTCGTTAATGATATTTTTGTAAATTTGTTTTATATATTTAGTATGTGCCGGGGTGTAGTTAAGTTTTGTCTAGACTAAAGATTAGGATCATGAATGTCTGTAGGTACGAAATTTAATTTTATTCTGGAGATATTTAGGTACTTTGGAATTTACAAAAAAGGACTTCAAATTCAACCATCTAAGATCTTTTAATTTATAGCTAACCCATTCATTTTTTCTAATACCAAATAGTATACGGAAAGTATACCTACTGGTACACCGAGAAAAACTGTGATAAAACTAAAGATTTGTCTAACTTTATTTTAGTACTAGTTGTACTCGCAACGTCGTTCGCGTGGCGTGTGATTGTTGTATAACAAATTTCTAACCCCACCCCATTTAAGGAATGGGAGAGAAATTTTTATACACCAGATGTTAAGATGAAAGAAGACAAATACATCTGTGAAAACCACATTCGAATCGGATCAGTAGTTTTTATGTGATGCGCGCACAAACATACAGACAGACAGACAAAAAAAATCTAACCACATTATTGGGTTCTATTTCGATGTACCCGCGACGTCGGTCGCGTGGCGTGTGATTGTTGTATAAAAATTTCTTTCCTCACCCCGTTAAAGGGGTGGGGGGAGAAAGTTTTATACACCAGATGTTAAGTTGAAAGAAGACAAATACGTCTTTGAAAACGGCATTCGAATAGGATCAGTAGTTTTCATGTGATGCGCGCACAAACATATACATTTCTACAGTTTTATTATATACTAGTTGTACTCACAACGTCGTTCGCGTGGCGTGTGATTGTTGTATAAAAATTTCTTACCCCCCCCCCCCATTTAAGGAATGGGAGAGAAATTTTTAAACACCAGAGGTTAAGTTGAAAGAAGACAAATACATCTGTGAAAACCGCTTTCGAATCGGATCAGTAGTTGTCATATGATGCGCGCACAAACATACAGACAGACAGACAAAATAATCTAACCACATTTTTGGGTTCTATTTCGATGTACCCGCGACGTCGCTCGCGTGGCGTGTTGATTTTTGTATAAAAATTTCTTTTCTCTCTCCGATAAAGGGGTGGGGTGGAGAAAGTTTTATACATCAGATGTTAAGTTGAAAGAAGACAAATACGTCTTTGAAACCCGCATTCGAATAGGATCAGTAGTTTTCATGTGATGCGCGCACAAACATATACATTTCTACAGTTTTATTATATGTATAGATATAGAATATAGAATATAGATATAGATATAGATATAGATTAATGTCAACAAATTTTCTATGAGGATACAGTAGCCTTAAAGGTAAATACGCCTTTTGCATACAATTAGATATATATTCTCGGAAACGAAACTTGTAATCAACCACTACTCTTAGATTTTTTACAGTATTACTAGTAATCACCTGAACTTAGTTTATTTTAGTAATTAAATTTGTTTACATATAAATCTGCCCTTTCCTAAAATAATAGCACAAAACTTATAAGGATTTAAGGTAAGGAAATGTTTTTCCAAAATTTTAGATAAAGTATCAGGTCACAATTGATTTTGAATTCAACTATAGGCCAGTCACTACCTTGGAAAGAATAATATAACTGTAAATCATCGGCATAAGGATGATACGTAAAATAATCGAGGTGTTTCGAGAACTGACTAGTATACAATGTAAAAAGTAACGGTCCAAGGATAGAACCTTGTGGTACACCACTAGTTATTTGCCTAATATTTGTTTTGTTATTTAATTTCACACACATGTGCGTGTGGGCAGTAGTGGAACCATATCCATGTCGAAAACCATACTGCATTTCTGGTAATATATTCCTCAACTGTAATTTAATTTTTTTTTTTTTTTAAACCAGGTAAAATATTTATGGGTCTTAGCTCAGACTTTACTTTACTTTTCTTAGGAATTGGGACTAATAATACAGTTTTCCAACGGGCCTGAAACTTTCCTTCCAAAAAGATAGAAATCATAATATCGACTAAGTATGGTAGAAACTATGGAACACACAACTTTATTAGATGTTAAGAAGTATAAAATACAATGCAATATATTTTCTGGTATCAATAATATAAACTTTCTCTTACTACTGTTAACATTGTCCTCATATTTATTATTAATTGGAAATTTATAGAATAACATATTTAACTAAAATATATACTGTAAAAGTACCTAAATAAAAAACGAAATTTTAAATTCCGTAAAGTAATAGATATAAACAGAGTTAACAGTAACCATTAATTAGACCGTTGCGGTTACAATGAAACTACCAATTGGCTGATTACAATGTAAAATGTTTTTACTATCTATATTAATTGTTTTTGTTTAATATCAAAGTTATTTTGTAAATTTTGTTTATTTAAAATTAAAACATAGATTATATGTTGCAAAATACAGAGTTAATGGTTTCTGTCTCAGTGGCTTTTAAATGACTTGTACTTTGTACTATTTTATCAAAGAATTAAACATAAAACAAACTCAAACATGTAGCTTTAGGCCATTTTATTATTTTATTTGTTACAAAAATCACTAGATCATAAAAATAAACTTAACATACTGAGTAGTAAAACAGTAAAGAAGTACCTGTGTTTTTGATTTTATGAGCAGTGAACTTCTTGATATGATCATGTTAAATTTATGCTGATAAATAAACAATTTCCAAACATTTCTAGGCGTTCAAACTATTTTTTAATAAAAAATCATACTTTACATTAAATTTCTTAGCAGGAAAATGAAAATGAAGATATATAAAACAATAATTCGACCAACGATGATGTATGGAGCCAAAAATATTAGCATGACAGACCTCAGAATACTGAAAAGAAAAATATTAAAAGCAACATTAGGACCAATAAAAATAAATGATAATGAATTTAGACAAAGAACAATTATAAAGTATAGGCATTACATTTTCTCTATAGGTACTCATTTCTAGTGAAAATTACACGGTTGTAATGCAAGAAATTATTATTTCGTAAATACTAAATACTAGTTGAAATACAGTATGATACCTAAATATGTAAAGTGTTACTATACACCATTGATTTGAAATAATATAATTACAAACTAGTCAAACTTGCATTGATAAGGGTTTTGCCACACACGATATTATCGTGAAATGTACTCGATTCAGTGGAGTGTTAAAATTACCTCATGGTGATTCTAACTTACAATTATTTTCATTATTGTGCTTACCTAAAATAGTTTCTCTGTGTTTAAAGAAGCCATTTTTAATGTATAGTAATTATTTTAATTTCTACCGTAAACAGAATACTGTTAAAGAGTATGTACATGTTAAACACGAATATTGAATGGCCGATGCTTCTCAAGGTACTTGGTGCCCAGAAGAAACCTCGTCACGGGGTTGCTAAACACGAAAATTATAAGAGCGATGGTATTCAAAATACTTGAAAATTTGTTATGATTTTTGGTGCAAGAACAAAGAAAATTTAATTAGTTTTTACGTTGCTTACATTTTTGGCTTTCATTGGGTCAAAACTTTTCAGCCTATATGATTTAAAATTCTTAAAGGGCAATTTTGTTTTCTCTCATTCTTAGAGATTATGTGGATTATTCTGAAATTTTAAAATTAACATACTCTGCTTACCAAAAAATATATTACCTTGATTGCCATTATTTTAAATAATGTCAACTCTCAAATATTTTTATGTAATATTAAAACACACCGCATTGTTTTTATTTGTAAATATTGAGGTGATTGTTTGGATTATAAAGTCAAACCAGTATAATTTTTATCATAGAGCCCTATACACTACAAGAAAAAACTAGAATTGTGAAATTTTATTTTCAAAATCAGTCCTCGGTGGCACTTATGCCATGCCACGTGCGTTTAGAAATAAATAGCGCGGTTGAAGATTACCAACATCCAACACTATTTTATGTTTAGTGAACAAATTTACTGAGAGTGGTTGTGTGGCAACATCAAAGCCACGTTCCTGTCGAAGTAATGAGATTATTGAGGCCGAAAGAGCCGATGTTGCGAAACATCTGAATACTTCATATCGTCGCCATTTTAAGCAGTTTGTTATGCATCTTTGTTAACTTTGTTAACAAATTTAAAGGACAATTTGCATGTTTTTCTATAAAAAAAATCAAATGGTCCAAAAACTAATGCCAGTTGATAACCTCGGTCTCATTTAATATGGACTAAATATAAAAAAAATCTTACTGGTGTACCTACTTTTTGAAATTGTGTGATCATGACAAACGAGGCTCATTTTACGCTGTGTAGAAGTCGCAAAATGTTCGTTAAATAATTGAAGAGGTACTTTAGTAAACGATTATTTGATATCTGCGTGCGACATTTTTTCAATTTCTCCTTAAAGTCATTTAATATATTCTTGTTTGTATACTTTCTGAAGAGGTACCTTGACATTCGTCAAAAGTTACTTTTGGTGCGGAGTATGATCGCAGTATGGCCCTTGCTTTTGCGAAGATGATAATGGTACAACAGTAACGGAGTGAGATATTAAAAAATGATTAGAAATTTTTGGCAGCTGAGCTGAATAAAAATAGCATATATAATTGCTGTATTCAACAGGATGGAGCAACATGCCATATTGCTAGTAAAACAATCAGTTTACTTAAGGTAATGATTCCTGGTCAATTGATTCCGAAAGAAGGTGATTTTGACTGGCCACCACGCTCACCTGATTTGACTTCAACTGACTTTTGTTGTCGGAATATTAAAAAAAAAGGTTTATTCCCACAAACCAGAGTCGCTCGAATAACTTAAGACCTTGTCGGAATTGAACCAAAAACATTTAAAAACTGTGTCACTTCAGATGGTGGTCATTTACCAGATATAATTTGTAAAAAAAACATTATGTGTGAATTAGTACAGCAATGGCATCAGTATCTGCTCAGAAAATTTTGAAAATATTTTAATCCGATACAACAAATGTGTTGTTGATTTGGACGAAAGCATCAACGCACAGATCCTACATACAACTGGCGAAACTAGAATTTATTGGATTTTGAAAACTTTTATCCCATTTAGAAAGCCATTTACAAGAAGAATTTTAAAAAATTAATGTATGGTGTGGTATAATTTTAAATAATTTTTATTTGGACTTTTAACTGTCATCCAATATAAACAGACCATTATATTTTTTTTTTTAAAATAATTTCGATATACGACTTAACTCAAAATGTGGCTTACGCAAGACGGATATGTAGTGCGGAAGTTATTAGACACTACTGATCTAAGTCAGTGGACTGGCCATGAAAGTGAATTTGTTTGGCCACCGAAAAGCCCATACTTACCTCCTTTCGATTTTTTGTTTTGGCCAGAATTGAAAAATTCAGTTTAAAGAAAACACTGTTCATTCAGCTAAAGAGCTATGGCAAAGAATCAAGCGATAGTGTCAAGGCAATCAGGATTCATTGTTTAAGATTCTTCTTCCTTAACTTATTAAAGTATTTTTTTATTGTAAGAATGTAAAATGATTTTTATATATCAACGTAAGTCAAGTTTAAAATTACAATATATTCAATTTCTCGAAAACTTATGACATTATTAAAACACGACAATAAAAACTCTTTTACGTCAAAAAAATTGTTTTTCAGACGATGAACATGAAGGCAATAATTCATAACCAACGCATTGTGTAAGCATCGTTCCAAAAATAGAAAATTTATAATTTTTTTGTAATAATCATGTACCTATGTTTTCTAATTGAGTAAATAACTTTTAACACCCTGTAAGTCTTACAATATTCTATAATGAAATCCTAGACCTGAACTACGGGTTGAAGCAATAGCATTCGCGGCACTTAACTGTAAGAGGCAGTGAAAAATATACGGCTCGTAGTCGCTTAAATAAAGCAATGAGAATGGCCAGGAGTTGGATGGAGGAGAACTCTTTAGAGATAGTCCTTGATAAAACGCAAACTTGATAAAACGCAAATTATAGTGCTTAACAAGGAGAGAGACATTCGAGATCTAACACTCCAATAAGAAAATGTGAAAATTTGCCCTATAAGCAATCTGGGGGTTTGGCTAAATAGATACTGTTATGTTACTCACATGTTAGAGGCAATTAAAAAAGCGAATATGCCAGCCGGAAAGCTCCAAGACATTCTACCTAACGATAAAATAATCTTACTATACAGAGTTGTGGTGTCCACAAAAAGGAACGTGGACCAGAAGACTGATTACAGATATTACTACCTGGAGTAAATGACAACACAGAAAGGTAAACTACTTCCTTAGCCAACTTCTGAGTGGAGACGGTGCGTTTCGGCACGTATAGGAGCCAAGATTGGTGTTATGGACGCGGCAACGGTCATAGAAAAGATGATAGCTACTAAAATAGCATGGAAAGTAGTTATTACTTTACGACGAAGATCATGACTAAAGAAACGGAAGAAAGAAGATATCCGGAGGGTGTACGGATTAATGGATCAATTCACCCGGAAACCGTGACATATCCTCCTCCTGATAAAAACACAGAAAGATGCTGTAGTAGCAAGGGAGTAAAAAAATTAAAAAAATAACAAAGATTATAACAAGGAATGTAAGCAAGCTAAACACCTTGCATGATTCCCCATGTAGTTGCATAAGTTATACATTCCTTACTAACATAATTAACCCTTAAATAATAACACCTTAGTGCATGAATGATCCTAAACCACAAAAAAAATGGAAAAAAAATAAATAAAAAAACTATATGTTGCTTGTGGCCTGCTGAAGCAGCAAAATTTAATAAAATAAAAATTTGAAAAGAGGTTGATCTTAAAGGCCAAGCTTGCAACTTCCCGCTAATTTTAACCGCAAAAGCCATAACTTTTTAACACGCTACCCGATTTTGATGTTCAAGACGGCATTCGACGCAGTTTTTTTGAGACCTGAAAATGTTATTTGAAGTGAAAAATCGATTAGTCAAAAAATCTAAAAAATTTCAAAAAAAAAACAATTTTTGGAAATTTTTCGACAATATCTCATGTACGAATCAACCGATTTTAATTTGCAAAACTGCATTCGACGTGTTTTTTTAATCTTGAGAGCTGATTAGGTTATGAAATTGATCGATGTAATAACCAAAAAGATATGCCCAAAAAACATCATTTTTACAAAAATATTTTTTCGATTTTTTCGAAATTTCTCGAAATCTACCAATCCAAATCGGTTCAAACTTACAGGTAATCTAAGTTAGATGGAACTATTTGGAACGCTTTTTAGTTCATTCCGATCGGTTATGCCGTTCAAAAGTTATAAGAGGTTTACATACATCCACACACATACATACAGACATATAGACACCCTCGTAAAAATAGTCAAGGGAGGTTCCAAAGACCTCAAAACGTTGAGATCCGATGAAAACTCGATTTTCGAAAAACGGGATAAAACCAATAACTTTCCGATTTAAAAAAAAAAAAATTTTTTTGGCGGGAAGTTAAAAAACAAGTGAAGATAAAACGAGAAGTTTTAGTGGGTATACCTACGTGGCTGGCGTAAACGCCACGGGTATCCTACACTACATGAATAAGGAAACACCTTATTCCAGGTGTACATAAAGTATTTGCCCTCATACCGCTTCCTGCATTGATGTTATGTCCAAAGACGTTCCCAGACAGGATAAGAACGGCACGTAAAAAAACTCTTACACTATTAACACCGGGAAAGGATAATTTGAACTCAATCGTCCTTATTAGACCCGTATTATCATCAGTTATTATATTACTTATTGTTAATCAAACACCCTGTATATGACTTACAAGTAACAGTATTTATTTAAAGTATATCAACAGTTTATACTAGAAATTAGAAACATTTAACTTGGGATTATAGCATATTGTACCTATTGATTTAGTGAATATATATATATAGTGCTTTTGAGTTCTCAGTTTACTGAATAGGCGAGTATAATTTCAAAGTGGATTGAGTTAATATCATTTTGATTAGATTAATTTTCCACACAATTAATTCAAATTCAAAAAATATCATTTCAATAATCCATTAATTCATTTTTAGCTTACATATACAATATCGAGTGATTATCCAAATAATGGTTAATTTAGTTTCATTGTGAATCGAAACTTAGTACATCTACATAATGGCTATAAATTAAATAAATTTTGAAAATCACGGTAGTAATAAAAACTTATTAAACTCAATTTGCATTATTATATCAAGCTGTTCTTCATCGTTTCTGTTTTTATTGATGTCACAGATGTTTGAAAATCGAACAAAGTTATATGTGGTGCAAATGCTACTAGATCGTTACCCAATGATGGACGAAGTCGAAATTACTAACATTCAACAGCTGACATTAAATATCTTTGAAATTTACATAATTTGTAAAAATTTTGTAATTTCTTAAATAAAAAGGAAACTTCATAACATTTTAATTAGCATTAAACTCGCATAAAATATAATCATTATCAAACTAAAATTATTAACATTTTAAGTCATTTGTTTCTAAAGAACACATTTTACTCGATAGCTTTGAAAGGTAACTGGTCACAACTTATGATAAAAGTTCAGTCAATTATTAGTCGCAAATTATAATATACAAACAGACCGCCATAACACTAGGACTGCCCTAGTAAAACATAAAACAAAATTATATTATCAATTTATTTATAGAAATAAGAAATTAACGTTTTTTGAAGTTATACTTCTATTCGCGCGCCTAGCATTGGAAATTTCTATGGGATTAAATCGGAAAAATCATTACATTACATAAGTTATAGCGTGAGTAAAAGAGAGACAGTAACACATATAGGTATATTATTATTAATTATAACTACTTATACGTTTAAACATTCAGTACATTTAAAAGAGACATATATATAAATATATATATATATAGCTTGTACAGGCCTTTTAGGGCCATCGCTTGATTATTTTGCCTCTTTTTGCGGTTTCTGGCCTTTTTCTTCCAGTTGTTTATACCCTTTTTCCTCAGATCTGCCGTTACCGCTTGCGGCCATCTCTTTCTCGGTCGTCCCTGTCTTCTATTTATTACTGGATTTAAATATAATACTTACTTTACCATTCGTGTCCCCTCTTTTCTCTATATATCCCAACCATCTTACGCGCTGAGCTTTTATGAAATCAGTTATTATTATAGTTGTTTTAATTCTTCATTTGTTCTTCTTTTCCACATGTTGTCGACTTTCTTTCCTTCAAACTCCAAAAATTTTTCTCATTATCTTCCTCTCCCATATTTCTAGTTTTTCCATTTCTTTTTGATTCATTACCTATGTTTCACAACCATAGGTAACTGTTGGAGGTAATACACTCTTATACAGCTGAATTTTTGATTTGTGTGAGACACTCTTTGATCTCAGAACGAGATAGATAAACCAAAAATAGTCTAAGCTAATGTTTTAGTATCATAGTGACGTATTACATTGTGTTTGATGGATTATTTTATTATTCTGTCACGTAAGTATACATAATAAGTTTAGTAATTTATATTTATGATACTAATGATAATATTCAGTAATGAGTAGGTACTGTATTGCAGTCTATAGTACCTTCACATGCTTGCATTATAGGTTATATTATGCTTTTTAGGTTGTTGGCTACATAAAGAGAGTTTTTAAGAAATGTATTTTAGTTAACTTTTTGGGAAATTATAATGTATTTTATAAATATTCTTTCATTATTTTCACAAAATTATTATAAATATTCTTTTATTCATCGCATTATATAGATATATATACGTATAGGCTACTTCTTCGGGAATTTTCGAGTTTAACTTATTATGACTTTCCATGATTACCTGGTGCAAGGGGTCAACAAATACCTTACCTACGTGACTATTTCTTAAAGTTTCGCTATTTAATGCTAATTTTAATATCACTCTCTTTCCTAGATTTTCCTCTAATAAAGAGGCCCCTCACCTTGTTGCCAACCTCTACGCTAGTCAAAATATTTGATACTGCACATGTTGGCGGACTGATTAACCTTATACTTTGTACAGTTTTCAGTTGATATTATGTACACACGATATATATTTTCGCAATAAATATTTTGTAACATACCATTGGAAAGATGAAGAGTTTTATGTACCCTTTATTCCCATACAAATTTCTAAGCCCGGGCGCGTGCATAGTATAACTTCTACCAGCAGTCCCACTGTTCCACACCCGTTTGTTTTTGTAATATTGCAGAGTTGAGCAAAAAAATATAACCTAGTTATTATATTTATATTATAATTATATTTACAATTAGAAATATATCATGCACCATGATTTAACAACGAAAACTAATTCAAAATATTCTACTATCCAACTATTCTTGCCAATATACGGTGACGCAACTATTGCTTTACTTTTTCTGTCCAATACGGTGTTGTATTCTTTACATATGGTGACAGTGATTTTTGCTTCTGCAAATATCTTTTTTTTTGAGAATTTTCATTTTTTAATATTCATTATACTTCAGGTACTCGTGCCATTTATTTTTAGAGCTTTGATATATCTTATGAGCTTTTCCATTTTTTACCTTAATTTTAGAAAGTTTTTATATTTTCGCCGTGTTCTTTGTCTCTGTGCCATTCCGTGGAATTTTGTAATCGAATTTAAACCTATTTCCCGACTACCTAGAGCTCTGAAATTTTCAGGATAGCTAAGAACTGGATGACAATGCATGTTTCAAGTGTGTTTAGGCATATATACATAGATTTCGAAATTTATACTGAATTGTTATTAGATTAAATATGTATACATATTATCATTATTATCATATAAGATTGCGGTGGCCTATTTGGATAAGCGGTTGAAGCGGTTGATTGTGACAATTCTGTTGGGTTATCGTAATAGGATCGATCTCTTTTTTTGTTTTTACATGTGAAAGTAACAAAATAATTTATATAATAGTAATATGACCTATAAAACAGTAAAAAAAAGTTTCTACTATAAAAAGTTCTTTTTATAAATTGTGATTATTATTATTATTTTTTTTGAAAAATGGGATTAATTCAGAATGAAGTTACTACAATGTTCCATAAAATTCGTCGTTGTTGTTTACTGTAAAATTATGGATCCAAGTTTTCCAGTAAATCAGTAAAATTCAGATGTGATCTGCTGTGATAATTAACAAATCAGAAGTTATTACGGATTTAAATGGATGGCCTATTTCGTATCCCATAGAGAGAATGTAGAATTCCCGACGGTTTTGGTGAATGCATTGAGCAACAACCGAACGATCCAATTAGTATTTATCTTTAGAAATACGAATTTAGATATAGAGATGACACAAACAATTTTTTTTTTAGATTTTTTTTTAAATATTGATTTTGATCAAAAATACTCTATTGAATAAAAATATCATTATTTAGAAATTCTATACTTCACAGGATATTTAAAAACTTTTGAGTGTATATTTGATTTCCGATATTTTATGTAGAAAGTCTGATAATCGTTCACACTTATTTTAACTGTAAAGAAGATCGTTAAAAAAATTTTGTGGCAAAAAAACAAACAACAATGAATCTTACGAGCTTGCATTTCAAATATAGTTAAATATATTTACTTGTTCAAAGTCAATAACGTTAGATTTTTGTATGCAAATTATAAACACACATGTGGCTTAGATTTTATAAATATTTTAGTATATTACGAAATCTGAACTCCAGATTTGTTTAGACAACATGTAGCTGGAATTATTACTAAAGAATTGATCTGTAAAGTTTGTTTTTAGACTTAATATTTTTGTTGTAAGTAGAGTATAGCGCTACTATGATCGTTTCACCACTAAAACCGATTTATGTTGTTTTAAACTTTTAGAGTGATGCTTTTGACCTTTCCTCGTTAGGAGTTTTAAAACTAAAATTTTTGGTAAACCCTGTACGATTCCCGTCCAGTTTAAGTTGGCCTACACACAAAATTTTTAGTTTTTTTAACTTTTATCGTTCAAGGGACAGAAAAACCCACTACAATATAAGAGATATAAAAGATATTGTATTATGTTATAAAAAATCGATTGCTAACGATGATTTGTCAAGACGGACGTGGCAACAATGCTTGTTTGTTAACAACGCACGCTTGTTTTCTTGTTTATCAGTTTATCAGGCGGCCATATACCTCGTTGTTGCTATCGAAAATGGGCAGAAACGATAAATGAAAAAAATGATCAATTATTATTGCTATAGAGAAATTACAAACAGCTGTCAATAGAATAAACATTTGGATAAAAAAATGGAAAATTAGATTAAATGAAACTAAATCTATACATGTTAACTTCACTAATAAAGTATGTCAACATATACCAGTAAACATAGACAATAATATAGTACCATACTCGAACACAGCAAAATACCTAGGTATAACGCTAGATGCAAAGCTCCGTTGGAAAGCACATGTTAAAAAGAAAAGAGAAGAACTAGGCATCAGATACAGAAAAATGTATTGGTTGATTGGAAGAAACTCCACTCTGTCTCTACATAACAAATTGCTACTATACAAGCAAATATTAAAACCAGTTTGGACTTATGGTATACAACTTTGGGGATGTACCAAACAGACGAACTTAAATATAATACAACGTTTCCAAAATAAAGTATTGAGGAATATAGCTAATGTTCCCTGGTATATTCGTAATAGTGATCTTCACAGAGACCTGAAGATGGAAACTATTGAACAAACCATTACTCAAATTGCCATTAGCCATGAAGAAAGGCTCCACCAACATGTGAACGTCGAGGCGATCCAGCTCCTAGACAACACAGGGATAGAAAGAAGACTTAAAAGGACAAAACCATTTGAGTTAGTTAAGTGAAAGTGCAAAAACAGAGTAAAGTGCGTTGTAACACGTTAAGTTTAGTGTAAAACGGATATGTTAGAACCTAAGGAAGATACTGATGAGTATACCCTAGTTTAAGTTTTCAAACCTAGTAAATTAAGTTAGAATAAAATTGCTCATTGGTCTACCTGACCAGATTGTAATGTACAAAAATGCCAAATGGGTGTTTTATATAAAATAAAAAAAAAAAAAATTGTTATTGCAAAAATCGTAAAAATCAAAACGGTGAGATTGGAATATTGCTCGTTCGAAATATTGTAAGATTATACGGATCAAATGGTTCAACTCACCAAAAACCCAGATATGTGAAAAAATTAAAAATTAAAAGACACTGATATACGAGCTTTTGGCAGAATTATCAAGTCAAGAGCACGTAAAAGAAACCAAGGAAGAGCTTCTTCAGCAAATCCAAGAAACTAAACAAGCTATTCTTCGACTCGAGGGACAGAATGTTAGAAACTCTGCTTCATCTAAGATTGTGACTCCATCTACGATTGTGACTCCCACTCACCAGAACATAATTAAGCCCCCTACGTTTAATGGTGAAACCCCCTGGAATATCTACAGAAGACAGTTTGAAGAAGCTGCAGAAAGTAACGGCTGGGGTCATGAGGGGAAAGCAACAGCTCTTATGCTAGCCTTGAGGGGAAAAGCTTCCGAAATATTGCAAATTATACCGACTAAGAAGCAGCGCAACTATGAAGCGGTTGTATCAGCCCTGGAAGTTAGGTATGGCAGCCAATATCTAAAGCAAGTGTATCAGAGCCAATTAAAATCAAGAATGCAAGGAACATCCGAGACACTACAGGAGTACGGGGCTTATATAGCGAGAGTGTTCAGATTTACCTATCCAGATGCACCGGAAGAATTCAGCCATCAGCTGTGCGTGAACAGATTCATCGATGGGGTGAAGGACACGGACATGCAACAAGCGTTGAGACTGGGACGTCACCAAACATTGAAGGATGTTCTTGTTTATGCTCTGGGGTTTGAAGCAGCGAAAAATGCCTCCCGCCAGTATCGTAAGGTCCATAATGTAAGGATGGTGACGGAAGAGGAAAGAGTTGATCAAAATCAAATCCTATTAGCCATAAAAGAAGTTTTGGACCTCTTGAAGAAACGCTCAACAACCAATTACAGAAAGGGGCGGCCAAAATGTTTTAACTGTGGACAAGAAGGTCATCCAAAACTTGACTGCTGGTCTCGATCAATATTGGAGGATAAGCGGAACTGACGACACACTACAAATGAGTTCAGAAAAACTCTGCTCAGCCAATGTAATGGGCCGTCCAAGTATATTCACTGTCGATACGGGAGATGCACAAACGATAATGAGAGCTAACGTTTCTGACCAACGAAACAGCAAGGTTGCCTCTGAAACACCACTGGAGAAGAATTCCAAATTTTGCGAACGCCAAGAAACAAGAGACAGATGGTGCATACCCAATGAGGAATGTGCGAATGTTGCAGAAGAAAGTATTCGACAGATTACGGCTATACCTGTTGATGAATGTGCGAACATTACGCAAGGCCGTCTTCAGCCGATTACGACTATCCCTGAGGACGGATTAACAAAGAGTAAGGTGACAGACGCACAAAGTCAGGATCCAGACCTGAAGCTAGTCCGAGAATGGATCAACGAAGGAGCAAGGGCGCAGTGGCAGGAAGTCACGAAATATGGTCAACCAATTAAGGGTTATTGGCTACAGTGGGACTCACTGTGTATCTGAGATGACCTAATCACTCGGAAGTGGGAAAGCCCAGATGGAGAACTGGTTCGTTACCAAACCGTACTTCCAAGAGCATGCGTTCCAGACGTGCTCAAAGAGCTTAATGATAACCGTTCCGAGGACACTTTGGAGTGAATAAGACATTGGCCAAAGTACGTGAAAGATACTACTGGGTAAACTGTCGCCAGGAGGTGGAAGAGAGGTGCAAGCGCTGTGATATGTGTTCCTCGAAGAAGGGTCCTAAAGTCAGGCTACGGAGCGTCCACGATTTTGTCAGGTCAAAACTGCAGATCACAACTGACAGGATGAAGGTCAGATTTGACAGAAAGTCAACGCCAATATCCTTTAAAGAAGGCGATGCAGTATGGTTATACCAACCACAGAGAAGAAGAGGATATTGCCCTAAACTAAAACGACTTTGGGAGGGACCTTATTTGGTTAAGAAGAAAATTAACGACCTAGTTTATAGGATCTAACTGTCACCAAGAAGCAAACCGAAAGTCGACCACATCGAAAGGTTGAGCCCCTATAATGGACGTGACCCTCCGGGATGGAGTATAGAATAAATTTTGTTCGGGGCGAACAACTTTAAGAAGGGGGTAGCGTTACGACTCGAGCCGAACCTGTCAGTGGGGTGGGGTGTTGTTCAAATTCCCAGAAGCTTCGAAGATTCGAGTACACTGCGAAAGATCCGGATAATTCGCGTAGCTCTGAAATTTTTTATTTTGTTCGATTTTCGAACGTTAGCTACGTTCTAGAAGACTAAATGTGGTATATAAGGACAGCTCTCGACGAAGAAAGGGAATTGTATTTGTAGTAGCTGGCGATAAAGTGCGAATTGTTATACGAGATATTTTAACGACGCTATTTAGTAATTGTTATTTTATTAAAGTTGTGTAAATTAGTTAAAGAAAATTGTTATTTAGTTGTCTTTACTAATAAATTGTTAAGTTTGTCTGCTGTTATCACTTATCCCGAACCTACGAAGGAAAAATTATAACAATATATTAAATATACTAAAAAAATTAAAGCATTCGGGTGCCGACAGAAGTAAGTTGAAACTTCACTGGCGTATTAAGTTTTTTGTTTGCAAAAGGTTTGAGTTTTTAATCTAATAATTTTCTAATGCGTATTTTGTAATTACTCACTAATCTAATACGTTTTGTTTTCTTGCCGATTTAAGCATAGAATAAAACTACAGCAAATAAAAGTAATTAAAATATTTTTAAATTTTAGTTTATGAAAATCAAAAAACATAAACAAAAACTAATTGACTAACTACTTTACACATAACAATTTTTTGTATACGTTTTCGATTAGTACAAATTTACATATAAATTTATTAATCCGTTAAATTTAAATCCTGATATATTAATTTATTGCAATGTTATTGTCACCAGTGCTTTACTCATTTTAAAATATGTTTAACACCAATATAATTTGCGTTCAAATATTTTTAACAAACAAGTCAATTGGATGCAGTTTTTAACCATCAAATATTCAACAACATTCACAAAATGAATTTTCCATAAACAGTGAATAAAAACACAAAATTTAACGTATAAAAAATTCAACTATTCAAACCAATCAGACAATTTTATGTCGATTTGTTGTGATGGATGAAATAACATGAAGTTATGTTATGCTATATCTCTATCCTGTTTTTTACAAAATTACTGATTCTAGTAAAATTGTTGCCAAACAAAATATATTTTTTGTTCATGAATTATCTACACTTTTCATTAATTTCTGCAGGCTAAACCACAGCATTGCTTTTAAACACGAGACTGATGTCAAATATTTAATTTCCTTTTTTTTATTTGACCGTAAAGCTTCCACGAAGTAATATTCTTAAGAAATCACGCAAATTCGTCGTATTTTTCTATAATTTTATATATTATCAACCAATAATTTTAAAATGTTTTTTCTTTGTTATGGATACCTATGGATATTTTTTAAACTATTATTTTTAATTATCCAAGTTCATAATCTCACCAATTTTTTGTATTAAAAGATACATTATTTAAATAATCAACATCTGAGAATGTTTTTATACAAGACTATTTATTTACAGCAATTCTTCGTGTTTATGCCTTTTAGAGTTTTCTTTGAATGTTATCATCAGGAATTTTGAATCCGCTCTTAATACTTTGGTTGATAGTAAATTACATTTTCGTTTCACTTTTGTGAAAATTAATTAATCACAATGTTAAAACCTAATTAACGTTAGTTCTGAAAGATTATACATATATACGCAAGTTAAATGAAATTGTATTCAAAATGATCATACTTGTTATGGTGTTTTATCAAAATAATATTCTTGGATGATCCACTTGGACCTTCTTCTGCAGAAATTATAGAGATTAATAATGTTTTAAATGTATCTTCGGCGTGCATTTTTTTTATCTGTGCTAAAGTTATTACTATTCCTTCTTCTTTGAAGTTTGGCGATCTAAACTAACATAGCTTTAGATAAAGCGAAAATACCAATCAATCAGCAACCTAATCATATTGGGTGGCCTTTCACCAAGAATTTTGCCTTGGACTTTGCCTTCTATAACTATTTCATACTTTTCTCATCCCATTATGTGACCTACATAGTTGGAGTCCAAGCTCAGTTCTGACCTTATGAAAACCTTTATGTTTGTGAATTTCTGTCTAGCTTGTTCAATGCAACTTCTGACTTCTATATTTGGAGCACATTCATCATATACTATGGTTCCAGATACGACAATACTTATTTCACTATATTACCGTCGATAACTAGAAGACCCCGCACAGGTGTCTTGGCAAATGCAATTACTTTAATTTTTAACGTATTTATGAAGAATTCAGGGTTTTCACTATACGATATATTTATTCTTGGCAGCCATGAGTTGTTTCCGCTATCAACACAGCTTCGCAGCAGCGTATTTGATATTATTGATCGTTTTTCTGTTGATAATGAATCCACATTCGATACCTACTAATTGAAAATTTCTTTTAATTTCTTTTGATAGCAAGCATCCCTGCCTAACATCATTTTTAACTTCTTTACTGATCGATTTTCAGTACTTCGTTTTGTTTCCAGTAGAGATTTGTGATTACTGCCTCTGTTCCATATTTACCATTTTTTCTCACGTTAGTCATATAAACACTAAATTATTTATCTTTTCCTACTCATCTTCATTATAAGCTTACTTGATGTTATCAGAAAGATTAACAAATATTTTTGGCATGAATTTCGTCAAAACGTATTTAAAGAAAATTTTCCATTATTTCCGTGTTCTCATGAGCTCCTCCTGGTTGTTTAAGTTATGTTTCATTCTGTATTAAACAGTTTAACATATTTTAGAGATTAACCGTTTAGAAACTATTTAAAACCATCACTTCACATCTTTTATTTTTTATTTTTTGCAGTGCTGTGTATGTGCCTTTCAAATAAAGCATTTCTTCTTCCCAAAACTTGCTTACTACAAACTTGTTTCTTTTACTTAATACTAACTTAAGGAATATGTCTCTTTCACTATTCCAGACTGTGCGGTGCAGTCTGTGTGTACAGGAATTATTTTAAAAGGTGGTGTTATAAATTACAAACTAAGAATTGGTTCAACAATCTTCGAAGACCGTCTCTGACATATGCCCTCTACAAATTGTTTTGAACATATTTATGAGTCGTGCAAGCAATTTTATTATTTGAAAACATTAACTGTAGGGCATTCATGATGATTTCCCCAATATAATTTATAATACAAATTAAATATACAAACACCGGTTTAAAAATGGAAAAAAATTAACACATCATCAAAGTTATGTTAATCTGTTAAAACAATGTCCTACACCAGCTGTGATGATCGAATGGGATATAATTCACCTGTGCAAGATTTTACTCCCAAGGCTGGTCACGGCAAGGTATATTTGATGTCTGTTGAAAAACTGTAAAACACCCACACAATCATTCAGATTCAAAAACTGGTAGAGAAAGTTATTAACAAGAGTGGGTTGATGTAATTGTGGAACACTCATTCATACTTTAACCAAGAATGATATTAGTTCCTCTTCATTTGCATTTATTTTGTTATTTTCATATTTGAATTACTTTACGTAATATGTATGGATTTATGCTAATCCTATGCAGGAGCGGCTTGAAAATTTTGATGAGAAATACACATATGCATATTTTAAATGCAAAGTAAATGTAATCGAAAAATTTAAATGAAAAATTATTTTTTAGTGGTATATCTCGCAAGAACATTCACATAATCATGTACCTATGTGATTGTAGAGTTGAAAAATAAATCTGTATTAAGATTAATTCAAAATACACAATTCCAACAATAATAAAAGAAGTAATATTATTTAGTTTTCTCCTTTAAGAATCCTTTACAATACAATCTAAGTAGTTCGTAAACTTTCAAGAAAATATATGTAATGATAACTTAAATACAAATATTACACAATCAATAAAAAATAATAATAATAATAATAAAGGTGTGGTAAAGGACCAGTGAGTAGAGCAAAAAAACTTGATGACTTCATTTACTTTTTTTAATATCTTATAACGATCTATATGATCTTTTTGTATTAGGATTAATTTTACCAGACTATTGTTACCGTGCCTATATCGGTGAAAATTACTTAGTTTGTAGTTCTAGTTCAAAAATTTGCCAAGAGCGGTATTACAGTAAAATTATCGACTCTTTCTCGTTGTAATTCGCAATTCTCGTCCGTTTACGACAAACAATCTGGTTATTTTATGTTTAACCTCTTCGAAATACAAGTAAGTCGATTTTAATAATGTTTCATTTGATTACTTTATTTATTGTGTTTAATAAAGGGCTATAATAAAACTAACCAAAATCAATGTAGCCCAACATAAATTTCTCAAGTGCTTTAAGGATTAATTTACTCTCAATAAAAATACGATTTGATTTGAAACTGATTCTACTTGGTTGTAAATTTTTTCCTACAACATAAATTTCAAACAGTTTATAGCAGCGCATTAAAGACATATTTTTATCAGCTTCTCTAAAAACAACAGTTCTTTTCCGTGTATCCTGAGGGATAATTTTATAGATGTACCTACTAACTACTGACTAACCTCAAAAAAAAAATAATTGAAGCCTGATTTGTTGTCTTACTTTTCACGACTAGGTCTCAATATACCTATATAAGCACTATAACCAAATGTGATATATAATTATTAGAATTTATCTTATAGACTATTATTCGGTATAAATAATTATGAGACGGTAGTACGTAAAAGAAATTTCAATTAAATCTAATAAAATCAACTCAACCTAACTATTCCCGGCTAATTTTCTTGGTATTGTTTAGTTTAATTGGAAAGCATAGATAGGCACTACTTCCAAGGGTTATAGTAAATTAAAGTGTCTTCTATAATAATGTGCCATAAATGGTCTATAAACTATATATTCAGTAATAAAATTTGGGGTAAAAATGTAATATAGCTCTAAAAGATATTTCTCTTCCGCTTTTCTGGAGCTAGTAATCGATTCTGAGAATCTCGGAGTGTTAAAGTCCGCCCTTGTTCCAAAGAGTCATTTTTCAGTTTTTCAAATTTAGCATGTAGGAATAAGATTTTGATGAGAAAAGTTTCCTATACCATTTGTTTCAATTATAAATTTGAGTATTTTAGACCGGTAGTTGACCTTCTAGGTAAAAACTGGAGCATAATTTTAAGCACAGTTATTCGTATCGAGTAAGAGAATAATATAAGACAATTATAATAGTGTAAGATCCCACTGCTCGATCCTGCAGCTATTTGTTTTTTTAATGAAATTAATTTCAAATGAAAGTTAAGGAAGTATTCAATAGATTAGCGATAGGTTGCCTATTAGAAATTTGCCGCAATTACCTGTAATTAATTTTTGTATAATTAATTTGGTAATATACATTGCAGCTATATGTTTTTTAAAAAATTTTACGTCATTTCAAAGAAAATGGTGTCGAGAATAGAAAAAAAATGGCTGCCAGCTTTCAGTCAGCCGCTACGCTATTCTTGTTCTGTATCAGCACCATCTGAATCATCAGAGCTATAATCTGCATTCATGCTTTCTTCTATGTCTTGTTGATTTTTATCTACAGTAAATTCTTTTGATGCCAACAAAATTTCTTCGACTGTCATTGGTGTCGGGTCGCCCATGAACCACGTTGGTTTTAAATTCCCATCAATTACCGACCAGCCATACTCCTCCGGATGAAATTTGACACAACATGGCTCAGTTGCATTTTGCCACATGCAATTTATAAAAATGGTCCGCAACATTTTTTGTTTTAGTGATCTCCAACAAGAAGGAATCAATTTCGAGTCAAAACTCGATTAAATATCTAGCCTTATTAACACTCGTACATTTCTTAACACCGTACATAAGTGCGGTAAATTCTTGGACAACAGCAATTTTTTCGTCATCAAAAACTTCAGTTGCATCTGTCAACGACGCAAAAACTGTTTGGAACTTATTGTTATTGGAAAAAATCGCATGGAATGCTGGCAATGCACGACACATAATTGGACCTAACTTCGCCGCTTGTTGCGTACAATTTATGCAGCTTAGGTCTTTCTTAGTTTTTTTCAATTTTGTATTAAATTACTAATAAAAACAACCAAAAATCTGCACTAAATACGCAATGGACTGTTCACCCTTCGTAAACAAGAACACCTATACTGAACGTAAACGAAACGTAACCTTTCACTATAGGATAAATACCAGAGTTGCCATGGCAACCTCTGTCTGTGGCCATTTTTTAACTGGCAACCATAGATTATTGTAAACGGGAATAATAAAACTTTAATTTGCATTAGAATTTTTTTTTAAAACATATGACTGTAAAAAGTCAACAGTAATATACCTGTTTACACCTGGTTACCCTAGCGTAACGGCTGACTGAAAGCTGGCAACCATTTTTTTTTTCTATTCTCGACATCATTTTCTTTGAAATGACGTAAAATTAATTAAAAAAACATATAGCTGCAATGTATATTACCAAATTAATTATACAAAAATTAATTACGGGTAATTGCGGCAAATTTTTAATAGGCAACCTATCGCTAATCTATTAAATACTTCATAACTTTCATTTGAAATTAATTTCATCAAAAAAACAAATAGCTGCAGGATCGAGCAGTGGGATCTTAGACTATAAAGTGGTTTGTAAAATTAAAAAAGTAGAAACCAACCTTTATTATTTATTAAACAGAATAACTTCGTTTATGGGTAATTTTTGTTTCTATCTTGAACCCTTTAATTCAGCGAACTATCTGTTAACATTTGTCATATAAATTGGGACAACTGTGATATGACGCGATCCTTGGTAGAAAATTTGCTACTCATACGGTAATAGCCTTCTTTTTAAGAAATGGTTTTCTACTAAAGATGAGCTGAAATTGATTTTTGAACAGAATAACATTTACTTTGAAGAGAGCTACAGAAAAAAAAACAATTAACGTACAAAACCATTTAAAAAGAAGTATGTCAATGGCTGTTTGTCAAAACAAGAAGGTCATGAAGTATTAAGGCTACCTCCCTATTCATCATCATCATCATCGACACTGCTGGACATAGGTCTCCCTCAACCTCCCTATTACTGCGTCCTAAATCCTATAGAGCTACTTTGGGGACAGTTGAAAAGAAATATTGCCGGCACAAACCAAACTAAGTGCATCTGTGATAAAGTTCATAGAAAGTGAAGTCGCTACAATAGACAATCAAAACTGGACAAGTTGCATTGAACATGTTAAACAAGTACAGCTAAAATACTTAATGTAATGCATAATTTCATTTGATTTTATTAACTGTTACTTTTCCAGAAGTCTTTGTGGTAAATAGCTGAATTGTTCAAAGTTTAACTTTTCTGCTTGTGCTTAACAATAGCATTCTTGGGACACTTTAATAATCCTGGATAACTATCTTATTACAGCATAAAAATGAGCTTAATAGAAAATGTTCTGAATTTCGGATTTTGAAAAATGAAAAATACGGTTAATTTTACTATATAACTACTTGTATATCTTTGAAAACAAAACTTCTATCTTTAAAATCTTCTTAAACTTATTTTCCTTTGTTTAGCAGTTTGTTCCACCAAAGTTCGAATGTACCTAGTATTAAACAGAGTTAATAAAACTAATTTAGAGTAGGAAATTCAAGGCTTTCTCAAGAAAGGGTGGTAAGTTGGGTCCTCAAACAAGTATAAGGCATGGTTAGCACAAAATTCTCGTTTAGACCATATGTTCAAACACTACACCTAAAGCTAAGCCAAATTAAAACAAATTAGGTCTGAACACTAGCGTAGATTACATTTTATATAAATTATATAAAACAGGGTAATTTTTTAAATAAAAAAAAATCTGAAGGAACTAACAAAAAATAAACTTATGGATAAATTGAAAGAACCGACCCAAAAGATTTGTAAAATTTTCATTTAATTATACTACCATTAGGAAAAGATACCCTTGTTAAAAAAGTATTTATTTCATCCTGTCCAGTAAATACACCAACGCTGCTCTGATTGCTTAAGGGAAGACAATTACAACTTTTAATTTTTGACATTTAAAAATACTGTAATGACTATTAAATAAGAATACATCCATATTTAAAAAGAATGTTATTCAATTTTATATTAACAATTAAATCTTAATAATAAAAAAAAAAATTGACAGTGACAGATGGCTTTCAAGGTAATTTGACCTAACTAATCAAGTTACGAACTATTTTTAGTCAAGTTACGAACTACTGTTAAAATTTTTATGAATTTATTAATTTATAAAAACAGGATGAAATAAAATATAATGCGATACATGGTCGTTAGGCGTTATTACAGTACTCGTTTTTATTTCCGGACTTGGCTCCTACGTCGCCTCGTCCGTAAACTACTGTAATAAGTCACCTACCGACCTTGTAACGTCTAATACTATTTCATGTAACAATAATAAACATAATTCAATAAAAGTAGTAATACAACATAAATAATGTTTAGAAAGGTAGGTAGGTACCCTAAAGAAAGGAGATGAAAAAGACTAAGAAAGTTAAATAGTTGAAAATATTTTAAATTAATAAAAATTTATATTAAATAGAACTAAATGATCCACTTACGAAAGTAATTTTTTTAAAAAACGCATTATATTCACATTGTAATATTATTTGTTTACCATAGTTTTGCTAATGGTGCTCTCTGAAACCTCCGCCTGTGTATAATTGGCTTTATAATTGCTTAAACGTAGTGGTTTTCTTAGGTGGCTACAACATTGCAGTCACCTACTTTAAATTTGAAAGGCCTGGCAAGTCGTAAGGGAAACAGATTGTACTGATAAAGATGAAATTAGCTACAAGGCACTTTTTATAATAAAATAAATTTGCATACAAATTGTATAGTATGTACAATGCTGACCTATGTTGAATAACCATAGCAAAAGAAAGGTTTTGATGTGTTATTTTAAAATAACATAAAATTAAATATCATATGTACAAAATAACTGAAGGTAAATATAAATAAATTAAGTGAGTCACATATAAATTATATTTGGTATACATGTACATCAAATTAATTACCTTTTAGTATTAAGTATTAAGTGTTTTTTTCATCCGTTGTTTGCGTTATGGATGACGTAGTCCAAGAAGTATCTCCGCATCAGATTGAAAAAATCTTTTTGTAGTTACACTTTTTTTAGCGCATTAGGGAAAAATTTTGGGGGAAACGATACGCGCGCACACTGTGACGAAAAATCGACATCATGAAATTAGCTATAAATAGTCAACATTTTAGTTTTTTTTTGCGTTTTTGATACTAAAATTTCGAATTAGATTTCCACTTATTTTGTTAATTTTGGTTTTATCAAATAAAAACACAGGTTCGATTTATTTTTAAGTCGATTTATTTCTAACGAACAACTACACTACTAAACATTAAATTAACAATAATTTATCTATACTTTTTTATTGCACTATTCGAAACTTTAAATATTCGCGCGATACTGGATTCCAACTGTCCTCATCTCCAGTCACGATTTTATATATACCGCGGCGTCATCTCTTGATCATCCCAGAGAGTTCGAGAAGGATCCTATTCTCTTTATTCTTTTTGGTACCAGAACATTCACCCGCGGCGCCATCTCTTGATCATTCTAGAGAGTTCGGGAAAGACTCTTATTCTTTTTGATACCAGAACATTCGCCCAGTGGCGTAGTTTCGTTACACTATTTTAATATTTACTTGAAATTTATTGTTATTTGTCTATTTTTTAAGACAATTTTACTCTTAATGATAGTTTCGCCACTGAATAAATAAATCAACAGTAAAATGCCATAAATGTCAATAGTAAAGAATTGAGGATAATAAAAATCGGTTTTAGTATAATTTGTGTAAAACATGTTTTTTAATTATGTACAAGTAATGTTTTTATGATATTCAAAAAAATTATTTAAATAAATAATTTGTAATAATAAAACTTATTTTAAATAATAAATATATTTTCTTCAATTATCAGTGTTGTCTTGTATATACAAATATAGGATATAAAGGATATAATTTTTAGAAAGACTCACTCAAAATAGTTTTTTTAAACAAGTTTTTAATTTTTTTAATGCCTTGCCCAAAACTCGACTGGGACTGAATTTTTTTCACCCATTGCAATAATTGTTTGTTTTTACTACAGACACAATTTTTTAGGTCATTCAAAATAAAAAAGTTTGTTAAATTAAATCAATTTAGCTTTTGAAGCAGATATAATTTGTATTTTCTACATAACAAAACAAAAAAATAACGTATAATTTTCATGTTTTCCAAGGTTTTTATCTTAGTTGATAGAACGTTGTCGCGTAGAGTCTAAGGTTGCGGGTTCGAGTCCTGCTGGATGCGACATTTTTTTTTCAATTCTTCTTAATGTTATTTATATAGTCTTGTTAGTATACTTTTTAAAATTTCAAAAAATTTTCAAAAATTCAAAAATCCCATGAGAGATCTCAAATAATCGTTTACTATTCAATTACTGGCTTCAGTACAATAAAATATTCTCTTACTATTCATAAGCGTCTATGTGAATTTTACCTTTCATATACAGATATGGAAAACGACAGTATTAGTGGAAATCCCTAGTTTATTACTTTTTAATAGAAGGATTTTTGTATACGGAGACAGACAAGTGCAGAGGATAAGTGCACAATTTTAATTGAATTTTTTAACGGAAACAAGTGAGCAAGTATACGTAATTTCGCATGTTTTATTAATGTTACACTCAGAGTACAATAGTATGGTTAATGTGAGATGTGATAAATACAAACATTGCATATATTTTTCATAAAGTTAAAAAATTTACATTTTATCAATAACCTTAGAACATTTTCGTTTCTATTTAGGTATAACCTAGCTATCTTAAACGAGAATATTCTAGAATGTTTTTGCTAAAAACTGACATACCTACTTTAGAGATCAAACCTAGATTCCATGCTGTTCCAGTTATTGTTCAGACTATCCAGCAAAAATAGGGTACACGCGACGTTATTTTACGCCCGTGGGTACCGGCATTTTGTGTAATAGTATATTACATACCTAGCGGGAAAGTACTCTATTTCAGCCGAGCGGCAAGGTAGTTTACCAAGGTGCGAAGCACCTCGGTAAGCTACAGACGCGAGGCTAGAATGAGTTCCCGCGAGGTTTGTATACTATTTTACTCACAATCTGTTAGTAGTTTATGGATTTCTAATACTCATAACCTACCAATAATAATTTCATTTCAAATATCTGTATCCATTTTCATTATGTGATAAGATGAATTATTTTAAGTTACCTGTGAGATCGTTGCTAGGTAACAAAACAAGTTTGTTGAATATGACATTTAGGCGATACACGACGCCAAAAATGTTTGAATGTGAATTTGACTGTACGCCACCAGAACTGCAAGTAGCTGCAGAGAGAGCTGCTGAAGGAATAATTCCTGAAAAAAGCAGGAAGAGGTATGAAAACACCTATGAACTATACAGTAAATGGTGCGTGACAAGCCGGGAAAGTACTTTCCCGTCGCTTCCTGATTACTTCAAAGGTTAGAAATCCATAAATTACTAACCGATTGTGAGTAATAGTTATTTGTGACACAAGGACGGAAAATGACATTTTGCAAGAGCGAGTAAAGTTGTGTAGCCGAGGTGCGTAGCACCGAGGCGAAACAATACGAGCACTTGCAAAACATTTTCCGGACGTGTAACACACACTATTTTTTGGTCCGACTAATTTTTAATATTTTTAAAAGTTCTGTTATGTTCAAGACTTGACTGCTTGTGCTACCTGAACTAAGGCCACTGACTAGAAGAGAGCCGACAGATTATAAGCGCCACATTGGATGTTTATAATATAGTTGTGTTGTTGTGTATTGTGTAATAACTTGTTTAATACTTAATATACGTGTTTAGCTTTAGCAGTTATTAGTGTTTTAATTAACATATGTTGCAAACACAACAAGTTCAAAAACTTTTTACTTTGTGACATACAAGATTATATGTTTATATAAAGATGTTCATAAATTGACATAGGTAAATGTCAAATTTTAAAATACAAGTTGTAAGAGTAATTAAATGTAAATTAGAATCCTGCTTATCTTTAGAAAAAGTTATAGGTAAGTTTAGTATATTATACGCAGTTTTTAAATAAATTCAATTAAAATTTGTAATATTCATTATGTATTTTTGATGACTTAAAATTCAAACTCATAGCGCCATCTCTTTAGATAATCTAAAAGCTACTTTGCCGGCCTAGGCCGGAAAATGCCATTTTCCGGACGATTTTGAAGTAATTAATAGTATTGTTTCTGGACAATATTGTTACATCATTTTTTTAATACAAATAACACTTACACTAATCTTTAAACTGTTTTTATTAGTTGAGTTTGACGTGAGTGGAATTTACTACGAAAATTTTAAATTTGATAGTCCTTTGTACAATTTGTGACTTAAATTGAATTGACAAAAAAAACTCAATTTAAAATGATCATCGATTGTTAGAAAAAGCATAGGTTCACGATCAAACGGATCTTAACATACAGTTCGGCTTACATCAGGCCTTGATAGTCGAAAAAGAAGCAGATGTCATCTTGGGAATGGTTCAACTCAAGAGCTTATTTATTTGTTAAAAGAGGCAGTAGTAGCGGAAGTAAAGGTGGATAAATTAATTTTATTAATTGATTCTGATATGAGAATTTACTTAACACAAAATAAATAATAAAATTTGATACTGCAGTTTTAAACAATTTCTAACTTAAATTTAATTAACATTTTTTTAGATATTAAAACAAAATAAACACGAATTGTTAATAAACATAATAATTATTAAATATTTGTTAAATCAACATATTTTGAAGTTAAAATCGTGCTGTATACCATTTCTAATTAGAGCATTGATTTAATGTCGGTATTGCAGTTTTAGTTGTACCTAATATTACAATCCTACAAATATGCAAATAGATCCTTATCTTAAATAAATCAACAAACAAATAAGTAATTAAATAAACTAACTATAGGAGTTTGTTGATGTACTCATCAAAGAAAGAGAAAATCAAATAATTTGCAATTAATTAAAATACAATTATTACTTCCACGTTTTAACTCTTCACATAGAATTAACCAGAGGAGTAAAATTTCTTAATTAAAAGTAAACTCGATACCATCCTTTCAAGCATTGTCTATTAAGTGTGTTTATTTTAAATTAATCTAGGTATTACTCAACAGAAGAGCTTTAATTAATACCTACCTTTTGTTATAGTTAAAATAAAAAGTAATCGAAATAATTTATATAATACTAGCGGACCCGGCGAACTTCGCATCGCCTAACACTAATGTTTTTTCCATTTATTTTTTATTTTTACGATTAATTTTTTGTATTTTTTATCATATTTTCTCGTTAGTTACCAGTTTTTACTATTATTTATAGTACTTTGTAATTTATCAGTTAAGTATATTATATATTAACTGCGCCACCTAACGGTGGCGGCATAGTTCTTAGGTAAGTAAGTTTTGCTCTTTTAAATATATGAGATATCAACTGCGCCACCTTACGGTGGCGTCATAGTATTTAATCATGTAAGAAAATTTATAACATCTCAACTGCGCCACCTTAGGGTAGCGTCATAATTATTAATTTCGTAATAAACGCGTCCGATCGCTGCAAAATTCAAAGTGCTATAAGGAAAATCGCGGCCTCCGTTGCCACCGCCCCTACCGGCCGGTACCACCGCAGCGCTATATCCCGCAATTTTAAATCTGCAATATCTTCGAAAATATTCATTTAAATCTTGTGCTGTAAAGGACCATATAGATCTATATTAAATCAACAATGTACTTAAGCTATTTAATTAAATAAGGATTAATGCTGTATTGGTTAAAATCGCTTCGAAAATTAGCCATTATTTGTCGTAAAAAGTAAATGACAAAAAAATGTTATTGTGGGATATCCATAAGAGATAGACATATACCATCGCGGAGTTTTCTGTAGACCTTTTCAATGTGTACAAATAATTAGTACATTATTTTGATAAATCTCGTAGGGTTCAGCCTGCGTTTGCAATGTAAGCGGAAAGAAATTGATAATTAACGACATCACATTAGAAACCTCAAAAATAACAGTATTTCTCCACTATTTAATGGATGTTATTATACATATAAACCTTCCTCTTGAATCACTCTATCTATTAAAAAAAACTGCATCAAAATCCGTTGCGTAGTTTTAAAGATTTAATCATACAAAGGGAAATAGGGACAGAAAAAGCGACTTTGTTTTATACTATGTATTGATTGATTGATGACCATTGATTGAATATGATTTTATAAGGCTTTCCCTGTTTTGGAAGATTTATCACTTTTATCAGCAACAGAAATTTATACCACAATGGTGAAAGTGTTAAAGGAATCTCCTCCTTCATTTCCAATTGTGTATCGATAGGTTTTAGGGTTTACACCTGGTCGTACAGGCGTCGAAGATGAACCACGTAGTGGACGTCCTAAAAGTGCAACAACACCAGAAATCATTGAGCAAGTCTGTATTGTTTGGAAAGATCCAAGTTTGACTAAGTGTGATATTGCCAATACTATAGGCATCTCAGATAAACGAGTACTCGATAGTTTACACGAAGAATTACATATGAAAAAGCTGTTCGAAAAGTTAATGCCGCAGTTGTTAGCAATTCAACAAAAACTGAATTGAAAACAAATTTCTTCGTGTAATTTGGTGCGTTTTAAGCAGAATAAAACTGATTTTGTGCGTTGTTTAATAATTATGGATGAAACTTGGATCTACTATCATGATCCTAACATCTCTAAACAGGTAAAATCGGCAGAAAAGTTTATGACATCAGTTTTTTAGGATACAAAAGTGACGTTGTTAATTGATTATCTTGAAAACGGTAAAACATTTAACTTTGAATATTATTGCAACCTTTTGGACCAGTGGGATAACAAAATTCTTGAAAAAGATCCGGTTTACAGAAGAAAACAATCATTTTTCACCAAGACAATGCACAGTTTCACACAAGTTTGTTCATGCTGGCTAATCTTTCGTTTTTTCTGTCAAAACTTTTCAACCAACCAGTATGTTATATTTTTATTGGAACCATGGATTTTTAGTAACCTCTCAAAAATCCAAACATTTAGGGCCCATGGAAGCATATAAGGAGAGAGTTCGGATTTTTGTTAAGAGTAGGAAGAAAATGTTATTTACTGAATAACTTACATTCAGTCATTAAATCATACTTCTTTTTCTTTTTTTATACACATATACACATTTTTGGACGTTTTCTAAGTAAATATTAAGTATAGTACTAATTAAAAAACTGCCATTAACACAAAGGTAATGAAAAATAGAAAATAAAAACTGTCCGTTTATTTAGTAATTAATTTTAAACACATTTAAAAAACTGGGCGTTCATAAATTGGACGCTAAGGTGAAAGTTAATCCGCAAAGAGTTCTGTTTACCTGTGAGGGACGCCATAAATTGGACGCTGCTAATCTCTACTACAAAATTTGACGCTACGCCCACCTGCTGGTAATGGGTCATTAGATTTGGAGTGAAAGTTGAAATAAATTACACATTGCTTCAAGTTTAGCTGTTTATTTACGTTTTCCAAAAGGCATTTATAGTAACTATGTTTAAAAGTATATTTGTTTATTCGTTTGAAAGTTTTACATAAAAGATAATATATTATACACGAACCTCATTATATTTACAATTATATTTCTAAGCATGAATACATATATTTACACATTTACATATTTACATTGGAGTATATATAAGATGCACATTTTACGAAATTTATCCTCGAAATTTCACCTAAGTTGTATCGGTTTATGTTAGCACGTAGTATTTCGGTACGCTTACGTACTGTAACATCTCGAATTCTCACTTCTTCTGTTAAACTTTGAAGTTTTATGTATGTTTCAGTTTGGAACTGTTTCAACACTTCAATAAACAGAAATATGTTGGGGTGTGGAAAATAAAAATGTGAGTTAAACTTAGAGTGAAAAGACTCGCACGCATTTGTCGTCCTTTCAATGCTGTCGCTGCACTCTGCCCACAGCTCTGGCGGAAAATTGGCGTCTTCTGATATATAGTTTTCCACTAAATAGTCAGCGTATTTCGAAAGTCTTTCATCTTGAGGTTGAATTTCCGCAAATTCAAATGCGAAGCAATCGCCTACATCCGTGGGGTTCAGAAAAGGCAAGCCAAAGGTATATTTAAGCCACCTGCCTATCTCACTTTCTTGGTTTTTAAAGTCTGGGGTTAGTCCATGATTTTGTATTTTGCGAAACCAAGCTTGTCCAAGATGAAAGCGACACCCAATCAATTCTGATTCTTGCCAGACTGTTCGCACAGCATTATGGATTGACTTTTCAAAATCTACTCATAGACTCTTTGGCAGTCTTTGGTAAAGGTGGTTGAAGTTTCCGCCTGTTGTTATACAAATTATTCCGAATGTAGCACATATCACGAACGGACAGTGTAGTCAGTTGTTCACTATGTTTTTTTAAAACAGAATGTATTATTTTCGATGGCCTTTCTGCTGGATCCTCTGTAGCCTTTCGTTTCACACTATTACTTATAATTTGACGATTTAATTTTTTAGTGTTTTTAACGTGATTATGTTGTAAATCACAACGCGAAATTATATTTTCTGCCCCCACCGTGAAAATCTTCGCCTTACAAGAACGTATGGCACATCTCCAATAAGTTTCACCACTCTTCAACACTTTGTCTTTTGTAAATTTGGCGGACCCTACAATTAGCACTTCTTTTCCACGTTCACTAATAACTTTGAAAGTTTCCATAACTATAACAAGCAGGCACAACGAACAAAAAGAAAATAAAACAAAATGCAAATTTCATTACCTTAAATAGCAAAATTTAATATATTTAATTTATACTTTACCTGAATCGAAATTCCCGAAAAATTGTTATCAAATATAAGCTTAATCCTTAAAGGAGATAATCCTTCCGGCAGCGTCCAATTTAAGGGTGTCTCTTCGGAGCTACAGGTAGTTAGCGTCCAATTCGAGACCGCCCAAAAAACTAAATCTCTCTTTCGGTAATTTAAGAGTACTGTTACCCAACTTTTTATGTGAAAAACATACATTCCACATAATGTACCTATTATGCAGATGTAAATTGGAAAGTATTTTTTATTCCGTTTTTATGTAGTTATTTAATTTTTACAAAACTGTTTTTGTTCAATAATGTTTTAAATAGCTTGAAAATTTTATCAGTTATATATAGAGTTCCAAAATGAACATTAAACACTAATGAAATTTCATAAATTTTTAAATTTATTAACATGTTATCCGAGGAAAAATAGAAAAAGTCGGTACCAAACATTTTGCTTTTTATAAATTTGTAAACTTGTTTTCAAAACTGTTATGTTATTTAGATAGGTTTAACAGATAAAAGAGATATATAGATCTACAAAAAAATAAAACAAGTTTAAAAAAACACGTTTTGTCTGTTCGTTTGTTTTATAAAGTAACATCGGGAAACTTGTTAATATAGTAATAGTGCTGTAGGTTTAATGCAAAATTTCAATTGTATATCTTAAAAGAGAAAAAAAAATTAGTAATTTACAATGGTAGTGATGATGAGGAATCAATACCTAAATCTCACATAAAGTCAAGATATTCATATTGTAGTATTTAAAAAAAAAATACATAAATTTGCTTCGCATAAATTCTGAGAACTTTTTAAAATTACGCAGCACTTATATCCCTCCATGCGCAAAGACATCAGACTTATGACGTGATTTTCGGGTGCAACATTATGATTGACCGATCAGAGTCATTTCTCGTGGCGTAATGATTCCTGTAAAGTAAGTTTGTTAAGGTAGCAGTTCACTAGTTAAAAATAAAAAAATAATTTATTTTTTATTTTTTAATATTTTTCGCATAAATCAAGAACACTTAATGCTTAATACCTATGCACTATCTATGCTCGTTTTGAGCTCCCATAAACTCTAGTTAAAAATATTACCTGCTAATTCCATCAAGGTAGCAGCTAACAAGTAAGAAATCTATCTGACTGACTGACTGATATAGTGATCTATCAACGCAGAGCCCAAACCGCTGGAGGGATGGGGCTGAAATTTGGCACGCAGGTAGATGTTATAACGTAGGCATCCGCTAAGAAAGGATTTTGATTAATTCCACCCCCAACGGGATAAAATACGGGATAAAAGTTTGTATTATCTATCAACGCACAGCTCAAACCCCATAAAATAGGAGATGAAAGTTTATGAAACTTTATCAATTTTAAACCGTTCGGGCTAAAACTTTGCATGCATATAGTTACTACGGCGAAGGCATCCCCTAAGAAAGGATTTTGATTAATTCCCCCCTAAGGGGATAAAATAGGGGATGAAAGTTTTTATGAAACTCTGTCAATTTTAAACCAATCGGGCTAAGATTTTGCATGCAGATAGTTACTATAACGTAGGCATCCCTTAAGAAAGGCTTTTGATTAATTCTATCTCTAAGGGGATAAAACGGGGGATGAAAGTTTGTATGAAACTTTGTCAATTTTAAACCGATCGGGCTGAGATTTTGCATGCATATAGCTACTATGACGTAGGCATCCTTTAAGAAAGAATTTTAATAATTTCCACCCCTAAGGGGATAAAAAAGGGAATGAAAGTTTGTATGAAACTTTGTCAATTTTAAACCGATCGGGCAGTTTTTTCATGAATGTAACTACTATGACGTAGGCATCCCTTAAGAAAGGATTTTGATAAATTCCACCCATAAGGGGATAAAATAGGGGATGAAAGTTGGTATGAAACTGTGTCAGTTTTAAACCGATCGGGCTGAGATTTTGCATGCATATAGCTACTATGACTTAGGCATCCCCTAAGAAAGGATTTTGATAAACTCCACTCCTAAGGGATAAAATAGGGATGAAAGTTTGTATGAAACTTTGTCAATTTCAAACCGATCGGGCTAAGATTTTGCATGCATTTAGCATGCAAGTTTTTAAAGTTTTAAAATAATAATAGTCTAATACCACTCGCGCTTTACTGAGCGGGGTGTGTGGAGCGGTGAGACGGTAGCACGCTGCTGCTGGCCGACATGAAACTGTCGATAGACGCGTAGAGTCTTGATAATTCGAGAATAAATTTGTTTTATTACGTAGTGGTGTACTCAGAAATTACTTTTTTAAATTCCATCCCTAAGGATTTAAAATAGGGGTTGCAAATTTGTATGAAACTCGGTGGCAAAAAACTAAAGTCCACGCGGATGAAGTCGCGGGCGGCCGCTAGTAAAAAACTAAATCAATTATAAAAAATTAAACTATTTTTTGCATAAAATACGAGCACTAAATTTTCTTGTACTGTTAATGCTCTGGTTGACCTCCTACGTACTCTATCTTAAGGTAGCAGTTACTAGTAAAAAATAAAAAAATAATTCAGGTATAAAAAATAAAATCATTTTTTGCATAAATTAAAAGCACTAAATAAGCACTAAATTTTCATGTACTGATGATGCTTTGGCTGACCTTCTACGTAGTCTATCTTAAAGATATTACTTTGTTAAGGGAGCAATTAACTGGTAAAAAATAAAAAATAAATATTTATAAAAAATTTAAATATTTTCGCATAAATCAAGAGCACTAAATAGTTTTTAATCGGAGTCATCCTGATGTAGGATTCTAGACGTATAAACAGCTAGCTAAACAAAAAGCTAGCAGTTTTTGCAATTTCTGCAAAGAGCACAAAATTTGCGATACTGGCATAAAATTAGAACTAAATTAGCAGTAAATATTAGGCGATTTTGTTTATTTTGCTCTGCTAGCTTCACGGCCGCCAAAGAACTACAGTACAGTGTTTTTACCAGTGTGTTCGCTGTAAATAATTTTGAAGCAGTGCCGTCTTTATCATTAAAAAATCTGTGTTTGCATTATTTACTCTTTGTATTTTTAATAAAAATTTTAAAATAGGTACCTACTCAATTAATTTGAGTTAGCTAAAGGTGAAATCAACTTCTAAATCTTTTAAAAAAACTATATTTTTACTTTTTATTTTTTTTTAGAGTACACATAGATAGCAATATTTTATACTTAGCTGTTATCATTAAATGTGTAACTGTGTATTTTGAAAGTCAAGTGTAAAATTGGATGTATTCTTTATTGTGAAATCTGATTTTATGCTTTTTATTTATTCACCGAATGAATAAACATTGAACTTTTCAAATCGAAAAAATTATCCATCCTCAAATGTGGTGGTTTATGACATAAACGAAAACTCAAAATCAATCCACATAAAATGTATTTGTTGTTAAAAAAATTTACAAAGTGTTGGCAACTAGTTTCGGTAAATTATTCCCATCATCAGGCCTATAAGTTACAAAAGAGATAGTTAGAAACAAAATTAATGGTAATTACATTCTACAAACCTTGATAAATAAAATATAGTAATGTTCAAAAATATGGATAACATCAGAATCTTAGTGAGTCTTCCTGTACTTCAGTGACACTGCATAATACGGGGAACAATCAATAATAGGTTTAATGTGGATTGAAGTCCAAAAAAGAAATTTGTTTAAAGATTTAAAAATTAATTGATTTAAAGGACAAAATATAAGGAGCTGGCCAGCTAAATAAAAGAAAATAACAAATAATGGAACAGATTACATAAGAACACAGAAATTAGGTATAATAATACGAGGTACTATTATATCATAGAGAGTTGAATCATGAAAGAAAGGATACTTCTTCATCCACTTCATTAATAAACGTGGAAAATCATTTTTCCACAAATCGTAGGAGATGTGAAAATAAGAGTGATTACAAGAAAACCGTAACTTCATCAAACGTTGTTCACTCATTAAAAATAGTAAAGAAGTGAAAAGAAAAAGAAAATATCTGGTGGAAAATAGTATCATCAACACTTCGATGGATAGAAGCAAATGGCGTCGCTTATGTAAGTAATGTAGTGATTTGGGTTAATTATTTCAACATAATTTTTATTTAATTTTATATCAACAATTTATTGTCAAAATTATTCAGATATTTACAATCATTTGGAGATTAACTTTTCCTCTTTTTTCTTGAAATTTTAATTGACATCGTTGAACAACATAACATATTATATTAAATTTTGATTGTATATTTCTTTATAATCCTTTCTACTTATATTAAATTTGTTATCAATCCTTCCCTTCTTTTAACATTATTTAACTTTAGATCATTAACAACTTTGTAAAGTTTTCCTGTAAGTTTTGTTCCGTGACTTTGTTGTTATATGAGGTTCTTTCCCTTCCGCTTAATTGTCATTAACGTCATTAGGTCATTTCCTTCTAGTACCTTAAAAGTTTAATTGTCTGGTTCATGTGGTTTAGTTGAAAAGTGATATTCTATCCAGCTTCTATTATATTTATTAAGATTTCGGTAGTACAAGTATTAGTGGCTTTGATGAAGCCCAAAATAGTGGTTGCTGTCCTATATACCGCCTTACTATGGTGTGACATTTTGAATAACGAATAGCGTGCCTTACATAAGCGACGCCATTTGCTTCTATTCATCGAAGTGTTAATGATACTATTTTCCACCAGATATTTTCTTTTTCTTTTAGCTTCTTCACTATTTTTAATGAGTGAACACTGTTCCATTATTTGTTATTTTCTTTTATTTAGCTGGCCAGCTCCTTATATTTTGTCCTTTAAATCAATTAATTTTTAAATCTTTAAACAAATTTCTTTTTTGGACTTCAATCCACATTAAACCTATTATTGATTGTTTCCCCGTATTATGCAGTGTCACTGAAGTACAGGAAGACTCACTAAGATTCTGATGTTATCCATATTTTTGAACATTACTATATTTTATTTATCAAGGTTTGTATAATGTAATTACCATTAATTTTGTTTCTAACTATCTCGTTTGTAACTTATAGGCCTGATGATGGGAATAATTTCCCGAAACTAGTTGCCAACACTTTGTAAAATTTTTTAACAACAAATACATTTTATGTGGATTGATTTTGAGTTTTCGTTTATATTGAACTTTTCATTAAAAAAAACTAAATTTGTACCTTTCACGAGCAATTACCATTCATATTAAAAAAGGTTACAATTTAAGTTATAAGTTTTTTGTTGACGTAAATAACTATATTATTTCTGTATAAACCACTGTAAAACGAACTATTCTTTTCACGGTAATACTACAATTTAACCAACTTGAAGAATAAAATTTCGATGTAATCATAGTGTTCGAAATAATATAAAAAGTTATTCACCCGTATAATAAGTCGTAAGGCGCCGAACGAAGGAACAAACAAGCGAACACCAACACAAGGGACAATGATATTGAAATTCTGTACACAATCTATATACCTATAGAAAACAAATCAATTGGAAATTGATTTTAAAACCTCTTGAGTAATATAACGCTTTTAACAATTGATATGCAACCCTCCGAAATGAGCGGACAAATCAACATTTAAGAATACCTTCTTTTTCGTAAAACCAACATAAAATCCCTGTTATGAATGTAATATTGTTGATCGTAAAAGTCATTTTTAGCTTTTAACCAAGATGTAGAATGCTGTTCTGTTTACGGTCGGATTTTCTTAAGCGTTAACTTTAAGCGTTGATTCTCTTTATAAAATTAAATTTGCCATTTCGAGGGCGCAACACAAAACAGACGTAATATTTTGTTGGATTTAATATGACCTAAAAGCCTCTCTCATACTGTTTTTTTAGAAGTAATTTCATTTACCGGTAATTGCTGTCGGAAAAATTTCGCAATGGCAAAGTTAAAAATGATATGTCAGACATTCAAAGACTGGAAATAATATCAAAATTATTTCAAATGAAATTGGATTTTAGAAAAGCAGCAATTTTAAGAAATTACTTTTTGTACCTACTAGATTTTAAAATTTTTACTAGAATTTAGTGGATTAAAGCGTATTAAGACTTACAAAAATATCAGTCATTTTCAAAAACAAAGATTTTTAAAACTAGAGATTATCTTAGATCTTCTTTTGTGTTGAATATCTCAAATATAAAAAAAAAAACATAAAAAAATAAGTTTCTTTTAAAACCAGAATATTGCATTTTACTAAAAGAGAAGACTAAGAGTCATAATTAAAAAAATATTTTACAATCGAATGCTCTTCTGTTCTATATACCTATACAATTGGTCAAGACAATAATGGAAGTCTTTTTTTATAAGAGCATTTAAGAGCTTCAGCGCTTCCATCGACTCAAAACGATCTTCGGAACCAGAAAAAGTAACAGGGTAATGAATCAAGCACCAAATAACGCTTTAGACCAGACGTTATGACTGAATAAGTTAACTTGGAGCAAGACTTGTTTTTTCCAAACTCGCTCTCGTAATCTTACTAAAACTCTCAATCGGTAAATTTGGTTTATAGTTTTACTCTGTGGAACCCATTTCGCCATCACAATGATGAAAAAAACGATTAGCATGACTTGAAATGTAGGAATATAGAAAAAAATCAACCAAAGATAAAGGCTAATACAGCTAACGGTAACTTTAATAAAAAATACATGAGTTTTGTCTATTTTAAAGATTCGTTGTTTACAAACGGTTTCTTGACTTCCCATCTCTGCGTCTTATCTAAGGAGGGTGGTCTGAAACGAGTGCGTGTACGGAGATGTGATTTTTGCCGTAGAGAAAAAGAAACAGAATTTTTTCAACGTTGATAACAGCAACAGGTTGTGTTTATTAAAGTTTTCCTTTATGATTCGATTGTATCTCAAATTACCAGGTGTTATCCCAAAATAAAACTACTAAAAATCATTGAATTATTATTAAAGTTCAACAAGTTGTATTATAAAGAACCAATAAATCCACCAAGTATAATATTTTCAAAACAATCTAAAAATATGTATTGTTATGAATTTAGATTATGGTATTACTGTTTCTAGAGTTTTAATGCACGTAAAGCGGCACATTTTTTTAATGGATAGTTATGAATATGTCATTTAGAGGATTGTTGTAACAACCGAGAAAGCAGAGAAAGACAACCAAACCAGAGACCAGAAACCAAACCAGAGGAAGACAACCATAACAACTCAGACCAGAAGGAGGAAGCTGGGCAAAAGAAGACCATTTATACAAAGAAATTTATACAATGAAAAATTAATTTCAAATGGAAAATTTCAAGGTTAATTTGAAAACTTGAATTTGATGTATTTATAAGGACCCACAGAAATCTTGTATCTTTAAACAAACCAAGAATTAAAGAGGCGTCACACCCAAAAACTTTAAAATGTACAAATTATAAATTGCAAATTGTGATCTTTTTTCTTTATTTTTTCTTTTGAATAACACCCTGTAACTAGTAGCTATACATTTCCATATCATGTCTGTGCATTCTTAAACGTGTCAATGTCTTAGCTTGCGTGCAGACACCAAATGTACTTTTGAAACGTGTATCTGTAATTACATTTAGCAGTCACTTTATTCTTTTTTTATTTATAATTCCGCTGTTTAAATAGATTCGGTCGTTTTGCAAAGTACCAACCGACTAATTAAGTGACTAAGATCGAGATCAGAAACTTTCTTGGCAAAATGTAGAAACTAAATGAAGTTGTTAAAGTTGAATTATGTAAAAAATGTTGCAATAAAAATAGGTAATTTGGCTCTCTGTCTTTAAGTTAGTTTTATCTAAATCTTAATCAATGATAAATAGGCATAGTCGAAAAGTTAAATAGGTAAAATTTTTTCTCTAATGATAGAACACTGTGATCAACAATATACTGTCACATCACGATGATGGGTACCTAGTTTTATATTTCATTGTATTATTTTTTATTGTATCATCCCCGGCAAAGTCAGTACGTTAAATCTAACGGCGAGTTTAAATAGTTTAATTTTTATTTTCCCATATAGGTAACATTAATTGGCTATAAAAGAGCGACGATGAGGTCGCACTCGAGGAGTCCGGAGTCTGAGGTTGTCTGTAAGAGTCACCATTTGGGGTATCTGTAAAACAGACTCTTGGGTTTGGCAGTTGGGATTCTTGATATATCATCATGAGTAAGTGGGACATGCCACCATACCGATAGATGGTGCCTCCAACCCCACATTGGACACAATAATAAAAAAGACAAAAAATACAAAAACATAAAATGGAAACAAATGGGCCCTTGGCGAAGGTTTCTGTGGTTCCCTTTGTCCTTGCCAAATGGAAGGGCTCCACGATGGAGGAGACCGGCCACAGCGTCAATCTCACAACCCCACATTGCACCACGTGGGTTACACTCCAACACACACATACACTTACACCAAAGGGAAATTACTTTTTAGGCACGTTCAAACACCACGGAAGGACGAAACGGAGGTTAGAAGACCAACTCTCCAGGAATACAGAAGGAAGATTTGTGGGAGCAGAGCCGACGACAGACAGATGCTAACTCCTTTCCAACATTCCATCCATCCCCTGAAAAGGACGTAAGTCCTACAACAGGGTCCTCTTACGTACCAAACTCCTAAAAATATCCATATTTTTTCTCCCTAACTGCTCATTTTTAAACTTGAACTTGAACTTATAGTTTATTTGGTAAGGTTTTTTAAGATCAGTTATTTCGTATTCATATTTTATTATTGGTTGTTATTGATTGTTTGTTTGTTAATATATTTCTTGTTTGTTTCCTGATGTTTATCACATCTTCCACTACCTTAGATTTCTGCCTTTAGCAGGATACCTACCCGATGGTTAAAAAACCACGACATGAATGAGAAGTGCCTCTAGTAAAGCTACCTCTCATCCCAAACCACTAAATTGTTAAGTTCTGTTTTCGGTTATAGTAAATACATTTATAAATACACACTCTCTTACTGCGCAGTCTTAACCAGTATCGGTAATATTAACAATCTGATTTTTTAAACCAAAAACCAAAAATACTGTGACGCCGTTGTTTCTATGATTCTAGACGCAGGCGCAGGTAGTGAATGTACCTTAATATTTTTTTTTTTTTGGGTTACATCACTCTACTCTCTCTGATTGTTATTAAAAAAGTTAAATATTAGAGAAATAAGCGACTATTACTAATATGTACATATACCTATACAAGAATAATATTCCTAAAAGCTTATATCGCATTTATATTTTATAATGAGTGGAATCGATAGTAACTTTCTGCTTTATAGTTTTAATAGAGTTCCCAACATTAGTGACCTTCTTCCTGTATGAACAGTTATATGCACATTAAGAACTACTTTTATGTTCTTTGTAAAATTGTGAAAAGCACTTACCTCGACACTTGATACAAGCGGAATGATGCCATGATCTTGAGCAAAAACCGTAATCCAATAATGGCTTTTGGTCTCAATATCCAATACAGCTAGAGTTCTTATGGCACCTGAAAAATAAAAAAATATATGAACGGTTTCATTTATGGCCAAATAGCAGAAAATACATAGACAAACTGGCAAACGTTATAAAACTTAATTGGCTCTTAATAATAATGATACCGTTTACGTTATTGATTTGTTATAAAATATACTACAATAAATTATTTGCTAGTATCGTTAATGCTTATTTCACGCAAGCAAAATAGTTTTTTATGTGATCTGTCCAAAAAGTATCCGACTAAAATTCATTTTTTTCGCGCTGGCGTTATTTTCGTTATCGGGTGAATGACATCCGTCAAGGTAATCCCCATTTGATTAAATAACACGTTCGCAGAGGTGTTTCGATTTCCCAAAGTCACTTTTTGAAATAGCCCTCTTCGAATTATCTTTAACCCTATTTTTGTCGTCGAAGAGGTGTCATTTGAGCGGTTGATAAAAATTCGGGAAAAAACAAATGTTCTATTCCGGAAGTTGGTGAATTTTTTATTAAAAACCGCTACACGAGATTTGATAAGTGCGCTAGCGCATTAGCGTGATTAACAATATTCTTCAGTGTTGACATTTTTCCTAAAAGTATCTCTTTCTATTCCGCGATAATAAGACAAAGACAATAAGATAAACATGGCAACTAGCATTACCCATGCGCAACCCCTAGTGGGTCTTCAATGGGTTATTCTGTTTATTTAATGTACAATTTGTTTATGTAACTGGAAACAGTAATTTTCATTGTAAATCTTTAGTATACTTTGTAATTTGACATTAAATACACTTATTATTATTATTATTATTATTATTATTATTATTATTATTATTTATTCGAACCTCGCACTGGTTCTATTTACGTCACTCCCAGACAATTGGGCCTCGAGTTATAATACTGTTATAGAATTCTTTAATTTTTTATTTCGTAAAATTTTATATTAATAAATAATCTAATCAGTTGGCTTATCTTTTTTTTTCATTTTTCTCTTTAATTCGTTTTCAATCTATAGATTGAAGACAAAAACGAAGATAACAGAAATTAATTAGCAGACAATTGTGTACCTATCTATAAACTGGAGCATAAAAAGAGCAATTAAAAATGAATTTAAGTAAAAATGGTTTACTGTATATATTCAATTTCTATTAAAATTTTGTAATTTTAATAATTAAGAAATCAAATATGTTGATGATGTGATGATATGATAATATGATTTTACCGAGTTTCAAGTGAGATGCAGGCTATATCAATTAAAATCCACAGAATTTATGCCACTTCAGTAATTTCAAATTAATTTGAATTTAGCCTGTAGAATTTTAAATGGATTATAAAATTTGAAAAGTAGCGTCGACAAGATTGATGGATTCGTTAACACTGAATTTCGAAACAAACTGTAATTCGAGAATCTTCTATACAGCGTCAATTTTTAAAAAGCCGCAAGGCATGGTTCAGTGTATAAAATTATTTTTTGATTAGTGTAATCTGAACCACCATAATAAAATATTTGAGGTGAGTCTGATAATAGGTTTCGTTCGTAAACGAATATGTAGCGAAGCTCCTAAAATATCTTAGAACCTTTATTTCCAAGAGGCACAAATCTATGAAGTATGTAAAAAGGAAATAAATTCCAATAAGTAACTAAGTTGATATTGATTTGATGCAATTTTAAATTTTTATAAAAATTTTTACTTTGAAAAATAAAATCAGAGAGCTATGAAGGTGTCTAATGTTTACCTTGTTGTGTTACAAAAGAGTTGTTTTTGCAGACTCATGCCGTTTTCTCGGTCCCCATCAATCTCTGTCAAAGGAAGTCTCTTTCTAAAGTTTGAAGGGTTGTCATTATATCCTTTATATCCTCATTCTATGATTTTTTACTTTTTCTCTTTTTATATTACAGTAATCGGTTATATAAAGAGACTCATAATGATAGCTGTTATTAAAAAATTTCCGCTCAGGGTAGATATGAATTAGAGATCGTTATATGGAGCGTTTTTATTAAATTTAGGAATATGGGACAGAAACAGGTTATCACAAAATTTTCTTACTTTCTTGTGTACATAAAAAAAAATTTGTGTAACAACTGCTGCAATTTATTTATCATCAATATCAATATCAATATCAAAACATAGTATAAAACAAAGTCGCTTTTTCTGTCCCTATTTCCCTTTGTATGCTTAAATCTTTAAAACTACGCAACGGATTTTGATGCGTTTTTTTAATAGATAGAGTGATTCAAGAGGAAGGTTTATATGTATAATAACATCCATTAAATAGTGGAGAAATACTGTTATTTTTGAGGTTTCTAATGTGATGTCGTTAATTATCAATTTTTTTCCGCTTACATTGCAAACGCAGGCTGAACCCTACGAGATTTATCAAAATAATGTACTAATTATTTGTACACATTGAAAAGGTCTACAGAAAACTCCGCGATGGTATATGTCTATCTTTTATGAATATCTCACAATAACATTTTTTTTCATTTACTTTTTACGACAAATAATGGCTAATTTTCGAAGCGATTTTAACCAATACAGCATTAATCCTTATCCAATTAAATAGCTTAAATACATTGTTGATTTAATACAGATCTATATGGTCCTGTACAACACAAGATTTAAATGAATATTTTCAAAGATATTACAGATTTAAAATTGCGGGACGTAGCGCTTGCGGTGATAGGTACTGGCCGGCCGGGGCGGCGGTAACGGGCCTATTATATAAATAGCGCATCGGAGGCCGCGATTTTCCTTATAGCACTTTGAAATTTGCAGCGATCGGACGTGTTTATTACGAAATTAATCATTATGACGCTAGCCTAAGTTGGCGCAGTTGAGATGTTATAAATTTACACCTGTAATTCTTACATAACTAAGTACTATGACGCCACCGTTAGGTGGCGTAGTTAATATATAATAAGTATAGGTACCTAACCGATAAATTACAAAGTACTATAAATAATAGTAAAAACTGGTAACTAACGAGAAAATATGATAAAAAATACAAAAAATTAATCGTAAAAATAAAATAAGCACAATTTACAAAAAGAACTTTTTATAATAGAAAGTTTTTTACTGATTTATAGGTCATATTTTGTGTCATCTCAACAATGCACAGCATCCCTGATTTTGCAAAAATATTAAGTCATACAACGCTGTGATTGATCATAGAGAAGATTGTTTCCTTGTTAACAAAATCAAGGGAAGTTGTATCTAAAAACTTTCTAAAACAGTTTATTTTATTACCAGTTAAAATAATAATTACTGTTTTTACATGTAAGAACAAAAAAAAAAAGAAAAAAAACTTCTCTGTCGCGTAATCGATCCCATTATGATAACATAACTGAACTGTCACAAGTGGACTGATCCGCCGCCTAACCAACTACGCTACGAACGATTTATTTAATAACTTTCAAAATAATATCATCTATACACAACTTAGATCATGTTTAATATCAATTCGGTATAAATTTCGAAATCTATGTATATGCCTAAACACACTTGAAACATGCATTGTCATCCAGTTCTTAGCTATCCTGAAAATTTCAGAGCTCTAGGTAGTCGGGAAATAGGTTTAAATTCGATTACAAATTCCACGGAATGACACAGAGACACAGAACACGGCGAAAATATAAAAAACTTTCTAAAAATAAAAATGGAAAAAACATTAGTGTTAGGCGGTGCGAAGTTAGCCGGGTCCCCTAGTTATCTAATAAATTTTGTGTTCAGTAGTAAAATCAGAAATTAAGGTAACTTTTTTTGACCAACCCAACAAAAAAAGCGTAATATTGAACTAACAGATGTGTTCCCTCGTTGAACAAGGAATTTCCCATAGTAGCAGAGTGAGTAAGCGTTACAGTTTGTTATTAAAAACATATACAAGGACTTATAGAAATAGAAATTCTTAAAAACAGGTCCAGACAAATTGAACAATTAAACAACAGAACCGCATTGTGTTTCAAATTATTAGAAGAAGTCCCTGTGTGTCTTATCCAAAGCTGTAACGATAATTTCTGGAAGTTATAGGTGTGAATATATTAGTTGAAACTATGAAAACAAGAACTCGCACTTAAAGAAAGAGTACCTACAGTAGAAGAGACTTACGCGTCTCATAGTTATCTAATCAAAATTAAATTGACCGACTAAACTGGTACTTTTAACGCCAAAACTAAACAATTTAGCATTGGTGAAATATTCTTAATCAGATGACCATTGAATTCTGGTTCTTAAAGCTCCAGGAAGACGAGCGAGACTCTGGCTGCCAGATCTGTTCCAAAACGTTAAGGAGGAACTGCAATGTTCTGGGGAGTTATGATACTTGGACTAAAAACTCTATTATTGACCCGGCGAACTTTGTACTGCCGTTTTATTTCTCGTTTTTTTCGATTTTTTTTTTGTTTTTTTTTTCTGTTTTGATTTTTAGCTATTTTCTCGTTTTTTTTTTCAAATTTTATACATTTTACACAATTTTTTTCTGGTTTTCTTTTCTCATTTTATAGATTATTTTCCATTTTATAGTTTCTCGTTTATCAACAATTCTTTACACATTTGTAACCATTTTTTCTTCTTTTTTTGACAGATTTTATATGCCCCCTTTTTGTATATTTTATTTTTTTCCGATTTGGTTTTGTTTAATTTTTCGTTTTTTCCAGTTTGGTTAGTTTTTTCTGTTTTTTCTTTTTTTTTACTTTTCGTCGTAAAAAATCGTTAGATTATTTTCCATTTTATAGTTTCTCGTTTATCAACAATTCTTTACACATTTGTAACCATTTTTTCTTGTTTTTTTGACAGATTTTATATGCCCCCTTTTTGTATATTTTATTTTTTTCCGATTTGGTTTTGTTTAATTTTTCGTTTTTTCCAGTTTGGTTAGTTTTTTTCTGTTTTTTCTTTTTTTTTACTTTTCGTCGTAAGTTTATTTCAACTCTATAATTTACGCCAACCACCGGGTGTTTTCGCAATCGAGTTTTTTTACTATTTTTTTTATTTATTATTCATTTTTATATTGTTTTTTTGATTTTTCTTTTTTTTTGTTACTGTTGTTTCGCAATTTTTTGATTCTACTTAGTTTTTTTCGGTGTCGCTTGTTTTTAGCCTCTTACCCACTTTAGAATTATTTAATTTTTCACATTTGTGTATTTTTGTGTTTAATTTTTTCGATTATTTTTTTATTTATTTTTATTGTTTTTTTGCTTTGTTAATTGTATCATATTTGACTTGTTTGCTTCCAAGTTTGAATTATTTTTGTTGTTGTATTTTTGTATTGCCGTTGTATTTCATATTTTAATAGTTATTATTTTATTCAGCACAAAGACAAATCCCAATAATCTTTATACCTGTATAACAACGCCATCTACGAAGTGTCTTCGCAACCTAGATGTTAAATGATGAAATAGATTTAGATAAATAAATTTACACTGCCATCTATTAGAAATTTAAAGAACTATATAAATATAAATAAATAAATACGAAATATTTATTGGAAAATTAAATTTTAGTTTTTAGTATTTCTCTTTATTACTATTTAAGTTTCTCACTGTTTAAACCTTCTCTCAACTTCCACAAGAATTCAAAAACAAAATTAGCCAAATCGGTTTATCAATTTTTGAGTTTTAGCGAGACTAACGAACAGCAATTCATTTTTATTTATATCGATAATGCTGCCCCCTAAAGAAGCAAAAAGCTACAAAATGTTTTGAAACAGAAAATGCAATAGTTTTAGAAAAGTTAATCCAACAGAACACTTGTAGAACCAGCTGAACAGAAAGGTTAGAGCTCATCGAAACTATGCAGGAGATGTCACACAGCTTATTGATCAGCAGTGTAGAAAAACACACACCACGATAAATTTGACAATTTAATATGAATAAGCATACCAGTGCGAATAGAAGCTTACGTAAGAACTAGAAGAGGCAAGACGGCTTATTACATAAATTACCACGTACAACACAAACATTAAAATTTTAAAATAATTGTTAAACAAATAAATAAAACTTTATGAACAGCAGAAAAAATACTTTCAAATATTAAGAAACCTAAGTCTACATCTACACATACTTTTTTGGTCAAATTTTGACCGAATGCCTTCTAGAACATCAACTACAGCTAAAGTGCGTTTCTGAAATCTAACTCTTCTTCGTAACCTCTACTATTGCTTGGATTGCACGTATGTATCAAAATGTACTTGGTAAATTTTTTGGATATATAGGGTGGATATATTTTAACTTTCTTATTTAGAACCCTATTGACTGATACCACCAAAGGAGACTAAAAACATAATGGCATGTTTTCTGTTCAAGTCATTTATATTCCTACAAAAGTGTTCTGCAATATATTAATGAAGAAGTAGCTATTAAATGTTTTTTCATGTTTTGAAAAAGTAATACATTTCATTAATATAAGTAGTAGGCGAAGTCAACAATACAAATGAGAAAACACAAAAAACATATATTTCGGAAAAAAATAACAGTAATAAGTTCAAAGGGAAAGCTCATTTGTAAAACATTAAGTTAGCCCATTCTTTTACAACTTAGGACTTTCTAAGAACTTTTGTGTCTATCCTTAGATACTGAAAAAACTTTTTAGCAGATGCTTCAACTTTCAAAAGATCACAAGATTTATGTTGTGGTTATGATATTTTCTTATTACCTACCTCATATTGCGACAACCACAAACAGTTCTATCTGCAAAATTAATTTTCCTGCTATTAAAATGCCGCATACCGCGATGTTTCTTTTTATTATTCTCTTTATGACCGTCCTTGAATTATTCGCTTCATTTTCAGTTAATACCGGCCATTTTCTCACAGAATTGGCAGAAAAATATTCCAAGAATTTATCGAGGGAACAAAGGGAATAAAGTAGGTTTTTAAATTAGTAAATCTTTTTTTTTCAGTTTTGAGTAAACTAACCGTACAATGCATACTGCACACAATTCCATTTATCTTTATGTAGTATGTAGTGGAATAAGAAAATGTTATTTATTGTGTTAAAATATTAACTTCTTGAATGCAATTTGTGCCTGGTTCTTTCTTAGAGCTTTACTATTGTTGCATATAATTTATAATTTAAATTTAAATACAACAAACTGGTTTAATAAAAAAGGTGTAGATTAAGTGAATTTTTCTATTGTACGATTTTTGTGTATGCAAATTTTAGTATTTGGAATATACCCATAGTAAGTTACAAAAGTATTTAATTAATTTTGCTGTATCAAATTCTCTTTTCAATCTTCTTTAATAGTTACATAGATGCGCCCAAAGGTCAGACATACTCTTCGCTGTAGATCAGTTTAACTAACTACCTTCAGTATAGGCAAGGCAACGAAGCATTAAACCTAGCAATTTTGTGCAGCATAATGAATCGCCATGCGACTTTTTGCATTCGATTCGAGAGATTGTCAGGAAATTTTGTAAATTAAATTCACCTCCAGGATATGAAAATTGCATTTTGGGCATAAGAAAAATGACTTACCAAAACCCCCGAGTAATGATTATAAAATATTTAAATGAATATATCTTAAAACTCCAAGCCACGAATTCCACACTGGGCACCAGGTATCTTGGAGAACATCACCGTCATTTGCGTCGATATTTCCCGAGTTCGAGATGCATTTTTCTTATGCACAAATGCAATGATCATCTCACAGAGATCAATTTAGTACACAAATATTCCTGACACTCTCCCGAATCGAATGCAAGAAGTTGTATGATAATTCATCTTGCTGCATAAAATTGCTAGGTATGTATTATGTATATATTATTTTCACGAATTACAACCTTTTTCGTCGTTTTGAAAAATGTTCAGAAAGTTGGTGCCGTAGGTATTCGTTAACAATTCAACAAAAACAGAATTGAAAACAAATTTCTCAGCGTAATTTGGAGAGTTTTAAGCAAAACAAAACCGATTTTGTGCGTCGTTTTATTACTATGGATTAGACAAAGATCTACCATCATGATCCTAAACTGAAACAAGAACGTTCAGTGGTCTGAAGCTAGTTCTTCAGCTGCAAAATAGGTGAAGTTGGACGGCATCAGTTTTTTGGGAGTTAAAAAACGGTTTTGTTGAGTGATTATCTTGAAAAAGGTAAAAAATTAACTCTGAATATTATTGCAACCTTTTGGACCAGGTGGATTCGTTTAAAAAGACCCAGTTTATAGAAGAAAGTGATCAAGATAATTCACGTGTTCACACAAGTTTGTTAACTCTGGCTAAATTGAACAAATTAAAATACGAATTGCTTGAACACCCACCGTATTCACCAGATTTGGCTCCCTTCGACTATTACCTTTTCAGAAACTTGAAACAATTTCTTCATGGAAAGTGTTTTTCGTCGAATGAAGAAGCATCTGTGGAACAATATTTTGCAAAGCTTTCGGAAAATTATTACAGAGGTAGTATAAAATTACTGGACGATTATTGGAATAAGTGTGTTCAGCTGAGGGAGATTATATTGAAAAAAAAAATCCATACTATTAAAAAATACATATTCGTTCATTTTTGCTTTTAAAACTCAACAAACCTGTAAATAAATAACAATTTTTAATTGACTTTTAGCCAGCTCGCACACCAGAGCAATATGCAACTAGCAACTAGCATCATTCAATAAGCAATATTATCGCCAATGTGGTTTTTCATTATATTTTTGTTGACCTCGCACACCGACGCAATACGATATCGCTATCGCTTGTCTAGAGCAACATATTTTATGTTGCTAGCAACACGACGCGACGTGCCAGTTAAAAAGCAACTATATCGCCCATAATTTACCCAATATTTTGTTCATCAAGCAGTGTTAGATCATTAAGGGTTTTAATTTTACACCCTACATGTCAGTTGATGACAATAGGAATTCGTCTTTAACAGAACAATAATATAATTTTTTTATATTTTTTAGTTTTTTCAATAATATACTTCTTTATGTTTGTTGAAACTGTGTGGGAGGCTGGATGAATCCAATATCGTCTCTTTTATTTCTCCTTAAAATTTGCCACAACATTATCACTTCGTCTTCATCAGACGACTTTTTCAACAAGTGATTTTTTATTGCTTTGGTATGCGAAGTACAACAAAATATGTTGCCTGTTGCTTATTGCATGTTGCTAGTTGCATATTGCTCCGGTGTGCGAGCTGCCTAAAAGGTGGCCGTAATTTAGCGGATGGTAGCTAAAAATGGATAGGAAAGATGCGATTCTCTGAGCTTAAAAATTTTTACAAGATACCATAAACAGAAGAAATAAATATATTAATATTAAAGCAATATAAAAAGCATTTGCTAATAGCGATAGAATTTTTTTCTGTTTTTTAAAAAACTAATGCGGCATTTCCCTCTAAATATATATCCATGATCTGTACCTGAATGTTTTTATTAGAACATATATTAAAAAAGAACAAAGAAGAATTAATTTATCTACCATAATAGTATAAAACATCATTTCGAGAGAAAATCTCTCGACGCGTGAATGTCCACGGTTACTCCTATGTGACTCATAAACGAACACCATTTTGTGATGAAGTGTTTATTAGCTCACTCTTCAAACTCAGCATCGCTGTCGCTGTTTCAAACAACCCTATTAAACCTTATCGAAATCGTTATCAAAACCTATATCGAACTAGAGGGCTTATGAATGGAAGCCGCGAGCCTATTTGTCGAAAAATATGCCAACGAGGATGTGTTTAAAAATGTATGCAAACATTTGGGACTTTTTATGGTTTGAGATTGGTCCTTTTGTAAGCGCAAAATGGTTAATTTAGATTTTATGACCCTATTGAAAAGCATGTTATCCAATAAAGGTGCGTATTATTTATTAAATTTTATGCTATTAACTTAAATAATATTGAATTTATTTTACAGCTTTTTTCATTTCAGTTGATTTATTTTCAGTAATTCTCGCTGAATAGTGAAATACTATAATTAAATGAATGCTACCAAAATTTATAGATACAATGCACATATTTTTTGTCAGTTAACTTTGATTAACTATCGTTTTTCAAATGTAATAAATCACTATTATAGCACATGTGAAAGTTACTGTACTTTTGCCTAAATTTTATTAAATTTAATTGAACCCTAGTCTATACATTAAATAATAGATCTATGTAAGTACCTACTTTAAGTACTTTTTTTCTTCTGGATATAATTATAGTCTAATAAGGTTTATTGTACAGCTTTAAAATATCCATTCCAAGATCTTGGTACCTTGTGCTAATTTTTACAGGTTTAAATAATGATCACCGAAGTCAACTCTGAAGACTAAAAAATTTGTCCCATAATAGGTTTTATCTATACGTATCCAGGTATTACTCAGCTACAAACAGAATTTTTTTATATCTCTAGCACACCTAAACCGTAGAATATTGTAGATGATTCTTTCTTTGCAAAAAAATTATAAAAGATCTCTGGTCAGTTTCTTGTATCTCCAAACGTATTAATACCATTATATCTTTAAGCAAAACGGTCAAAAGTTATATGGTCCAGAAAAAGCATTGGTACCGGTGAAGAATCTTAGTTGTTTTAAACTGCAAGAATTCTAAAATAATATAAGATGGCGACTGAAATCCAGCTGGTTGCGGACAGTTCACTTGAGATTAAAACACAATTAATGAGAAGAATCAACACAATTTTAATACATTAATAGTTTAATACGTTAAAAGGTCGGTGACTTATTATAGTACGAGTCAGTTTACTGACGAGGCGACTTAGGAGCCGAGTCTGTAAATAAAAACGAGTACTGTAATAACACCTAACGACCATGTATCGTATTAGATTTTATTTCATCCTGTTTGTATAAATTAATAAATTCATAAAAAATTTAAAAATAGTTCGTAACTTGACTAGTTACGTCAAATTACCTTAACTGTCAGTTAGGTACTGTCAAATATTTTAAAATTTTTGTATTAATTGTTAATTCGTGTTTTAAATTAAAATAAAATAAAAAGTAAGTGATTAATTATTTTATTTTTATTTTATAGTCATTATAGTGTTTTTATGTCAAAAATTAAAAAAGTAATTGTCTTCCCTTAAGCAATCAGAGTAGAGTTGCTAGGCAACACATCACATTACAGTAAATGATACCGTAATGTTTTACTTACCGGCGCCGAATTGATTATGGGGAAGTTTATTTACTGGACAGGATGAAATATAGTATATTAAGTATGGAGAACGGTAAGGGTTTTATACCGATCGAAGACAATTGTTTGGAGGGGGAGCGGAGCGAAGACTAAATTATTTAATTTATATAGATGTATGTCTAGACTCGTTTAAGATATAAATTTTTATAATTAAATGTGGTTGACAAGAAAATTGGTTTCCTTCGTTGCGACCTAAATAAAAGCAGTTTGGGAAGGAGAACGGAATCCATTAGTGTCATACTTTCCTATCGTAGAATCGTTTATACGAGTACCTACAAATAAATTGACATGTTGATTGAAAATGTTTGCTCTAATTATTAAAATTGTCTATAAGGCACTTATTATTGCCGTAAATGTGCTGTTGTTTTGTGTATTTTTGTAAAGAGAACGCCTGCAGGAAATAGATCACTGTAAAAAGGTAAAATTCGAAGAACAAATTTATAAAATTTGAACAGTTTTATTGATTCAAATATACATATATTTTTTTATTCCAACAAAAATATCCAATGATCTGAGACGTATTATTCTGTTTTGATTCGTAACATTTTTACGCACTAATTGCCCCCTTTATTTAGATAGACTCAACAAGTTTCTTTCTATGTATTTTGACCTAGAGATAGTTAAAAAAATTATTGCAAAAAACTAAATAATCGTTATTTATTAAAAACACATATTTATATTGTACAGTCAAGTTTAAGCAAAATGAGTAGTTTTCGAGATAAAAATTGCCGAATGTTCAAAAGAACATAATTTAGTTATCATAAACCTATTACTTCATATATAAAAAATAATGATAACTTTCAAATTCCTATTTCTAATGAATAATATAAATATAACATCTCATTTTTTGTAAAGTATATAGACAATAAATATAATTGAATTGTAATTAAATATTTATTTTCCGATACGTACGTCAAAAAGTTTTACTTCAATCGCGCGTAAAGGTTACACGCACACTCTTTTTTTTTGGTAATTTCTTCTGGTTTGTAAATGTATAATAAATATATGATTGCTGTCTTAAAAGTCACCAGCGTCTGTACATATTCCTGTTATATCCAATAACTAAACACCAGCTATTTAAATTCCGTTGTAACTGACTGTCACTAGTGAATCTGTTGTTATTTTCATCATTAATTAACAGAAAACTCTCGTTAAGCGGCTGTTAAAATCAATTACTTAATTAGTTTTGTAATAAAATGGTTAAAAATGTTTTCACGATTTTAGTGCTTTAGGGTTTGTATAAATATCTACTGACAGTAGACACTTAGCTGCCATAAAAGGAGAAAAAAATTAAAGAAGGCATTACAAAACTTTTGCAGTAGGAGTTATATACATATCAAATCTATCCCAAGCTGTGTTTACAACTTTTTTTAGAACTTAGGATCAGGAAGAACCTTATGTTTTTACTTACAGGATGTAAGACTTATATATACGTAATTACTTTACTATTAACAAGCACCATTAATCAGCTGTCTTTGGTAAACTGAAACAAATAGTATATTCTGTTTTTCGATGTAGATTTTAGATCTCTGGTTTTATGTTGTGAGCTTTTAATCAGTAACAATTTGTAAAAATTATTGAATTTTTCAGAACTGAAAAAAACCGTTGCTTCCGGTCTCGATTCATTTCTCTTCTATTTTTTTCCGCAGTCTTGTTAGCACCCGCATCGAGACAAGAATATTATTTTACATTAACCCTTACCTACTATACCTAGTCTTTGGGACCAGGAGATTAATAGTAAACTATTATTTTTGAGATAACTCTCAACGTATTTTTGAAATTCCGTTGTAACTGACTGTCACTAGTGAATCTGTTGTTATTTTCATCATTAATTAACAGAAAACTCTCGTTAAGCGGCTGTTAAAATCAATTACTTAATTAGTTTTGTAATAAAATGGTTAAAAATGTTTTCACGATTTTAGTGCTTTAGGGTTTGTATAAATATCTACTGACAGTAGACACTTTAATAGTTATCTCAAATATAATAGTTTACTAAAAATCAATGGTTCCGGTCTCCTAACCGAATAAAAATATAAGACAGGGCACAAATAAAGTGACTTAGAGTTTGAAGTATCAATTGTCGATTTGACAAAACTTCTCTCTCATTAACGTCATGTAACATGTGCTTAAGGAGGAAGTGAGTGAATGTCATATCTGATGGGATTTGAATTCATTATAACGTTTCGCTTCCTAGCCACTTGATCATCCAATAGCTTAAGTGGTTAAAGCGTGCCTGCGTATAAGGCAGTGATGGTGGGTTCGAGTCCCACTGGATGTGACATTTTTTCAATTTCTCCTTAATGTCAGTTTAATAATTTCTTGTTTGTTTAATTTCTAAATTTCAAAAACCAGGAGATTAAGTTTCATTTAGTATGTAGGAAACATTTCACTTTAGAAATTTTATATTTTCCTGCATTTACCTTGAAATTCTCGTGCCTACAGTTAAAATGTGCAATTAATTATTGAAAAGTGACGTGTTTTGGGTCTTTGGGACCCATGGATAATCAATACTTATACCATAAAGAAACTCGGGAAGCACGGAATTAAAATACAATATTAGCAGATGCCAAGACTATGTACTATGGTGAAGTTTATACTGGAAAAACTAGTGTTCATTATCCCAACCCACTTAAGTAGATCTTCACTTAATTAATTGTTTGTCACAAAAACCAAACAGAAATATTACTGGTGACAATTGGTTCTCTTCAGTTGAAGAAACGAGTTGCATAAACTTATCTATGTTAACACAATGAAAAAAAATAAATAAAAGTCAAAACTCTCAAAAGAACCGAAGCCGATCTCAACGATCCTCTCTATTTGACTATTAAAGTAAAACCACCCCAGTAAGGTATGTACCAAAAAAAGAAGAGCTAGGATGCAATATTTAGCAAGCATCATGTGCAAGTTTAGTCTGGGGTCGCAGAAACTAGGTATAATTGAGTTTTATAATACCAAAGTTGGGTTAGATGTCCCTGATCAAAAATCTGTACATTTTACTACGTCCCGAATAACCCACTGTTTTATTAGATACTAAACATTGCAAGAATAAATTCTCGACTATTTTATCAAAGTTCGTCCAATGGAAATGAAATTGGAAGCTTTGAGGTGGGAACCTTATGAACCTTTGAATGAACAATAAACTGAAACCTCGTCATCTCCGTGATAATATAGTAAAGAAGCTTAGAACAACTCTTAGAGTTGGAACAACTTCTGTAGTGGCATGAAGATCCAAACGTAAAAGATGCATACAGCTTTAAAATGTCTATTGTTTTATCATGTGGTAATTTTTTGTACCCAACGTACTTAAATAAGTAAAATACTTATGTTTTGTCTAGACCTGCTCTCCTCCCATCATTTGGACCACTATACTCTAGAACTTTTTTTCTTTGAATCAGCATAGCTAAGCCTTTTCTATTATTACTATCAATTATATTCTTTGTAAAATAGTTGGTAAAATTTTAATAAAAAACTAGTAACAAAAAGCCACAAAAATATAAAAACTAAATAAACTATATAAATTTCAGACTGTCATAAATAACCATAATAATCCATGAACATACCATTCATTCTCTTTATTGTTCTGTTTTAAGATCAAAACCTCTTAATTTTATTTCAATTTTTTTTTATGGATGATAAAAGACCCAAATTTGACGTAAACAAAGAAAACAAAAACGTGTAAAAGTTTTGGTTTTTATTTTCCAGACAAACTGTAAATATTTACAAATATCATAAATAAGATAACACAATACGTGAAAAGCCAGCTAGAATGTCTAGGACGTCTAGGTAAACACGCAGACGTTGATTTTTCTTTTTATAAACGTGTGTGAAATATGTGTACATGTTCTTTGATCCAATTGTATATTTATTCATGTGAAATTTATCTTACAGTCTAAAATTCCTTAGGGTTATAGATGTATAAAATATATCTTGTTATTCTACACATCGCTTTGTTATTTAAAACTTCGTATCTTTTGTTAAGTACTGATAATTTAAGTTTCTATCACCTTCAATGATTTTTTCTTTCGATGCATCGCTCTATTTTTATTTCGATCTGGTTTCTTTGCCTTGGTTCTGTTTTTCGTCTTTTAAGTTGCTGAGCTTTTACATATTTGTTTGTTTTTTATATTATTCTTTTTTAATGTCTTCACACAAAGACTAAATACAATTGGGGTAATAATAAAAAAAAAAAAGATTTTTTAAAGATAAAGATGGCACAGTACACAATTATTTCCAGCAGGCACACAGGTAAAAACACTGTAGTTCGAAGTAACACGAATTGCGAACTATGGTCACAAGTATCGAAGGGTCCAGGGGATAGCCGCTAATCCCTTACCCGAGTTGCGAACCGTGCCCTTTTTGAAGACATAATGATGAGACAAATTGCGAACCAGGCCTAAAGCGAAATGTGACCGTTTTATGGCATTTAGGGTACCACGGTTCGCAACTCATGCGCCCCGTGTAGTTCTTTGTATAAAATAAAACAAATTTTAAAATTTTCTAAGAAATAAAAACGTATTTCTTTCTTATCTTCGATGTATAACGAAAATAGTTTTTTTGTACAACTGTCATTAAAAGTGACACTTTTAATGATAGCAAACAATGTTAAAAACGATTGTTTACATAGCAGCGTGTTAAAAATACTTTTAACACGTTGCCATGTAAATAAGTTTACTTTTAACACGGTTTAGTTTACTTTTAACACGGTTTGGTTCATTGTCATTGAAAATTCGCTCGTTTCATTATCAAAATAGGGAAGTTGTACAAAAAACATTGTATGGTATTTGTGTTAAAAGTGATTTTATTTTGTTCGTGAAATTGTTCAATTCGCTCCGCTCATTTCACAAACGTTTTCACTCACAAAATAAAACCTCACTTTTAACACTCATATCATAAATAACTATTTTATTATTTGTGTTTTCTTGATGATCAAAATTAGGTAGTAATAAAGATAAAAAATTTCTCTTGGCTTTTAAAGTACTTTATAGTTTATTCGAAAATAATGTACCACAATCCCAGCTCTCCAAGAAAAAAAGGTAAAGATGAACAGGTGGTAGAAGGAGGTAATAGTAATAACCATAACAGGAAAATTACCACAGCCTTCAATGTAACACTCGGAGGGAAAATTATCACGTATCTTTCAGGGTTAACCACACCACAAGAAAATGACTCTGATTGGTTAATCAAAGTGTTACACCCGAAAAGGAAGTGATAAGTAAACGGTCGTATTATAGATAGAAAAGAATTTATTCAAAAGAAATTTATGTTTTCTAAAAACGCTACATAGTACAAAACAAATTCGTTTCCTTATTTTACTTCTGTATTTTTATTAATTCAATCAGGATGTATATATTATTTAGAACGTAAAGATATACAATACAGAAAACTAGTTAAAGAAAATATCATTTCGCCTTTGTGCACACTCGAGAACTCTGATTGTACAGAGAAAAGTGAATAATTGGAAACGAGGACTGGTAACTTATTCTAATCAAAAACCCAATGCTAGTGGAAATAATACGCATACTTTGTTTAAAGTTTCAAGAATTTAACGACAAAAAACATGTAAATCTTTACAAAATGTTTCCGGACAAGCATGAAACCACATGATATTGATACCAAGATCAAAGGTATTGATTGACTTATAATTAAACAGTAGTATACGAATAAATTATTCTAACTGTAGGTGATTATATATCGTGTAACTAAGGTGACATAAAATTGAAAATTATAGGTTTTCGATGTATTTCATATTTAGGGGTTAATTAGATTCCAAGCAAGTCCTTTGAACTCGTTTATGCATGCATAGCTAACATGTTTGTCTCTGGCGAAACTGTTACAACAACCAAAGTATGACGCTAATGGATTCTAGCTTAATTTTAATATTTTTTAATAGTCAGGGAAGGTTTTTTAATTTTTGTTTCGTTAAAGCTTTTTTGTGTATTTGCTTTCCATTAAACGTTTTGTTGTTTTAATTTTAGAGACTTGAAACTTTTGCTTCATCTTTTGATGTAGATAATTTGAATTATTTATCAGAATTATAAAAAAAACACTTCAGGCTTTTTTGTAATAATGATCTTTTTTTTTTCGTCTGTTACAACAAGTAAGAATCAATAAGATTTCCTTAAATATAATAATATGATATCAAGTAAATTACACGATCAATATTTAAATATGTTATTTAATGAGTTTAATAGAGCTAAAAAATAAAATTTTGAAAGACAAAAATTAACAATGAAGCTGCTTTTTATAGTAACAGTTATAAAATATAACTGACTGATTTGAATTGCGCGCCATTTTTGATACACGCATTTCAGTAGGTGAAGCTGTAGTAGTTGTTTAAAGTAAAGCACATGTGTCAAATTCAGCATGGAGCGCTACACGATCGGACAACGAGTCCATATTTTTAACACGTTTTACTTAAATAATGAGTCGATTGTTGCAACTATCTGGAATCTAGAACAAAATTTCGGTCGATATAATGTGCCCAGTGTCAACACTATTCGTTAGTTGGTGCGGAAATTTGAACAAAGGTGGAGTTAAAGATTTGCTAACGTCGGGCCGTGTTCGAACTGATCGTACCTCAGAAAATATAGAGAGAGTTCGTAAAATTGTGGTGGAGCGCTCTGAGATGTTTACCAGACATCGTTCTCAAGAACTGGGTATTCATCGCACGTCATAACGCATTGTGGTCTTACAAAATCCGTTAACACCAGAACTGCAGTCTAGAGAACAAGAAAACCGCCGACAATACAGTGTTGCAAAACAACGATTTTTACCGACAAACAATAATGAGTGATGAAGCCCACTTCGATATGTCGCAATAAGCAGAATTCCCGTATCTGGGCATTACAGAACACTCGTGTCATCCATGAACGATCACTACGTCCTCGTCGAGCCACAGTTTGGTAAGGAGGTGTCATTGTACCATATTCTTTAAAGACACTAAAGGTTATCCTCTTACTGTCACTGGTGAGCGTGATATGGTGCAAAAATTTAACCTGTAAAACATGTGGTTCCAGCAGGACGGAGCAACTTGTCACACAGCTAGGAAAGCAATGAATCGTTTTGTTTCTCGATTTACCAATGTCATCTGGCCACCAAGGTCACCGAATTTTCACGACTCCAGACTTCTTTTGGTGTGGGATTTAAAAGATAGGGTTTATGCTAACAAACCAATTACTGCAGATCATCTGACGAATAATATTACGAAAGCGATTAAAAGTATTTCTCTGGAAACATAGCCAACAAGTGAGGGAAAATATAGTCCGGAGGGATCAGGTTTGCGGCGTCTAGAGGCCGTATTATTTTTCATTCATAATTTGTTAGTAAAGTATAAAGATGATAAAAATTGCAATATTTTATTTCTATAGTAACAAATATTTGAGATACAAATCAGTCAGTTACATATTACCTACCTAATTTTTTATGTCAATCTCATCCATACCTAAATTCTCATAACAAACAAACGAAAACTTTACAAAACTTATCTAAAGAAAAATTATAACTTAATCTAAGCAATAAATCTCCAGAACTCTACTGAGAGAACGTGTCCCAAGTGGTATGAAAAATTCATATCACTCTATCATTTTTTAAGCAAAGTTTACCAAACCTAATGATATACATTCAATTTCATAACTTACATTTACTATAAATAATATTGTTTTGTCGAGAGACAGTGCGGATAACCGCAATATGCACGTTTTGCGACCTATTATACCTGCTGCTGTTTCCAGAGATCTTAGAGTCAATATACTGAGAATACTTCAGTTCGAAAGTATCAAAAAAGCCTCTCTAAAATGTTATTGTTTAATAAGAGAATAATATAATATATGTATAGTATTCGAAGTTAATCGAGTTACCATCTTCAACATATATAGTTCTTCACATGTCACTTAACCATCTTCTGCTTTTTAATCTCATTGAGGTCGATGTTAATCAATGGCGGGGGGAAGAAGGAAAAGGGTCAGTTTATCAAACGCATATTTCCAGAGAAATCATATCATTGTTAAGTTTTATTATTTTTTCTTTTGAATTATAAATCTTGATCACTCGTTTCAAATGATCACCAAAGCGCCAAAATATTATATTTAGCAGCAAAAATAAGTATATAACTTATACCAGTTACTCTGTTATACTCGCTATTATTGTTGAAATAAAAGATTATGCCAGGTGTTGAGCGAAGCCACTGTTAGTAATCGCGGTGTTGCCATCATCGAACACGATATCGAATGCTCCAGATTTTAATGTATTTTTTGAATTTTTTTTAACCAATGTATTTTAAGTACGTTGTTTTATCAATAAAATTATGAAACTCAGAAAAGTACCCACCAACCTGTTATCCAGTTTCCTATCTTTATCATACATTGTTGCAAGGTTCCTTCCTTTTATTACAATACAACAGCTTAACACATAATCTTTCCAAAAACTTTTACTCAACGTAGTATCTAAATTCGTTTAGATACAAAATATATTTTTCAAATTAACAAAAATTCTTGGGCGCGTTTTTACACAATAAATAACGAAAGAAAACAATCCTGGATGTGGCATTGTCATCAAAATTGTAATACTTCAGAAAATTTTCAATCGATTCAAATGAGTTAAACATGTATAAAAAATGTAAAAACTAAATATTAAGCTGGTAAATTGTAACTAGAGTATCTTTATCGATGAATCACCTATTTGATTTTCAGTCTTTTGAAGCAACAAAAAGTAAATAACCTGATCTAATAGATGAATAGATATCTTAGTATGTAAATTTCGCAATTTAATAGTAAATTGCCTAAGGACTATTTTAACGTACCGGCTAATACCAACTTTATATTCGCTGATACTCAATCCCTTTCAAGTATAATCAACCATGGAACATAGTCAAAACGTATCTCATGTGTTAATTAATTACTAATAGGAAGTTAACTTCTTTGCCGAGCGATATCGCATGCTTTAACTACACTAAAATCGATAACAAGTGTTTACAGGAAAACTAATTTACTTAACTCATTTTTCTATTCTGTCTAAACCAAGTATTGAATCGTATCGTTCTAAAATAAACATAACTAGGTTTGTTAGTTAAATACCTTTGAAAAAAGACGAAAACTCTGTTTAGAATGTAGTTAAAATTCTTGAATTATATTTGTGTAGTGTATAGTGTACACATATACCTACATAGTTTCTTTGGCTAATCTAAGAAAGATTAATGATATGTCATGTTTTAAGTTCATGTAAACCCAAAACCCAAGTAAAGCTATGATATTAAATAAATGAATTACAAAATACTTTATTTTATTAGAGATGTTAATAACCGTCTACAGAAAAATGATTCTAAGACACGGAGGTTGGTATGTGTGGACGATCTCAGCAGAAACTTACAACTAATATAAGTAAAGGAGGCTTTACATTGAGGCAACCGTAGGCAACCTAGTTGACCACTGCATGCAATTATGGATAAACCATCCAATTTGTTGGCAGCATACGATTTGGAGCAACGACAACAGCGTACAACTATTCCTTTTACACATACTGCGACTGATTGCGTCAACTTTTTAACACAATTAATTCTGAGATGTCTATGTTTCCATTAGTTGCCTCATTGTAAAGCCTTCTTAAGAAACTAAACACTCATAACGACCAAAAGAAAAGGGCATGGTCTACACAAAACATCATAGAACTTAAATATTAAATATATTAAAACACTATAGCAAGAATGAAAGCGGATAGTAAAAAAACTAAAGTAGCATGGAATTAAAAGGGACGAAAAATTTTTATTCAAATAAACGTTAAGTTGCTAACTTTTTAACATAGAAGCTTTTTCATTACTTTTTTTCATTCATCTTGTAACAAGGGCATAAATCCTTCAAACATAAAATTAAAGGGCACCATAGTACAAACTATAGAGACCCTCCATAGTACAAACTAAACAAATTATACGCAAACACCCGTTTATAAGTTAGGTAATTTAAAAAAACAAAAGTCATTATGGTTTATCAGAATATTGATTTGGTTTATATAGTTTCGAAATAATTTTATCTCTTATCTTTCTTCTAGAGATCTGTCTCGGTTGTTTTTGGGGTAGTTCTACTCGGAGGAATTTTCTTAATTTCTTTAGTAGTCGTAACCAGGGTTTCCAATCTGTTCTGCTTTTACCACAAAATGGCGGATATTTGGTGTCGCCTCAAAAAAAAATGATGTAACTTTAACGTGGCCCTCTTCACAGATCTGGATTGACCTTGTATTTGAAGGGAAGGTACCACCGACCATAAGAAAGGACAGGACAAAAGAAATGACAGTTATCAGTAAGATAACTAGCGGTACAATTTATAATTAACGCGATTACATTAAAATAAATCTCACCGAATATAGGCCCGGAATCAATAGTCTGGTGAATTCTTTAAATAAAACTATCCGTTAAATCGTTACAACCTATGTGTATTTACTTTTTGTAACTACTTTTGACCTCCTCTTTATTTCTTTTTCTGTATGTCTTCGTTTTGTACTTGTTTACCCAGCCTTGTGGTAAGTTCTTATATATGATCTTTAAATGTCTATAGACTGGCAAAAATCTGAATTAGTTCTGCTTCACCATTCTCGCGTTCTACATGAATTTTACGCAATACCTTTTCTGTTTAGTCGTTACTGGTTAAAACAGGTTATATTACTTTATTTAAGTATTAGTTGTACCCGCGAAGTCGTTCGCGTAGCGTGTTGATTGTTGTATAAAAATTTCTTTCCACACAACGTTGAAGAGGTAGGGGAAATTTTTTTATACACCATATGTTAAGTTGAAAGAAGATAAATACATCAGTGAAATCTGCATTCGAATCAGATCAGTAGTTTTCATGGGATGCGCGCACAAACATACAGACAGACAGGCAGGCAGATAAAAAAAATCTAAGCACATTTCGATGTACCCGCGACGTCATTCGCGTAGCGTGGTGATTGTCGTATAAAAACTTCTCCCCCACCCCTTTAACGAAGTGGGGGGAGACATTTTTATACATCAGATCGTGATGTTAGCTCGCTCATGGGCCAAACACATTCGCTGTAATATGCAATTTACTCAACTATTATACTTTTCTGTACTATTCCCATAGCTTTTGGATTTAAACCTGAGCATAATCTGTCAACCGTAAATTTCTTGCAGTCTATTTAAGTTATGCTATGCTTCCTCTAGTTTCTTGATTTTTAACTATTTTTTTTTTACTTTTTAAACTTTTTTACACTCCTCTTATACAAACTGTATATCTACAACTTTCCAGTTAATAATAAATAAATGAGTGAAATCCAATATGCACCTATAGTTTATAATTTCTTGTTGGTATAGGTACATTCAATTATAAATAAATTTGATGCGGCTTTCGAAATATTTGAGGTTGAGCTGATAAATTGTGTATACGCGTTTTAAAAATAAATGTATCCCTGTAACATTGACTGATGGATTGCAATGTTAATGACAGAAAAAAATCGAAAAGTTAATAAATTTTCTCGTAACAAACTACTGCTGTAACATTACCGTTAACCACAACGCAACGTCCTGAATATACGTTGGTTGTTGCAATTTAAGCCAGGTGTTCTTTGAAACTTTTTGACTTAACACAGCTAAACGAGAGGCTATGATAAATATATTTTATCTGTAACATCAGATAACTCGGGAACTTCATTATTATTCAAAAAAAAAAACGAGAAAATGTTTTACATTTGGGAGTTGAAGATCTATCTCGGCGTTTTAGATACGCACATATACAGAGTGACAAATTAAAAATATATAAAAATTTCCCTATTGTAGGTTTGTTAAATTCATTCACAAAAGAATTTATTAAAGTTTAAAATATTATTATTCAATTATCGCCTTGAAGTATAACACAAGAAGATAAGAAGATAAGGTACTAAATTGTATAGGGATTGAGTATTAAGCAAAAAACTGTCTTATATTAACGTACTTGTTTACGAAGATATTAAAATCTATACAGGATCAGCTGGGGGCTTTGAATCAAATTTTTATACCGAATGGTCACATGCAAGGGTTTTCCTTTGTCTCTCGAAATTCGTATTCCATGATCAAGATATGTGTACCTTTTCATTACTTACACTTTACCGTCTATAATATTTTACTGGAGACCAGATTTGCCAATGGCTGTCTTTTAGTTTGACCTGAGAGCATAATTCCTGAAAATTTTTAGTATTATTCTAAAATTTTTTTGCCAATACAGGTATAACGCAAGTTTATAATGTTGTGTTTTGTACACATATCCCTAAATTATTTTCACCCAAATCAAGAATTGTAAAGGCCTATTTAATAATATTACCAACACAACTTTGCACTAGTTTGCAGTTGGAGGTAAGGATGTCACTACTATCGTGTCCTTTAAACTTTCTTTATTGAAAGATATATAAGGATTACGATTTTAGTTCAGTCTTTAGTCAGTGATTATGCTTTACAGCTCGCTGACGGATAACATATACCTTATACTGACAAGGTGCAAAAACACCGAAACCGGTCTATAAGTTATGTTGTCCCTTCTAACTGCAAACTAGAATGGTTGGGTTAAGTTATCTTGTAGATATTCCAACCCCGTTTGACTTTGAAGTATAATCCAATATCCGTTGGGGCATATAGCCCAGGAAGTAGTTGTTTCTTCTTAGTTGAACGGTCATTGTTTTTGAAATTTTCAAATACTTGTAAAGCGTTTAGAATGAAATTATATTATTCTTAGCCATCTATTTTCAACACAACTTTGGTGATACAGTATCGTACTGTCGTATTCTTCTGCCTATTTTATATTTAATATTGTATATTAGCTTGGTATACATTGTATAAAAGGCCTTATCGAAGACCACAAAGGCAAGAACAAGTAGTCTATTGTAACACTTTATAAATGATTATTTGTTCAAAATCCACTACGAAAACCGATATATTCTATTGGTTGCTAAAACTCTAATTGGTTTTTCAGTTCCATCGTGATTATTCTAGTGAAAAAGGAAAGAAATCGAAAAACGTCTGAGGATCTATTTGAAAACTAACAGCCTTTTATTGGGTTAAAAAAAACGTCTTTGCTTTGATGCCGCGGTTCAGTAAAATTATTAAAAAAGAACAGTTGATACCTGCTGCTATAATATAGATCCTATTACGACCCTCAGCTTTAAAGTCTCAGCGTAGATAGCTGTTAAGATTAGTCAGTTCGCACGTACTTGGAACGAATAATACATAATGGTGACAAAGTAACATATTTTTAAGTAGTTATTTAATCTCTATCACCTTTTTTGTGGATTGCTGTCATAACATTTTTCTGGTATTGTACTGCTACAAAAGCAGATATGAAACAGATTTTGTATTTTCTTGAATATGCAGTTACCACCATTATTAATTAAGTCGACAACCTCTCAATCTTCACCAAGGAACTTATTGTTTTTTATTTTCTTATAGGCTTCTAATGCTAGATTTATCAGTAATTTATTACACATTCAGAAATAATATACAAATATTGTGTTAACTTTTAAGGCAAAATAAAATAAATGTACCTACTATTTTCGATTGGATTACAAATAATTAATGTAATGCGATATTGTATCTATAAATATATGAGCAATGGAATGTTTTGGGATTAATTCAATAAACAGCTTTGAAGAATCAATTATAAGTACATAAAAATTAATTTTTAATGAAGCGTAATCGCTTTAGTTTGTTTACATTTTGAACACGTTTTAATTTTTTCTAACGAGAAGTATTGTTTAACAGAAAGTGTTAAAGCTAGTAATGGCCAGTAAACTGCAACAAAGTGTATAATTTTTTTATTTTAAAGTTTTTCCAATCTGCAGTCCAAAATTCTTAAGATATATCTTGTATCAGTTTGTAGCCGTTTTACCATGTTGAAGTATTCCTAATAATTTACATTATTTATAAAATAAATTGTAAAACTAACAAATGAATCTCGTACATAATGATAACTTCGATATGTAATGTTTTTTACATATTTTGCAAACACTCCGTTTGTCCAAATACATCAAAAATTAGGATAGAAAAAAATAATCACAATGAGAAATATTTCAAAATTTTATTGTGCTCTTCTGAAAAGAGTAGGTTTTTGACATTCGCGGTTGAGAACTGAAATTCTTAACGTAAAGATAAAGAAAGATAGACTAATAAAGCAGCAAAGGCAACGAGTAAAGGTCGGGACAGACATAACCGCACCGTACCCGAGCCGTATGTCGGCCGAGTGTTAAATAGTTCACACATCACCGTATTACGGCCGAGCGCTATCAACGCACCGAGCCTGCACCGAGCACGATTAAAATATTTTACATTTTAACGGTGACGGTGCGGTACCAAAAGCTCTTGGTAAACACTTTCGTGTATGCTCTCAAAATATAATATACTAAAAACATATTATTCTTGTGTTTTTTATTTTATATTATATTTTTGTTGTTTCATCATCCATTAAATGAGGAAACAACGTATAAAACTCCCCTTCGACAGTTCTTGATTTCCAAGCATCATGTACCCATTTTCGGTTCTTTACTTGTTTATTTCTCCAAATCCTGTCCTCTTCTTGTAACACCAGAGCAATAACTCCCAAATCACTGTTACTAAAATTTTTAAACATTGTTTCCGCAACTTACGTACTCAACATATTAAAACAGACTGAAACAGTTTTCAAACGTCGGTAGAAAATCGGATAAGCTACGGACAAGTGTGGTCTCTACACGGACGAGCCGTAACTTGGCCGTAACTTGGGACCAGACTTGTCCGTAGCTTATCAGATTTTCTAGTGACGTTTGAAAACTGTTTCAGTCTGTTTTAATATTTTGAGTACGTAAGATGCGAAAACAATGTTTAAAAATTTTAGTAACATAATTTTAGTAAAATAAAAAACACAAGAATAATATGTTTTTAATATATTATATTTTGAGAGCATACACGAAAGTGTTTACCAAGAGCTTTTGGCACCGCACCGTCACCGTTAAAATATAAAATATTTTGATCGTGCTCGGTGCGTTGATAGCGCTCGGCCGTAATACGGTGATGTGTGAACTATTTGTATAACATACCATTGCGTAACTCTTCCACCGAGTGATGGTCAACACTCGGCCGACATACGGCTCGGGTACGGTGCGGTTATGTCTGTCCCGACCTTAACAGAACGATTTTAAGGCAATCAGGACATACAAAAGATCAGAAAAGAATAGCAAGAATTTAGGATGGTAGAAACCTTGCTACATACATGTCTACACATTAGCTTATGTTGACGTTTTAATTCACACAATTCATTTAAAAAATTTCACGATTTTTCAGCATCTTAGTATATAACAAGATTTCACTAATATAAATGATATGTTACTAATTAATTACTGTATTTATATATTTAATTGTTTTATTTTAAAATATTGTAAATATTCATTAGTAAACTATTATTTTTGAGATAACTCTCATTAACGTCATGTAACATGTGCTTAAGGAGGAAGTGAGTGAATGTCATATCTGATGGGATTTGAGTTCATTATAACGTTTCGCTTCCTCACCACTTCAGCATCCAATAGCTTAAGTGGTTAAAGCATGCCTGCGTATAAGGCAGTGATGGTGGGTTCGAGTCCCACTGGATGTGACATTTTTTCAATTTCTCCTTAATGTCATTTTAATAATTTCTTGTTTGTATAATTTTTAAATTTCAAAAATTGTAAATATTCCTTTAAAAAGGTACTATTTTTCTCTAGAGAAAAATAATTTTTTGTCCCTCTTTCCTATGTGCATGCAGGTACAAAACACAGTACATTTTCGACGTATTAGAAGAAAAATAGTATACATTACTCGGTACATCACTATAATATGGCTTATTTTAATAATTGAGTTCTAAACTGACACAAACACTTGAAATTATTTCATCGTTCAAATTTAAAGACATAAGTTATTGAACTGGAATTCAATATTAACTTATTACATTAAACAAAAGTGTGTCAATTTTTAACAGTTTGATTATAAACATTAGAATTAATGAGGTAAATTATATTATAAAAAATAATGGTGAAATATGTTTATAATTATCCAATTAACACAAAAATTTGATAAAGTGAATATTAACTAATGACCTGTGAAAACGAACAATACAGAACATTGAAAATAACAGTTAAAACGGAATCATCAAAATATCGATCTTAAAAAAACAATAAATGTTTTATAATGTATGAACTTAGAAACTGGTAAACAGTTGATAAACTAAAAATTTTTTCATTAGTTAAAGTAATCAAAATTAGATATTCTGGTCGTTGTAGGAAATAGTAATTTGATCGATACATACTGCTATGGAAGTAAATTAATATATAAAACGAAACAAATTAACGCACTAGCAAAAAAAGAACTATAACAATTATAAAACAATGAATTTTTAAATGACAAATTTAATTAAAAAAAGAGTGTGGTTACTTATGTACACGCGTTAGAAGTTATACTTCTTTGGCGTATGGAAAACAATCACAATTTATAAAAAGAACTTTTTATAGTAAAAAGTTTTTTTTGGTGATTTATAAGTCATATTACTATTATTAAATTATTACTAAGTGCAACCTGTGCCTTGGCAAATAGTGCTTTACCGAGATAGATTACGGCATAGTCCACAGTCTAAAAACCTTTCTAAAATTTTTCTAAATTAGTTTATTTTATTAACAGTTAAAATAATAATTACTGTTTTCACATGTAGAACAAAAAACAAACAGAAAAAAAAACTTCTCTGTCACGTTATCGATCCCATTATGATAACATAACAGAACTGTCACAATTGGACGCTTATCCAAATGAGCTACGAACAACTTGTTTAAAAACTTTCAAAATGATAATATCTATACACAACTTATATCATATTTAATAATAATTCAGTATAAATTTAGAAATCTATACATATAGAACTGATAGTTCATGATTTGCATATATGCAGTTTTAAAAAAACTTAGTAAATGATTCGAATTAATTAAATTTATTGGACTATAAACCACAATGTAGAATTCAGGTGTCGGTGTACGACTAACTTTACGATGTAGAATTTAGGTGTAGGACTGCGACTAACTTTACGATGTAGAATTTAATTCCGGTGTCGGTGTGCGCGCGCATCGTGAAAATTCATTTTCATCATTTTTCTCCATCGCGCCAAAAGAATTATAACTTCAAAAATGATTTCCTGTCGTAAGTTATATGAATGAATAACAAAATGATATGTCGAATTTTGATTTGAACAAACTGGTACCAAGAATAAACCAATCAAATATCTATTAAACATTACAGCTTTTTAAATAAATGTTATATAAAATAAATTTTAAAAATAAATTAAAGGTACCGTAATACATCTGAAGTGTATGATTTTAGATTATAGTAATTATAGGAACTGTTTTCGGGCCATTACTCTTTAATATGTGTATGTTAATAGAATATTTAAACCGAATACAATTATCGGATTTGCTGACGAAATAGCTGTTTTTTTATTAGAGTTAAGTTTAAGTGAATTAAAAATTACTGAGCACGAGATCTACAAACTATAAGTAAAAGGTTTAAAAACAAGAAATTTAAATAAAATAAGAGTTACCTAACTTAAGATTCTCTTTAGTTAAAATGCATGTTAGTGTACGTTTTAGTGAAACTGGACCTGAGTAACTAAATAAAAAGTTAACATATCAATAAAATTTTCAGCACAACTGCAGCAAACTAGTTTAGTGCTAATATTAATTTTTACTACCAGCACTTGACAAAGGATTAACGGTGAAAATCAGAAAATTATTAAAGTATTAAATTCCATATAAATTAATTGAATCAATTCAATGCCAGATTTTTTTGTGTTCTTTGCACTCGGTTTAATTGACTTTAAAATATCAACACAATAAAACATATAATTTTCAATTATATGCATATATATTGATATAGATTTTCCTCAGGTTCCTACTCTGTAGGTAATTATCCGAGAGTGTAAATCGGCCTAAAGAAAATCGGTCGTTTGGATTAGTTTTTGTTAGATTGTAAAAAAATTAAACAATGTCAAAAAGAAATTAAATTGTAATGTCATTAAGATATTTTAAAAAAATAGAATTTTTTTAAATTAATTTTGTATAAAATAAATAATTTAAATAGGAAAAAGTTACAGCTGAATCTAAAAAGTATAATTAAAACCAAAAAAAAAAAAAATAGAAAAATAAATTGGAACCAGACCAGAACAGAAGCTGGAACGAGCATAACAGGAATTTTGGTGTACCAGAAAGGAATACCGTACAACCAACAAGAGAAAAAGGAAGAGGGGAAAATTCATTTTTAGCCACTGATTTCCATAAGGTGTAGAATCAACACCCCAGAGTAAAAGGTGTCTTAAAGGGGACTTCCATATCAATATATATATATATATATATATATATATATATATATATATATATATATATTGTTATGGTATTCAATAGTTGGTCTTTATATGTAATATAAGTGTAATTAAGACTAACTAGATATTAGAATTGAATAATCAATTTATGCAAATTATCAAGGAATCATAAATAAAAAAAAATTTGGGTTGCGAGGTTTCTAGGGGGATAAAAAAAAAAAATTATTGATAGAATGTCATAGAATTTTGGAGAGTAAAGTCAGAGAAAAAGTTTAGGGAATTATATAGAATTTTAAAAATTTAAAAACCATTATAAAGTAAATATAATAATAATAGAAATTGAAAATGAAGATAAATACTGAATGTTAATGAATATAAATATAAAAATTATAAAAGAAGATTAATGTATGAATAGAATGTTATAATAACTATATGGTAGAGTTAAATATGGAATAAAATGGATATATATAGAGAAGATTAATTGGATATTTGCATAGATTGGATTTTCAAAATAAAATAAGCATAGTTTATAAAGATAAGTATTTCTGGTATAATTTGTTATCAGCTGGTAATAGAGGTATATTAGAAATAGTTATTCGGGGATTTTAGGAAAAGAGGGCAAATTTTCATTTAAAATTAATTAGTGTTAAGTTTATGACAGGATAAATGATGAATGTTATATTGTTTTTTTTAAAGTGTTGTAAAGAATTAATATATTTATATATTAAATGATGTTAAAATTGAGATGGACTTTTTAGTTTAATATTATCGAAGAACCCAACCTTGAAGAGTCACAAGAATACAATTATATGAATATAGAGATCATAACAATTATGGCGAGCCAACGTGTGGCGTGAATAAAACAAGAATCCAGTTTAAAATAGAACAGTATATTGAAATTGAGAGGGTGATATAGACAATTGAAGTGATTAGAAAATTAGAACAGTGAAGAATTGAAATAAAACATAAATACATTATAATAGAAATAAGAGGATTAGGTGAGAGTTTTAAGTATATTTATATTTATATATAAAGACCATAAAATTTTGAAAATTTTAAAACTAAATACAAATCGAATAAATATAATAAAGTAATATAATAAGTTAACATTATAAATTAAATAAATATATAAAATAATTAAAAGATTTGAATAAAATGAATACAAGACAAAATAGAAGAAATAGAAGGAGAGAAGATGGAATACAGGAATCTAATGAAAATATGCATGAAACAGAAAGTAATGATGGATCGTCGGAAGGAGAAGAAAAAACAATGTTTCAAGTGGTACAAGCTGATGTGATAGGAGATGCGACTAGTTCAAAACCACATCAAGAAACAGAGATGGAGAAAATGTTTAAATTTTTGGAAAATAAATTTGATGAAAATAATAGAAAAATGGATTCTATGAAAAAAGAAATAAGAGAAGATATAAAAAAAGAAATAAAAGATATGAACAAGAATATGGAAACATTTAAAGATGAAATGAAAAATATTATTAAAGAAGAAAATATCAAAATACAAAAAGAAGTCGATCAATTGAAAGATGGAATTAAGGCGATGGAGGAAATGGGTAATATACACCAGGAGAAGATTAATAATATAGAAAAAAATGTGAAGGAGCAGAAAAATGAAAATAAGAAAGAAAATGAAAGAATACTACAAACTATGGAAAGGAATGTAATGGAAGTAGTAAAGAAATTTGAAGATGAAACAAAAAAATTACAAGAAATGCAAAATGAAAGAACTGAGGATGGTTCCTATATGATAATACATGGAGGAGAAGGAGCAGTAAAATTTACAGGGAATATCAGTATATTACATCCATGCACGTATATGAATATGATTAAAACTAAGACTAGGAACAAAAGAGATTGGAAAGAAATTATAAGAAGTTCTTTGAAAGATAATGCTGCATTATGGTATGCAACACAGGAAAATGAAATATTAACCTTTAATGATTTTGAAAGGGAATTTCTTAAATATTTCTGGGGTGAATCAAAACAAGGGGTGAGTAGGGAAAAATTATATTTCGGAAAATTCAATTATAGATTAGGGAATAATTTAACTAATTATGCGTTACAATTATATAATGTTGCACAATATTTGGAACCTCCTATGAGAGAAGAGGAAATAATTTTATATATTTCTAGACATTATGATATAACAGTTTCTGAAACAATAGTTATACAAAATATTAAAAAAAAAGAACAATTGATTGAGTATTTAAATCGAGTTGAAAGAAATTTAAAGATTAATGAAAATAGATCACAAAATTATGAAAATGATAGATTTAGAAATTATCAAAACAGAAATGGATATAATAGAGTAAGAGAAGAAATGCGTAATAGAAACAATGGAAATTATAATTATGGATATAATGGGAGAGAAAATGGAAATCGTATAAACGGAAATACATATAGAAATGGAAATAATATGGATAATAATAATAATATAAGAAATGGAAATAACAGAAATGAAAATGGTTTTCAAAATGTAAATAATGGAAGATATGAAAGATCAAGATATAGAAATATAAATGAAATTCATAATAATAATAATAATAATCGAGAAGATAGAAATGGAAACAATAATGTACCTAGAAGAATAAATCAAATTAATATGCAAAGTAGAGAAATAGAAGAAAATGTAGAAAATGTTAGGGTAGAACCAGAACAAGAAAATTTTTAAATAAGCACCTACAAAATTTTAATGTTAAATGTTGTTATATACATCCTAGTGAATTTATAAAATTAGAAGAAAATAATAATAAATTAGAAGATAAAATTGGATTAGTAGTTGTTGAAGGAAATTTAGAAAATAAGAAAATTAGAATTTTAATAGATACCGGATCAGAAGCAACATTGATAAATGAAAAAATTATTGAGGATAATAAATTAGAAGAAATGATTAAAATTCCAAGAATTAAGTTAATAGGTGCTAATGGAAAAAAATTAGGGGAAATTAATAAGACTATAAATATTAGTATTAAAATTGGAAATAGTATATATAAAATACAAGGTTTGATTATAGGAAATATGGAGTGTGATATAATATTAGGTACTGATGAATTAGAAAGAATGAATGTTATTATTAATTATGAAGAAGGTTGGATAAAATTGAAAGAAGAACAAATCAAATTAAATAAAATAAACAATAATGAGGAGATAATACATATAAATGAACTAAGAATTAATGGGGAAATGATGAAAGAAGGAGAAGATATAAAAAGTGATGATAAATATAAAGATGAAATTAATTTGTTATTTAAAAAATATCAAAATTTAATTACATTAGAGAATAATACTGCCAAAGAATATACTCACAGATTTGAAGTAAAGAATATAGAAAATTTTCGAGTTAAAACTTATCCAATTCCATATCAATATAGAAAACAAGTAGCTATAGAAATAGATAAAATGCTAGAAAATAATATAATTGAGAGAAGTGATACATCTTTCATTAATCCAATTGTAGTTGTGAAAAAAGGGAATGGAGAGTTAAGGTTATGTCTAGATGCTAGAAATATTAACAAATTTTCAATACCACAATATGAGAAACCTATGCATATTGAAGCAATATTTGGTAGAATAACAGGAATTGAAATTTTTAGTAAAATAGATTTAAAACATAGTTTTTGGTTAATACCTCTACATAAAAGTAGTAGGAAATATACTGGTTTTAGTATTGATGGTGTAGTATATCAATTTAAAGTAGTACCATTCGGTATACAAAGTGCATGTGCAGCTTTGGTTAAAGCATTACATAAAATTTTAAACAAATATGAAAATTTTGTTGTTCATTATGTAGATGATATATTAATTTATTCAAAAAGTGAAGAAGAACATAAAAAACACTTAAATATTGTGTTAAAAGAATTGGATTTAGCGGGATTGAAAGTAAATAAAGAAAAATGTCAATTTTTCTTAAAAGAAGTGATATATTTAGGATTTAAAATTAATAAAAATGGAGTAGAGATGGATACGGAAAGAGTAGATAAAATTTTAAAATTTGAGAAACCAAAAAGTTTAAAGCAAATAAGGGGATTTTTGGGAATGATGAATTATTATAAAAAGTTAATACCAAATCTATCAGAAAAACAGATTCCATTAGTAGAATTATTAAAGAAAAATGTAAAATGGAACTGGAATGAAGAAAGAGAACAAGCATTCAATGATTTAAAAAAAATGTTTACTAATAATTTGAAGGTATATCATCCAAATTATGAATTAGATTTTATATTAAGAACAGATGCATCAATTAATAAGTTAGCAGGGGTTTTAATACAAGTACAAAATGGAATAGAAGTACCAATATGTTTTATGTCTAGAGTCACAAAAATGTATGAAAGAAATTATAGTGTATCAGAATTGGAATTTGCGAGTATAGTTTTTTGTGTGCAAAAATGTCGATTTTATTTAATTGGAAAAAAATTTATAATTGAAACCGATCACATGGCTTTGAAGAATGTAATGGTCAATCGATTTAATAATAATAGGATATATCGATGGAGTTTATTATTACAAGAATATGATTTTGAAATTAGATATTTATCAGGAAAGGAAAATATTATTGCAGATACATTATCAAGAGAAAGTAGTGAAAATAAGGATAAAGGAAGAATAATACAAATTGGAATGAACAAATTAATAGAAGATGAAGGTATGTTTTCGGAAGAAGAAATAATAAGAAGTCAACAAAATTTAACAGAAAAAGAAAAACAGAATACTTTAATTAAAGATGGATATTATATAAAGGAAATAGGAAATGAAGAAGTTTATGTAATTGAGAGTTATTTAGGAAAACAAATATTAAAAAATTTACATGTAACATATGGACATATAGGTTCAAGAAAATTATGGTTATTATTTAGAGAAAATTTTATCATGAAAAAAGATCAAAAGATAGCAAAAGGAATAACAAGAACATGTAAGATATGTCAATTGAATAAAAATAAGAATAAAGTGAATAAAAATATTGGGAAAAGTGTTACAGCAATGGAAAAATTGGAAATAATAGCAATAGATTTCATTAGTAATCTAATAAGAAGTAAAAATAATAATAAACATATATTGGTAATTGTTGATGTTTTTACAAAATTTATAAAATTATACCCATGTAGAAGGACAAATTATAAAAGTATTAAAAATTGTTTACAAAAATTTATAGAAGAAATAGGTAAACCAAGGACATGTGTAATGGATAATGCAACGTATTTTCAAGGACAGAATTTAGAAAAATTTTTAAAAAGGAAAGGAATCAAAAAGAATTGTATTAGTATAAGACATCCTGCAGCAAATCCTGCAGAAAGATATATTAAAGAAGTGATAAAATTTTTACGAATAAGTTTAAATGGAAAGAAACATAAAGAATGGGAAAATTATATTAATAAAGTAGAAATGTATATCAATGATATTCCAAATGTAATAACAGAAGAAACACCAACATATTTAATGTTAGGTCAAAAACCAAAACGAAATTGGGAAGAAGAAGAAGAAAGAAAAAAATATGATGAAATTATAGAAAAAGTAAGAAAAAGGTTAATGGATGCGTGGGAAAAATATTATAAAAAAATTAAGAAAAAAGTGAAATATCCTGTAAGGTTTAAGAAAGGAGATTTGGTAATAATAAAAGCATATATAAGTGGAAATTTAAAGAAAAATGAATCAGGGAAATTAAAAGCTATATTTGAAGGACCATATAGAATAGTAAATGAGGAAGGTGTTAATAGTTATATTGTTGAAGATCCGATAACAAGAAATGTTAGAGGAGTATTTAATATTGAAAGCCTATATAGGTATTTTGAAGAAACTTAGAGTATTCAGAATTTGTGTTAATATGTTAATTGTTATATACTTTAAATTTTAAATTATTAAAATTTTTTTTCTAAAATTTATAAAATTTTAAATTTGGGAAATTGTTATGGTATTCAATAGTTGGTCTTTATATGTAATATAAGTGTAATTAAGACTAACTAGATATTAGAATTGAATAATCAATTTATGCAAATTATCAAGGAATCATAAATAAAAAAAAATTTGGGTTGCGAGGTTTCTAGGGGGATAAAAAAAAAAAAATTATTGATAGAATGTCATAGAATTTTGGAGAGTAAAGTCAGAGAAAAAGTTTAGGGAATTATATAGAATTTTAAAAATTTAAAAACCATTATAAAGTAAATATAATAATAATAGAAATTGAAAATGAAGATAAATACTGAATGTTAACGAATATAAATATAAAAATTATAAAAGAAGATTAATGTATGAATAGAATGTTATAATAACTATATGGTAGAGTTAAATATGGAATAAAATGGATATATATAGAGAAGATTAATTGGATATTTGCATAGATTGGATTTTCAAAATAAAATAAGCATAGTTTATAAAGATAAGTATTTCTGGTATAATTTGTTATCAGCTGGTAATAGAGGTATATTAGAAATAGTTATTCGGGGATTTTAGGAAAAGAGGGCAAATTTTCATTTAAAATTAATTAGTGTTAAGTTTATGACAGGATAAATGATGAATGTTATATTGTTTTTTTTAAAGTGTTGTAAAGAATTAATATATTTATATATTAAATGATGTTAAAATTGAGATGGACTTTTTAGTTTAATATTATCGAAGAACCCAACCTTGAAGAGTCACAAGAATACAATTATATGAATATAGAGATCATAACAATATATATATATATATATATATATATATATATATATATATATATATATATATATATATATATATATATATATATATGTATAATAAAAAATATTAAAATTTACATTGTATGGGTACATAATCGTTTGATCAAAATACCTTCAAGACCTACAAGATTGATTAAAAATATTTTTTTACTATTTTTAAAAATCAAAACGGAGTCACTCTGTATAAAGTTCACCGACCCGATTCACTTCGTTTCTCGAGATTTTAATGGTTAGTTACTCTGCGTGAGGTAGACGGCAGGTGCCCTTTAATGTCTAATGCAACTTTAATAATAAACAAATGTGAATATGACTGAGATTTGGTCCATAATGTCTTCTATTTACGTCGAAATGACAATAAGATGGGTTAAATAATGATGAGAATATTTTAAATAATCTGTACAGCCATAGAATCTCACCAAATTATTACCAACTAAAGTTATAAAATTATATAGGTATTAAGCTAATCTAGGAGAAATAATTTGTATTTAATTGGAACATATTTGAATAAAAAGGAAATAGATTAAAAATATTCTCATTACTAGAAATGATTTTATATGATTAAATATTTGGAATCTAATTTAACGAGATGATTTTTAAAAAAATTGACTAGATTGGAATTCAGGTTTGAATTTGTGCAAGGAAAGATTAATAAACCTTCTTTCAAATTGCCGTTAACTAAAATTTTTATTAACTGAATACACATTGTTTACTTCATTTACATAAAAATAGGATTATTAAATTCCTCGCAAATATTTAATGTTAACAATTATTGTATAGTCCTTCTAAAGTCAGTTTACCTCGTCAGTTTTTAATCTCATTGAGATTCATATGGAAGTCATATTTCAAGAAAAATTATATCATAGTTAAGTTTTATTAATTTTTGTTTTAAATAATGTTGTTGTTGATCAACAAAATGCCACAGTATTGTTACGACTCGAGCCGGACCTGCCGCCCAGGAAGTAAACGAGACAAACGGGGCAGTTCTTGGAACCTGATATTGTTCGATTGGAAGACCTTTGACGTTCTAGAAATGTATCAACTTTATCGACGTTCTAGAAGTATTGTTACTGTGGGATCTGGGTAGATGGTTCTAGAAGGGTTAATTTTATATATAAGCACCGGTTGGACGGAGAGACAGTAGTTGTTATAGCAATAGTCGGCGATAAATAATAGTGGTGATTATATTAGTTTGCGATAAGAATTAATTGTATTTGTAGTAGCTGGCGATAAAGTGCGAATTGTTATACGAGATATTTTAACGACGCTATTTAGTAATTGTATTAAAGTTGTGTAAATTAGTTAAAGTAAATTGTTATTTAGTTGTGTTTACTAATAAATTGTTAAGTTTGTCTGCAGTTATCACTTATCCGAATCTACGAAGAAAAAATTATAACAGTATAATTAATTATTGAGCACAAAAATATATAACTTATACTAGATACTCTGTTATACCCGCTTCTGTTGACATGAAAGAATATGCAAAGTTTTTACGTCAAGGGACTGTTAGCAAGCTAGGTGTCAACTTTAAACACGATATCGGACGCTCAATAGGTTTATTACCAAATTTTATCTTAATTGGTTCAGTAGAAAATACCCATAAAAGAAATATTCAAACACTTTTTTTTATTTCAAAAATAGACTTCTACGGACCTAAAAAGCCAAGAACTAAGAAGTAACAAAAATTTTTTTTTTACATTTTTTAATTTCATCGATAATCTCAATACACTCACTACTACTGATTTAAACACTAAACTAACAAAAACCTACAGTTCAAGAGGTTTTGGAGCAGATAAAATTCAAAACGAATTATTTTTATTTATTAACAATATCAAGATAAGTATTTTAGTCTTTTCCAGCAAAGCCAATATAAAATTTCTATGTATGTCAGCAGGAGATAATTTTTTTAAATAACACTTTCAAAAAGGAATAAAATATGCTTAACTTGAAAACATAATATGGTTTTCGAGCCGGATAATTAAAAAAAGCGTATTTTTGAAAAAGTTATTTAAAAAATTGTAAAAAACATTTCAATGCAATTGATATCGTTAGCAAGCAAGCTTATGTATGACAGTGCAAGTCACCAGCAAGTGTAGTAATTAACAAATTATGCATCTATTTGTCAATTAATGTTGACAATTTAGGTTTTGAATCATTTACAAGTTCGAAATTTCGTTGCCATTGGGACACGCAATTTAATTTTTAAATTATTGTGGCGGTGATTTGCACTGCATTGCAATTAATTGGTAAGTCGATTGTTTATAAATTTAGTCATCCATAGGAATTGGTCAATTCAGTGGCAATCAATTCACACGCAATCATCCAGTCAAGTGTTAGTGCAAAATTGTGCAAGTCCCAATTCAAGCAAAATTGATCATCAAAATCGAGTATGAATTGGGACCAAATCAGTGCAATTGCCAAAAGATATTCGCAGTCGTACAATTGTCATTGTGGAGCCATCACACAACAACAAAGCAATATTTCACCGGTGAGTACTTTTAATGGGTACATGCTAGTTGGCTCCGGCGGTCAGATTTTAATCCCTATTTTTAAAAGGGTCTTAGGTTAGTTGGCTCCCGTTGCCGATTCTGGTAATTAAGGTAAAGTATCGCTAATCCAGATTAAAGAGTACTAGTACGGAAGGCAGGGCAGGCATTAGTAGGGTAGTTGTTAATAAAAACCTACTAAAAAAAGATTACTGATTAAGGAGTTTTTTCTTTTAAAAGTATTTGGGGTAAACTTAGCTAGATTTAAGGCACTATAAATATTTAGTATTATTAAATTTAATCGCATTTTTATTTTTTCATCAGTTATTCACGTTAGGTAGAGGAAAATACAGAAGCTAGGGTTGTCAAATGCATTTCAAGAAGACACAGATGTTGGAAAATATCTTAAATATGTATTTGATCTTCCATTTTTGGATCCCTCCGAGGTGGGTGACTGTTTCGCGTTTGATTTCGCCGAAGTGTTACCAAATTGTCCTGCACTTCAACGAATTTGCTGATTAATTGGTGGAGAATTACATCTCGGAGGACGCTGATTTTCCACCTCATATTTGTGCCGAAAAGAGTCCGTCACTGGAGCGTACCACAAACGCTTGCGAAAGCTTCCACGCTAAATTTAATTCACAGTTTTATAGTCACTATCGAAATGTATATCAATTTTTGGAAAATTGGAAAAATATTCAAATTGATACATACTGTTACGTTCTAGGGGTTCAAAATAAAATCACTGCTGAACGAAAATGTCTAATTTATTTACACACACAATAAACTAAACGAATTATAACTAAATAACTAAACTAACTATAACACACTAATTTATGTACTACAATTAACTTCGATTTATATTCACTATTTATTTTCACTTCGTAGTTCGCTCGAATATTTAGACTACTCGCTATAAACTTTAAACTTCCCGTGGGTCGTGGCTCTCCGCTTATATACCTGTCCACTGTTTCCAGAACGTCTTTCGATAACACTTTCTCGACGCGCGTAGAAAGGAATTTTCTCGATTGTTCTGTTCGAGAATAAGCGCGTTGTTTACCTGGAGAGCGACAGGGGCGTACTAAGGGGATCTCGCTCGTTACACTGCCCCCTCCTTAAGACGTTCGGTCCCCGAACACCTTGGTTGGTATGTCTGAACCTACAGGCATCTCCCTTTCTGCAGCTCCCTTGCTTTTCGAAATAGCAATCCACAGTCTTCTCCTTCATTGTGTTTCCGCTCGGGTTGAAAATGCACACGAGTATCTCTATTCCTGTCTTATGGAAAAGCACCTCGAGCATGTTCCGGACGACTCTCCAGTTGAGTTGGTCTAGACCACAACCCAACTTAGGCACAGCCAGCTTCTTCACTCCCAACCTGTTGAGTTCGTCTCTTAGGTTCAGCAGGGTATTCCACATACTTCTATAGCTGGGCTTGTGATCGGAAAACCTCTTAGTCACCATGTAGAAGAGGTGACGATGACCGTCAGTGAGACTCAGAATTTTTCCGGGATGGGGCTGTTGTCTGGAGAGCTCAGATACACGGCCAAACTTCTTCCTGAAGACTAATGCTATTCCCCTGGACATACGCAGATCTTCGGCGACACAATGGGCTAGGGAATAATCTCCAGGCACAGAGAAGAGGTCCTGCTGCTGCTCGGTGGTAACTCCGAATCGTGCCTTCCCAGTTCCACCATAGTTCTCCATGACCTGGTCGAAACTCATCTCAACATGCTCTGGGCTGGTCGTCCTTCTCAGATGGGTCTCGTCTTGTTCGTCGTATTCCGCCTCGTATTTCGCCAGCCGATTTACATGGACCACGCGCCTCTTGCCCCTTGGTAGTTTTTGTATACGGTACACTACATCATTGATCCTTTTTACCACTCTGTATGGACCCTCCCAATTCCTCTGTAGCTTAGGTGATAATCCTCTCTTCTTCTGGGGGTTGTACAGCCAGACCAAATCTCCAGCGTTAAAACCACCTTCTGTAGCTTTGCTGTCATAACGGGTCTTCATTCGGTCACTAGCAATTTGTATGTTTTGTCGGACCTTTTCATGAATGTAGTGTAGCCTGCCCCTCAATGTGCTCACGTAGTCCTCACCAGCTATCTCTGTTCCGGGCTTACAACCAAACTCTAGGTCACAGGGTAATCTTATTTCCCGGCCGAACATGACACAAGCTGGTGTCTCTCTAGTAGACTCCTGTACGGCTGATCTGTAGGCCATGGTGAACAGATGAAGGTACCGGTCCCAGTCTCTTTGATGGTCAGAGACCACTTTAGCCAAATATTTTCCCACAGTTTTGTTCATTCTTTCGACTAGGCCATCTGACTGTGGGTGAAGAGGCGTTGTCCTGGTCTTCTTGACTCCGAGTATTTCACAAATGCTCTGGAATAGGCCAGACTCGAAATTTCGTCCCTGATCAGAATGTAGCTCCAGTGGCACTCCAAACCGACTAAACATCTCTTTTATCAGCACGTCTGCCACTGTCGAGGCCTCTTGGTTTGGGATGGCATGTGCTTCAACCCATTTGGTAAAGTAATCCGACGCCACCAATATGTACTTGTTCCCATCGTCGGTCTCTGGGAATGGGCCTGCGATGTCTATAGCAAAAACGTCACTGTATTCATGAATCAGTTTCTTCACCTTGCTAATATGTTCTGGTGCAAGTGCTGTGCAGGAAGAAGCCAATGTCTCAAATAATTTTTTCGAACTCTTGTCGCTTCTTGGTAGCGGGTTCTTCACATTCTGAACGCTTCCTGTCACGCAAAGCACGGAACAGCTTTCTCCCAGGATCGTACCTTTCTTCAAGATCACAGGGTACATGTTGGTGTTCAACATTCTCACAGGAACTTCGTTTCCGCCTCTCACCAAGGTTTTTCCGACTAGCAGTCCTTTCCCGAGGTTACTCTCACTGGCTGGTTCGATGAGTCTTATACAGCTATCTCGAAGGTCTCTATCTAAATACCCCTTCACTATGGTTTCCGCCTGTCCACGTAGGTGAACATCTTCGCTGAGTAAGACTCGAGTCGTGATATCTTCACATCCCAGGACTGGAATTTCCAGACTTCCGATCCTCAGAACATCGTTTCTCATATCCATCTGGAAGCCATAACCCTTAATGACATCCATTCCCAAGATGACTTCCTCCATGATATCTGCCACCAGCACCTCATGTTCGAGAGACCTGTCCCCAATGTTGATGACGATCCTCTTCTTTCCATGTATTGGCACGTCTTCTCCAGTTGCAGTCCGTAAACGAACCGTCGCTGGTAAGGTTTTTCCATTTCCTTTAACTACACTCGGCTTAACTATAGTTCGGGTTGCGCCAGTGTCGACTAACATTTTTACGGACCTCCCATTAATTTTACCGTCGACATAAATACTTGAAGAGATGGCCTGAATTATAACCTCAGGGGCATTGTCGTGGCGGGTCGGTTTATGCCCCTTCTTGCCAACCCGCTTTAGTTTTCCTGTTCTTGGCGTTGTGGTTTAACCGGCTTCTTACAGTTACGCCGAATGTGTCCTCTTTCGCCGCAGTTCCAGCATCTTGGTCCACCATTACGTTTCTCCTGGAGAACTCGGCGAACTACGTCTTCAATACTCTCGTCGCAGACTGGCGAATCATCAAGCTGTCTCACTTTGCACTGTCCTCTGTGCGAAGCTTGTTTAGCAGCTTCAAATTCTAGTGCATGGGCCAGGGCGTCATCTAGGGTTTTGGGCCGGGCCAACCGCAACGTCTGCTGAGTCTCCGTGTCTCTCAACCCATCGACGAAGGTCTGGACAGCAAGTTGTTCTAGGAAGCTGTCCGGTGCTGAAGGATAGGCCAGCCTTACCAACCTTGCTATGTCTGCTTCGAATTCCTGCAAGGTTTCTGCACTCTTCTGATGGCGACTTTTGATTTGTGCGTGATACACTTGTTGGAGATGTGCATCACCATATCTCATTTGCAGTCTACTTGTCAGAGTCTTATAATCACCTTGTTGACTTACAGGAATGGTCTGAAGGATATTCAGTGCGTCTCCTCTTAATGCAACAATTAAGGCAGTTGCTTTCTCTTCATCGTCCCAGCAATTGGCGTTGGCTGCTGCTTCAAATTGTTTCTGATAAGTACTCCAGGGTGTTTTGCCATCAAAAGTTGGAGGTTTGATCTTTGTTCGCCCTGGCTCACCCCGTTCTCCCAGCTTAACAGAACAATATTTGCTGAAGTTCTTGCTCAAACGCTCTTCCATGGTTTTCACCTGTTCTTCCAATTTTATTTGCATTTCTTCCTCCATATTAACCAATCTGCCTTCAATGTTTCCAACCCTGTCTTCAAATTTTCCAATTTCGTCTTTTACGCTTCCAATCTCATTTTCCAGTTTGAAGTAATTATTCTTCAACTCATTTTCAATGAATGTCAATTTATCTCCCAAATTATCTTCCATTTTCTTAGTGTTTTCTTCCATTTTCTGGGTATTCTCATCCATTATCTTTCTAGTATTTTCTTCCATTTTATTTGTGTTTTCGTCCATTTTATTTTCCATTTTCCTAATACTTTCCTCCATATTCAAGCTCATTTTTTCAAGGGCTTGCTTGAAAAATTCCATTGTCGCCTGATCCATTTTCTTCGTCTGTGATCTCGTAACTGGCATACAAAATATTCACTAATGAAGTCCACAATTTAAATTAACACAGCAGTTCAATTTACCCCACACCTGACACCAATTGTTACGTTCTAGGGGTTCAAAATAAAATCACTGCTGAACGAAAATGTCTAATTTATTTACACACATAATAAACTAAACGAATTATAACTAAATAACTAAACTAACTATAACACACTAATTTATGTACTACAATTAATTTCGATTTATATTCACTATTTATTTTCACTTCGTAGTTCGCTCGAATATTTAGACTACTCGCTATAAACTTTAAACTTCCCGTGGGTCGTGGCTCTCCGCTTATATACCTGTCCACTGTTTCCAGAACGTCTTTCGATAACACTTTCTCGACGCGCGTAGAAAGGAATTTTCTCGATTGTTCTGTTCGAGAATAAGCGCGTTGTTTACCTGGAGAGCGACAGGGGCGTACTAAGGGGATCTCGCTCGTTACAATACATTAAAAGGCAGAGTGTCAGTCAACGAAAAAAGGTGTACCACAGGGTCGTTTTAAAAAAAAAACAATTTGTAGAAGAAAAAAAATTATCCTTAAAGAATAATGAAATAAGCAAATTTGAATTTGTAAAATTAATGTCATATAAATTCCATCTAAATACTTGAAATTTAATAATTATATGTAAGTATATAAAAATAAATTTATATCATATTATTAGAACAATTGTTTATTTTGAGTTTTGGTATTCCTAGAAAAAAGTAGATAGGCGCCTAATCCTCTTAACCACCGGAGCCAATTAGCATACGGTCATCGGAGCCAACTAGTATACGATTAAAAGGGTTTTCTGACCACGGGAGCCAACTAGTGTGCGCCGCTTTTAATTCTTTTACAATTTGTCAAAATACCTTATCACAAACAAGTTTTAATTTTGGGTTAAAAATGTCTATTGAAGTACATAGAATGCAAACGAGAATAGTAAAAAGTAAACTCACTTCATCGAAGATCGGAAATCACCAGACATTGGCGAACGAACATCTCTCGTCTATGTGTAAAACATTGTAAAACTTTTGTCATTGTGTTTTTTGTGTTTTTTAATTCAATAAATCAGTATATCAGAAGAGTGCATTACAATTTAATACAGCGAATTATCCTTTAATAAAACGCAAAAACATAATAACACGCACCAAAAAATAGTTTATAGTTAATATTAAAGAGACAATCTCAGAAAAAATAGAAAAAAGTTTACAGTATTCAAAAATAATCCCTTGCTTAATCGCTAACATCCATTAATGGATAAATAAAGAAAAAAAGTAAGTAATTTTACCGTAAAATATTATTACTTGACTTTCTGAATGTAGACATGAGTAGGTAATATAATATTTCTCACGAATTGTTTTGAAACAGTTCTGAACTCATGTTCTTGAATAAATATATTTTACGATTTTAGGAAACAATAAAACAAAGACCAATTTGGTATAGGTTATAATTTTAGTATAGTAATGGATACCTGTAGGAACACTTTTATTTTGTGTCAGTAATAAAGAATAAAATAAACCATGACTTGTTTTAATGCAGTTTCGGACTGTTTCTCCGGAGAGGAGTTTTTAAAAGTAAGTAAACATTTCATTTAATGTAATTAAATATCGAAGTAATAACACGCTATGATGTTTTAAAAGCAATTTATCGATTTCTCCAATAATTTCTAGTTGGATTCTAAAGGAATATTAAATAAAAATTATTGTCTGCTGGCAAAATAATGAATTAATGTTTTACATGTATTTATGCAAATGCAAATATTAAATCGACATTGTTAAAAAAGTTTTGCAAGCGTACCTGTGTGTAAAATATTAAAAGTATTGTCTAATAGATATTGTTTAATTAGAAACAAACGAACAATTTTTGAAGCCAAAGCTGGTAATGTTCACGAGCTTCAAAAAATGGTCATATTTACAGGACGAAAGTTCATATATATTTTAGAAATCTCATAGAAGAAGAAACGTGAAGGAGTGCGGCACTTTTATTTTTGTATTACGTATTGTAACTAAATAGTTATTTGTGACACAAGGACGGAAAATGACATTTTGCAAGAGCGAGTAAAGTTGTGTAGCCGAGGTGCGTAGCACCGAGGCGAAACAATACGAGCGCTTGCAAAACATTTTCCGAACGTGTAACACACTATTTTTTGGTCCGACTAATTTTTAATATTTTCAAAAGTTCTGTTATGTTCAAGACTTGACTGCTTGTGCTACCTGAACTAAGGCCACTGACTAGAAGACAGCCGACAGATATAAGCGCCACATTGGATGTTTATATTATAGTTGTGTTGTTGTGTATTGTGTAATAACTTGTTTAATACTTAATATACGTGTTTAGCTTCAGCAGTTATTAGTGTTTTAATTAACATATGTTGCAAACGCAACAAGTTCAAAAACTTTTTACTTTGTGACATACAAGATTAGATGTTTATATAAAGATGTTCATAAATTGACATAAATGTCAAATTTTAAAATAAAAGTTGTGAGAGAAATTAAATGTAAATTAGAATCCTGCTTATCTTTGGAAAAAGTAATAGGTAAGTTTAGTATATTATACGCAGTTTTTAAATAAATTTAATTAAAATTTGTAATATTCATTATGTATTTTTGATGACTTAAAATTTAAACTCAGCGCCATCTCTTTAGATAATCCAAAAGCTACTTTGCCGGCCTAGGCCGGAAAATGCCATTTCCCGGACGATTTTAAAGTAATTAATAGTATTGTTTCTGGACGGAGGACCAAAAAGTATATTGCTGTTATCTTTAATTTATTAATAAAAGCTTGCAAACATATATAAATTGTTTTAAATATAACGTTCATCACTAGTGATGAAAGTTAACGTTACAAGAATTTCTTTTGTGACGAAAATCACGCGCGTATTTTATTACAAAATGACATCTTTTTGTCACGGTTGTAGGAAAAGAATTATTTAGGAATGTACTTGAGAGGTTTCGAAATAATGAATTTTCTCTTTGAATTTATTTTTATTTTAGCATGATATACAAACGATATTCACATCTTATCGAAATAGTTACTTAAGAACGTAATGGTTTCTTTATTGAACATATTTTTTTGTTTTTCAAGATCAAACTATAATTGAGGGAACACGAACGTAGTGGCTTTCAGGCAGATTTGGAAAGGAAGGAAATTTGTAAAAATCCTCAATTGGTAGATATTCGCCATGGCAGTTGCTCTTGTATAAGACGGTGCGATATATCAGTAAAATAGTTTTGGAACGAAGTTCCCTTTCGGGCGTTACGACCGAGGCTAGAGGCTAGCCGAAAAAAATTCAGACCAAAAGTTGTCACGACACGACACACGCATGTTTCTCTGTCTATCTGTCTCTCTCTTACAGACCAAAAAATAAAGAACTCTCTCTCTCTCTCTCTCATAGATATATTACAATTAAAAAGACACTATTTTAAATTAAAAGAAAATGTACATTAAAAAGAAAATACTGTAGAAAAAAAAATAAGTACCTATAATAGTATTATATTTCATTTCATCCTGTTTTTATAAATTAATAAATTCATAAACAATTTAAAAATAGTGCGTAACTTGACTAGTTAGGTACGTCAAATTACCTTAACTGTCAGTTACTGTCAAATATTTTAATTTTAAATTTTTTTATTAAATTGTTAATTCCTGTTTTAAATTAAATTGAAATAAAAAGTAATTCTAGGTATATGTATGTCATCTAAACCTCCGCTATTGTATAAATGGACACTTTTGTTAAAAGAAACGAACTGTTAAAATATTCAGGTGATAATGGATTTACTATTTTTTATTTTGCTTTGAACAGTGTAGTGTCGCGACTTTGTTAAGGTTATACAGGTGTTTTGTGGATAATAAATTATAAAATAATAGAAAATAATAACAATAATGTATCCTGGCAGTGTTTCTGCACAAGTTCCCGATTTTGCTGATGGAGTTAGCAAAGTAGAGATTTTATACAGGCAATAATAAATGCTTATGTATGTATAAACACTCTGTTGTGTTTACAAATTACAATTCCTTCACTAATTAATCGAAAGGAACTTCGTTCCATCCAGGTGTCCCTTGACACCTCTCACTTTTTTTAGAAACGTTCTAACCTTTTTTATGGATGCTAAATTGCTCGTTAAAGTTACTTTTTTATGGAAATTTAAAAGAAAATATAAATCTGAATAACATACACTAGTAAGAAATGAAAATACCTAGTAACATTTAACAATGTTTATACAGTTGCTGAATAAACAAAAAACATAAAATCAGATATCACAATAAACATCTACAAAAGTGAAAATATACATTGTTGAACAGAAATAGAAGTTCGAAAAAACCTTTTGCTATTAACTGGAGATGACTGCGTACATATTTGGTAAGTATAGTATAACTAGACCCACTTGGATAGGAATTATTTTTACTATTTGACCAGGGGAAACTCAAAAGAACGTCATTATATGAACGAACCTAGTAAAATATCTATTTAATGTTGCTTTTAACTTCCCGACTCACACCTGTACGCCCATGAAGAGAATTCTTGAAAATTCGAAAAGAGCGTTGACCACGCCTATTCAAGTGGTTTTGGATAAACTATACTGTATCTAACTTAACACTTTAAAACTTTTAGTGTTTAAGATAATTTTATATTCTTGTTATAGCATATTGTAACTTTACTTGAAGATAACCACTGGTGATGGTGAAAGTCGAGAGCGCTTTTGAGATAGGAAAAACTTTGTTTCTTTTAATGCGGTACTAGAAACAAATTTTTGTTTTAATTCGTAGTTCTATATTTTTAAATCCTTAAGAGTAATTTAAAATGAGCACGTCGACTTCCCATCATCACCGCAGCTTCGTCTATTTTAATAAAGCCTTTTTAAACAGATAAATTTAATAAAAGCTACGTGAGCGAAGTGCGAAACAAAAGTCCTTTGTGTCGGTTCAGCAGCTATACGTTTTCATTTAAATTTTCTTGTGACATTTAAGTTTATCTTAGAATGAGATTTAATTAGTTTTTTGTTATCGTAATTATAATTAGCTGTAATAAAGATGGTTACAAAATTTTTTAGCGCTAATGACGCCGCTATAAAAAGCACATTTCGAAATGCTTCATTTAGAAGTAAAGAACTAATTTGCTAACTTTTTCTTAATCGTTGATAAATTATTATATTCAATACTAAATTATATATTATTATTTATTTTTTTGCAATAAGTGTGTATTAAATTAACATATCATTCAACATAATTAATAATCATGTGACACAAGTAGGTTTTATCAATACTTTCTCATTAATTATAACACAAATTTGAGACTATTACCTGTACAGTTCATTAGAACATTCAACGTTGTAACGATCTACCTAATCGTTTCGTATAAAGTATAATTTTACCAGACTATTGTTACCGTGCCCATATGGGTGAGAATTACTTAGTATAAGAGTAGTAGTTCAAAACTTTGCAGTGAGCGGTGTTATCGACTCTTTTTGGTTGTGATTATGTACCAATTCTCGGCCCAGTATGAGTTAGTACATCACACAATTCGGTTTCATTTGTTGTAAAACCTCTTTGAAATACAATTCCATTTTAGTAATGTTTCCTTTGTTTATTTTATTTATTGTGAGTGTCTAGAAAAGGGGTGATATTTTATTAATACTAACCAAAATCAAGTAGTTTGACTTGTAAATTCGTTAAGTGATTGATTTTTGATTATGCGTTTCTATTAAGGGTTCATCCAAATTTATTTGAAGAGGTCCACCCGAGTTATTAACCTATAACTATATTGGATAAGTTCTAGGCATTTTGTGGAGAAAGAAGAAAATAATTTTATTCCTGAATTTTGTCCTGACTTTTGGAAATTTGAAGGAAAATCATCACTGTACAAGCGACAAAGATACGTATGAGTCAATACAAGGGTTTTCAAAGACCTGTGTTTATGAGATAAGAGAATAAATAATTCTTTAATTAACATAATTAATCCTCTATAATATAATATTGAGTTTTCATTATTTATATCTATTATTTTAATTGTATTTTGACATTACATTTATAATAAATGGTTGTTTTCGTTTAATTTCTACTTTGGCGCCCTTAATTGTATTTTTTTTTAATTAAGGATGTCCTCGTAGGTATAGACCTAAATAGAAATGTACCGAGAACATCTATTGGGGCAGATGAGGTAATTTATTAATTTGGGATTTAAAGGCCTGCAAGTTAGGACGAGTGGGGAAGACGTGGGGAGGTAAGGAGTTCAACAATCTGGAGACCCTGGGGATGAAGGAACGATCGAATCGATCCGTTTTTGATGTCGGGCACTGAACAGTATAAGTGTGCATGGAATTGGCCCGTCGCGTTGCTCTGGCTGGTCTGGCAAGTGGGGGTATTAGAGAGCGGAGTTCTTCTGAGCAAAATCCGTTTTTGTATCGGTAAAACAAGGAAAGATCAGCCACTGCTCTTCGGTGGGATAATGGGGCTAGGTTTTTGGTGATACTGGTGTCGTTTATTAGTCGAACTGCCCTTCTCTGTATTGCATCAAGAACTCCGAGCGACGGAGCCGCCGAACCCCATACGTGCGAGCAGTATTCAAGATTAGGCCGTATTTGGGCTTTGTAAAGAGTAGCCAAGTTGGATGGAGAAAAATATTTCCGTGCTATAAACAGAAAGCCTAATTTATTTCCTGCTACAGTTGCTATGGATGCAATATGTTAGTTCCAGAGTAAGTCCTGGGAGATCGTTATACCAACCAGCGTAATGGAGTCGCCCGCTACCAGTGTCTGATCATTGATTGTAATGGATTAGTCGCATGTTTGCCTCTTGCTGGATAGGCAACATGTCTTTGTCTTTGAAGCGTTGAAATTAACAAGATTCTTTCTTCCCCACTCGTCTACAATTCTCAAATCTTGATTGAGAGAAGCCGTTGTGGATCTTCTGTCCTCTTCCACAATATCTAGAGGTATGGGACGGTTGTGCGCTTTGCTACAGTGTAGGTTGCTATCATCTGCAAAACCATGTATCGGGTTATTAGTGGCTAGTTATTAGTGTATGTAATAAAAAAAACAATTAAACAAAAAGTACTTTGAAGATAGTTGTTCTTCTTCGTGAGAAGCAGTACGTAGACCTGTCAAACCATTGTTTTTACAGGCTGCTGATTAGGAAATTTTAGAGAACGTATAAAACATTAAAAGAGTAGGCACCCACCAACTTTTTATTGCTCAAATATTTTGGTGAGGGAAATGCAGCATTTTCTGTCGTTGTTGATGTAAAACAGATGACGATACTATGAAATAAAAATTAAATGGGATTTAAAACATATTTTGAGAATGTTTTACTTTTCTTCTGTATTAGTAGTATAAAGATCCCATTAAACAGCGAACCCAGAAAACAATTCTTCTTCTTTTTATAAATATGGCTTGCAACTCACTATACATACCTTTGAATAGGAAATCGTAGAGTGTGTATGCCAATGTTTAAAAGAAAACACTTCATTGACTAATTTGAGACTGCTGTTATATTTTGGTGAAAGAAAAAAACACTTTAAAATGTTTTCTGTTATTTTTAATCTGGCAGAAAATAATACATTTCTGTACAATTATTTAAAATTTAACTCTCAACTGGCCTCTGTAATAATTTGTAATTAAAAGTTTCATTTTAACGGATTTTAAACACTTGACATGCGTCTTACGACACGTTATTGCCACTTTCACCAATTACCCACAACTACCATTACTGTTAATCTCTATACTGCTAATACTTACTACCGCAAAACTGTTTTTTTTTTATTTATTATCATTTTTACGGCAATGTCTGTTCCTAGCAGTTTGTATATCTATTCACTTTGTCCGAAAAACCGAAAATGTATTAACTATACATGAGAGTAAGCTTTTTTTTAAAAAGGAGGTTTTATATACAAATATTAAAGATATAGAAATCAAAATTATACTATTTGTTGTTATTTTCTTATCCTTATCACTTATTATAGCTAACAATGCCAATTGATGAGATATATGATTTTTTAGTATTAAATACTTCTCATGTTGCTGTTTTGTACTGTACAAGTGTTTTATTATTAAAAAAGTCTGTTTTAGTTGCTACGTACTTTTGATATAATAAAAGAATTAAAAATAAAACAATAAATTTTGAAAAATTAATCAATTACTTCAAATAGAAGTTCAACTCCAGCTGGTAAGGGTAAGTACAAAAATAAGAGTGAGTCGCGCCACCGATTTGAACGGTTAAAATCCGAAACCCCTGTTGTTCCAGGCACTGACCTTTCTCACTGGAGATAATTAAATAAATTAAGAATCTTAATCAAGATTAATTGAATTGCACATAAACGATAAAGTGAGCTAAATAAAACGAGAATATCAAACTAGACCCTTCTTTAATATAAAAAAAATATAGTGTGAGTTTACACTACCGTCAACCCTACCGCCTTAACAATGGTATAAATATGAAAGTAAAGAAAAGATTATCTGAGAAGTGTCATCACACGCATGACTTAAAATTAAAATCTACAATTAACGACTTAAATCTACAAGTTACAATGGCTTAAAGATTATCTGGTAATCCTGTAGTCGATTTCCTCCAGTCCTTGGCTTCAAATGCTTCACAACTAAAAGGCCCGAACCAAAAATTATCTAGGCCTGTACCAAAAATTAGGCCCGTACCAAAAATTAGGCCTGTACCAAAAACTTAAGCCTGTAACAAAAACTTAAGCCCGTTCCAAGGATTTCAGCCCATACCAAGAACAAATTAGGCTTGCTCCAAACAAATAAGCCCGTACCAAGAACAAATTAGGCTTGCTCCAGACAAATAAGCCCGTACCAAGAACCCTAATGTCCTAGGGTTTTCCTCTAAAATCGTGTCACTCCAGACTGGTAAAAGAGTCTAGTAACGAATTCGTTGCTAACTGTACTGATACGATCTACCACCGTCGCACTAGGACTGCAACTCGCCGGAATTGTATGGTAGCTAATTAATTGAACAACTCGCTGACTGTACCGTGATCTATCCACAGAAGATTTCATAAAATCCCGACACGCGGTTTGTCCATTGAATCACTCCAAAAATAACTACAGAATCTAACTCCAACAACGATTCGAATGGACAATAAGGTTTAGTTTCAAAAATCCAAAATCAATTGTTACGGATGCACCGTGATTTAAAACTTAAACCAAAAAATCTTCTGACTTTCTCAAACAAGTGTTCAGGTCAAAAGCAAATAGCAAAATGGCTGAGACAATCGCTTCCTTTCGACTAAATATGACAACCCGAAGATGGCCTCTAACCGTTTAATTCTTAACTCCTAAACTACTGTACGACCAGCAAGAGAAGAAGTGACAGCCAGCGGTTTACAAACGTCAGCGGTAATAATTTAATAACAACAAATCTTATTCCTTGTCATAGTAACACCATAATTCTCAATATGTACCCAATTTCTCATTCGTCCAATCTTTAATATGTCAGATGCCAATATAACGAATCACCTGACTGCAGACAACAACATACTGAGTTTTACGACCAGAAAAAAAAGAAGAGTTTGTCAATCAGTTGATTATAAGCGAAAGTGACAGTAATTTTAAAGTAAACAACAACAATAATTTGTGACCTGAATATAATAAATAGACGGTGATTTAAAGTAATATAAGCAACAATTTGTGGCCAGAATATAATAAATAAACGGTGATTACCTACGAACAACCAAGAATCACCTTATTTTCAATTCTGAATGCTACGTTTAACCCTAATTCTGGTGTATTCGTACAGTAAGTAAAAACTAATGTTATCTTTTAGAACTATTATTCTTAGAGCAAATTTAGCCCGTGACATAGTTTAAGATTTGTTTTCTTACTGCCATTCCTATATCACACAGGCGTTTGGAAGCTGTCTGACATAATTTCCGATCGTAGGTACTACAAGCTAGTTAGGCTTATTGTATTTCTTTCACCGAATCGTGTCATCCAATACTCTATCTTGTTACCCCGTTCTAATGTGTATACATATTTCTAAATGATCAACCCAAAGCTCGCGTGGAATCTGGTGACTGTTTAGCTAGCATATCCATTATTACTAGGAAAGGGTTTAAGCAACAAATTTTAGTTTTAGTTGCAATTGGGCCTTATTAAATAGATATGTTTTTGTCATAAGTTCGTCCTTTACTAAAAGCAGTCTTTAGATTTGTAATCTGTTTACTGTCTCTTTTTTAGAGCTAAGAACCATTCCTTCCTTACTTTGCGTATTTTGAGGAGGATAGAGGGGTCTGGATGATGATTACGTAAGTAGAGGTATGAAGTTTACTAAAAATTAATGGTTATCATATTATTGCAAAATACGTTAAGTCAGACCAGCCAGATCTTCCTAATTTCCAGACATTATGCAGATTATTTACATCTCCGTAAATCATACTTGTTGCAAATAGTATAGAATGAAAACAGAAAAGCCTGTCGGACTAGTGGTGGCTTATATAAATTACTAAATTACAGATTTCTGTAAGACCAGTAAAATCAACAGTTTAAAATAGTTTTTTATGATTTTTGTCTTTTTAGGTCTACACTAAAAGTCTTCACTTAAGGATTATTTTTTTCAACAGTGAAATCAAAACTATGAAGTCCAACCTGCAAAATATGTGGCTCTTATCAAGCTTCTACCAAGTCATTAAATCGTCACATCTAGTAGAACCATAACACAGTAAACACTGAAACAAGAAGACTTCTTGTTAACGAATTGATGTGCATAATACAAAATTTATCCAAGATGTTAAATGGCTCAAAGGAACGATGCGGATAATCCAAGACCACACGAAAGTGAGAAGGCACATAACATCAAACAGTAAACATCCAATGTGTCATCAAAATCTTAGAATCATGGTGTAATGAAATTACTACCCTTTGCTAGCTCCAGGGATCGTGGCTTCCTTCTGGTTTTCTTTAACTCCCCCCAAACAAATATATAAGGGCGCCAAATTACAGACAAGCAAAAAAAAGAAATTTGAATCTGTGTTAAATTGTTTATTTCAAACTTTAAAAAATTCAATTTTGAAGTTGTCAGAAAATATTTTAAAAAAAAATCGTAATTAATTTAATCTTATCTTTTGGATTACGATGTCTTCTGTCGGAGCCTTAGTTGCCCAAGTAGTAAAGTGAAATTCACATGGGTAGTCCCCGGAACAAACAATTTCTGATGATTAAACAAAATGGAGGTGGCTTCTGGAAAATCGATATCCTTTATGGTAGTTTTGAAATGCTGATTTCAGGAAAATAGATCGTGGTGTCGAGAAATCTATCTCTTCCTAGGACCCTCTTCAAAAGTGGCAGCAGCCCGAACGAGGGTAGAAAGTGAAGAATGAACTGAATTCAATGAATTCTCAAAATAAAAATGAAATTATTTAACGTCGAAACATACGAGCAAATGCGATTTCCTACCATATCGGCTGCGACGGCGCACCATTTAACAAGAAAATTAAAAATATTTTATAGTCAAGAGGCCAGGCCAAAAATAACGATGTAATCGTTACACCACGGTAACCTGGCAGAAAAAAAAAGGAATCGAAGATTCTTTTTTTTTTTTTTATTAAAAAGAGAAACTACTAAAATTTAAAATTAAAAAAAAAATAATAATAATCCAAAACTGATGAATAGGTAAAAAATACAACAATATTAAATTTAAGTAGGTAACCACAAAAATTGATGTAATTTTCAAAAACACTGAAAAAAAAATTTTCGACATAAATTTTTTTAATCGCACAGCCATAATCGATAACAAAAATAAATTAATAACTGTCCTATCTAAGGCCGATTAAGAAAACAACAATAACGAGATGTAACGAAAGAAACAAGAGATTAATGTTCACAAAGCAGAGAAATACAAAGCAGAAAAGTCTATCTTCAAAAGTAAAATAACTTATCAAAGCAACAAAGATAAAGATAAGACTGAAGTCAACAAAAATCATTGAATAAGAAAATACTCAACAAATGAGAACAAAATAAGCAAGAAGCTAAACAAATATTCAATGAACTAAGAAAAAAAAATTGAAACCAAATATCGATTGAACAAAAATGTGACTAACACACAAAAGAAAAATCAATCAATATCCGAATCAAAAATAACTTGCCACGTCTTATCGCACACGCTGTGCAAACTGGAGAAAAGTAAAAGATAAACGATAATATTTATCATTAGAAATGACAACCAATAACGGAAACAATGTGAACATTAAAAATAGGACAGTTAATAAAAGTAAAAACGACGAAATCAATCAGGAACAGACAATAAATCTCAAACGCTAAGAACACTGAAAGGCAATAATCAATAAGTAAAGAAGGAAAAAATATTTTGAAAAAGAAACAAACTAAGAATTCAAAAATACAAAATTTTTACTAACGTGGTGGTGCGGCACAGCGGAACAGCGACAGCCTGTACTCGCAAATAAATGCTATCCCTAAGGTACAGTACTGACCTGAACTCACCAACCCTTATAAAAAAAATTTTAAATTAAAAAAAAAATTAAATGACAATTGAAGTTAATTAAAAAGATGAAATGAATTTTGAAAAAGTTTTCGAATTAAAAAAAAAATCTAAGAAATAGAAATTGAAAAGTTAATAAAACTAATGCCTTCAGTGAAGTGACTCCAGTGTAAAGAAATCCAAAAAAAAATTCAATCAAAAGCAAAGAATTCAAAAATGTCGAGAAAAGATAAAATATATACGATATCAATATATTTTTCACAAACAATTAACTACAAAAAAAAAAATTACAAACAACGAAACATTAGAAAAATCGCAAACTTTTTAACAAAATGTCCTAGGTATGAGAAGAAACAGTCTAGATATTAAAGGTATTTCTGTACTTGGTGTATCACAAAATCAATACAGATAAAAAAAATGAAAGAATGGTATGTGGAAAACAAAAACCCCGAGTAGGTACAAAAACATATGGAAAATCTATTTTCTTCACAAAGATAAACCTTAAAGGTTAAAAAAAAGAAGCAAAACAGACCGTAATCCCACAAATAAACTCCTATTGTGTTCCATCCATACGGAACACAAATAGAGCCAAAAAGAGCAGTTACTCAAAACTGCCACACTATAAAGAGGTCTCACAGACCCCTACAAAATACTAAGGTCCCACAGACCTTACACGGTAATAATGTGGTCTTCCAGACCACACCAAAAATATGCCCACGGCAAACAACTAAAGGTACCCACACTCAAGATATAACAAAATTCCTAAAAACCATCTTCCAAATTTTAATTGAAAGAAATGAGATAACAGAGAGAGAAAAGAAAAAAAACCCAAAATACAGAAATTAAAGGAATACACGAAACAATTTGACTGTAACTATCACAACCACAAAATAAAGTCATAAAAAAAAACCGACCAAGAAAGCATAAATAGCAACAAAAAAGGACATATTGATAACACGATACAAACACTTTAAAATCTGCCTAGAAGGGCCTTAATTATTTAGAGAATTCCGCCTGTAAATCAGGAATAATCGAGATAAATTCCAGAAAAAGAGATATTTTAAATGTAACGATAACATCGAAAGAGACAATCGGTATAGAAAAATTACTAACTGTAACATAATTGTAAGGTAAAATAATTTAAGAAAAGATAATAATATTCTTCGATAAATAAACCAGTTAAAGTTATAAACGAAATACACCAATTCCATAGTGGTTTACCTTGAATCTCTAGATAATAAAATCCAACAACAAAGTAATGATAAAAAATTAAGTGTTAGTAAAACAATTAATAAAATATTTGAATGTCTGTAATTAAATTGATGGAAAATATAAAATTAATTTAAAGTGAATGATTAGGAAAAGTTTCAAAAAACCAGAATACTTTAGTTGGGCGCCAGTTTGTAATGAAATTACTACCCTTTGCTAGCTCCAGGGATCGTGGCTTCCTTCTGGTTTTCTTTAACTCCCCCCAAACAAATATATAAGGGCGCCAAATTACAGACAAGCAAAAAAAAGAAATTTGAATCAGTGTTAAATTGTTTATTTCAAACTTTAAAAAATTCAATTTTGAAGTTGTCAGAAAATATTTTAAAAAAAAATCGTAATTAATTTAATCTTATCTTTTGGATTACGATGTCTTCTGTCGGAGCCTTAGTTGCCCAAGTAGTAAAGTGAAATTCACATGGGTAGTCCCCGGAACAAACAATTTCTGATGATTAAATAAAATGGAGGTGGCTTCTGGAAAATCGATATCCTTTATGGTAGTTTTGAAATGCTGATTTCAGGAAAATAGATCGTGGTGTCGAGAAATCTATCTCTTCCTAGGACCCTCTTCAAAAGTGGCAGCAGCCCGAACGAGGGTAGAAAGTGAAGAATGAACTGAATTCAATGAATTCTCAAAATAAAAATGAAATTATTTAACGTCGAAACATACGAGCAAATGCGATTTCCTACCATATCGGCTGCGACGGCGCACCATTTAACAAGAAAATTAAAAATATTTTATAGTCAAGAGGCCAGGCCAAAAATAACGATGTAATCGTTACAATGGATGCATATGGTATGAACTAAGGACTATTACTTTGATTTTACATACCAAACTTTTAAAGGAAGAAAACAAATACACGTTAATATGTTAATAATGTAGTAATTCAACTACCATGTTAATAATTTGCTTGAAGAAAAATTATGTGCCTTAAATTTCGCTATACTAAGTTTATTACTTATATTTGGAATTGATAACTAATGCTTGTGAATCAAAATTGAAACCAGAAGAAATAATTTTAATAAAAAGGAAGACCGGAGGAGGCTGTATATGTCTTCTCTTTATATTCTATTTATAAAAGCGTTTTTAAAATATAACACTATTAATTATCAAGTATCAATAGATTTCTCCTGTTGGAAACTAAAAGGATACCGCAATATAGCTGGTAGATGCGCAATTTGTTTTTAGTGGAGGAGTGAAAGACCATGTAACGACGAAGTACATCATTCTGCTCCTTATTTTCTCCTAAAACTATTTACTCAAATGCTTTTCTCGTTTCTGTTTTTAATCCCATGAAACTACTTCGTATCGAATCAATCCTGCTTAGTGTTTACGCCTGAAAACTTCCGCGTTTTGAGATAAATTCTTTCGAGGATAACTTCGTTTAAAACAAATACTTCAACAGTCTCCTTAACAAACCGTTATTAACTTTAAAAGAATGCGTCATGGCTTACGGTTGGTTCCAGCTTTAATTTATCATGCTGAATCTGTACAGTCTCTTTGTGCAACTTGTACGAAACATGGAGTACGGAAACTAGAAGGATTAAGATTAAGTACAGCTTGTTGGAAGGTTAATTTATACCGCAATGGAGGATTTTACAAATTAATATTGTCTTTTTTATCGCGACCAAATTAATTTAAAATTGTGTATCTATTACCTTTGGAATTTCTAAATTTATAAAAGAGCAGTTTAATAATGGCACAGCAGGAACCGGAACTTTTAATAAAAAAATAAAATTGATTATTACTTGAAGCTTTTATAATAAGTTTTTTTTATATAGTATTTTAATGGTTATTTGTTATTTTTTTTTTCTATCAATAAGCTGTTTCTTTTTACGTCTTTTAAGAACTAAATTTAACTAAAATTTTAATTCCAACGACACTCTCGGAGGATATCTTTCGTGTGACGTTTGTGATGTGAGCAGTGGACTTTTACCTATATTCTCTATTTCATTAATTAATTTTTAATTTTTTGGTTGTCATATGATGTATAGTGGATTTTTAGTCACTAAAAGACAACATCGTAGGTTAGCATAGGTCCTTTGTCTGCTGTGTGACTCTGGAAAATTGGCATTAGATCTGTCCAATAGATCAACTCCATTGCTGATATTTTTTACTCGTAATAATTTTTCTGATTCCTTATAATAAGTACCATTTTTATCTAGATTATGGTTATCTATTTCAATTGCTTTGTACACTAGGTTTAAGTGAAATAAAGATCGATGTCATTTTATATTCTATAATCAGAGTGGTTCATGTTTGATCCAATGATTTCTTGAGCCGACAAGCCATAAAGTGGAGTATCGTCTCCCAATGGATCTGTCTATTTTGTATGTATGTTGATTGGGATGCAGTGGTTGGCTATTTCTCACTGTATCCCGTTTAAAACTTTAATTTAGCCTTTAAAGTTTTTTTTGAGAAAACGATATAAGGCAAAGATAAACATGGTTTCGTCAATTTCTATGCATTTACCCTGAGTGGATCGTTTTTGGTCCGATAATCTCTTGAACCAAACAACCATAAGGTGGAGGGCCATGTCGGTGAATCTGTCTATTGTGTATGCATGATGATTGGTATATTATGTATATTTTGTACTAATGACTGTATCACTGATGAACCTTTCATTCATTCTATAGAGATTTTTTGAAGAACCATGTAAGGCTGATAAGTGTATAGGTTCTTAAAAAGGAATAGTTCATTCTACCTGGTTTTGGTATCAAAACATTAGCCTTCAGTATACTGTACAGAGCTTAAAACGTACTCAACAACTTTATCAGATAAGAAAGGCGCACTTCTGGAAGAGAAAGAGAGATATTTTTTTAATGTAAGATCGAAACGAGATAACAGAATTCCGCTCTTGTAGATAAACTGTTAATGTTTTTCAAGCAAGTATTGTATGTGATAATAAATAATGATTGAGTTAATTCGTTCACATTACAAAAGATTTATCAAAAATTTATTAACTTAAAATGTAATTTACTCTAGACCGTCTTTGCTTTAATATTTTTGATAATTAAAATTTGATTTAAAACACAGAGAAGCAGGATGGAGTGAGAGAAAGTTTCTCTCGAGCGTCAAAATCATCATTCCGTCAAATTTGACGCCATTTTTTAAAATCTACCGATGTTTACCTATTTTCTTTATTGATCTACCAATTTCAGACCTCTATAAAGTTAGCACTACCACATGCGAAATAAAAGATGGCATCATGTGATTAATTTGTCGCTTTTTTGTCGTAATTTTGTCGTGCAAACAAAAAATTTGTCGCGATTTTTTTTTTTAATCAATGGTAGTGCTAACTTGATATCAAGTTTGCACTACCACCTCTTGAAAACGATCTTCCAATGATGGGACAAATGTCTTATGTAGTGCATAATTTGTCGCTTTTTTGTCGTGATTTTGTCGTGCAAAAATAAAATTTGTCGCGATTTTTTTCCTTAAATCGATGATAGTGCTAACATGGTATCAAGTTAGCACTACCAACCATCTTCTGATATTCCGATAAAAATCTCGGCTAGCGCATAATTTGTCGCTTTTTTGTCGTGATTTTGTCGTGCGAAATTTATTAGCACTACTAATGAAATTTAATAAAAAATTGCAACAATTATAATTTCGCACAACAAAACCACGATAAAGAAAACGTTAAATTATGCACGAGACGAGACATACGTCCGAATATTACAAGATGGGTGGAAGTGCAACTAGATATCAAGGTCGCACTACTATAAAGAGAAAAAAAATTTCGCGACATTTTTTTTTCGCACGACAAAATCACGACAAATTATGCCCTAGCCGAGTTTTTTTATCAGAGTATCAGAAGATGGTTGGTAGTGCTAACTTGATGCTATGTTAGCACTTTCATTGATTTAAGGCAAAAAAATGTCGCGACAAATTTTATTTTTGCACGACAAAAAAGCGACAAATTATGCACTACATAAGACATTTGTCCGATCATTGAAAGATCGTTTTCAAGAGGTGGTAGTGCTAACTTGATATTAAGTTAGCACTAGGTACCATTGATTTAAAAAAAAAATCGCGACAATTTTTTGTTTGCACGACAAAATCACGACAAAAAAGCGACAAATTATTCACATAATGCTATCTTTTACTTCGCATGTGGTAGTGCTAACTTTATAGAGTTGAATTTCAGAATTTTTAGGCCTGCAACGCTGCTCGTAAGCGACAACGATGCGGACCGAAATGCGAACAAGTTTGTGCGGGTAAGTACAAATTTAAAGAAAATACTAGTATATGGCCTATTTATTAATAAATATATACAAAAAAACGTCGTTGCTTTAAAGATTTATGTTTTTAAAAAATAATAAAGAAGATTTTTGAATATATTTATTTAACTGAATGTTTCATAATCTATTTATTGTTTGGAAGAATTTCTATGATGTAAATTAATTAACATCCACTAAATATCTATTAGCTGCCACACGAGAAACCGCATTTCAAAACATAGTATCTAGACTGGACTACAGCTAGACAATATCATGTCAAACAGCCTATGCCGGTAACCATAACAATTAAATTTGCTATCTATTGGACTTTGACACTAATTAGTGGGTACCTACATCAAATTACTATTAACCTTCACCACAATTTTATTTATGGATTTCCGTGTATATAAATATACCTTAATTTTTTATTTTTCACAAACTTTCGCGTGTTGTTTTTAATAAAAATGGTTTTGTAAAACGCAACCAAGAAATTAACAGAAATGCTTTAAACCCCTTCCACACGATACAATTTACTAGACAATTTGACTAAATTGGCAATTTGATTGCATCGTGTAGATTCAAATTGGCAAATTCAAGGGCATTGTATGGTCGGGACCGCACGATTTGATTGTATCGGACTAAATCGGGTGGTGTGGATGCCAATCAGCCAATTTTGAGTTTATTCTGCAATCAGAAGTGGAACGTATTTTACTTTTTTTAAGTTGAGATTTTACAGAAGTGTTTTAAAATAGCTGAAGAAAATACATTGATTTGTCATGTCCATGGGATGAAGGACACACACTTTATAACAATAAACAAGCACGACAAAATGTTTTGAAGATGTTGCTGGATAAATGGAAGATTAAAGTTAAAAATATAACCTTTGAAATAATGAAAAAGAAACTGGGGAATATAAAAACTACTATTTTTCGCATTACAGTATTTTGTTTTTCTATTTATGGTTTTATTAAATTTAACAATTCTGTAAAACTTTCTCATAAAATTTCGATAATCGTCACTATCCAATTCCCGAATTCCCTAACAATATTCAGATGCCTAAATTGGTTTCTTTTTAATAGCGATTGTTTTTGACACATTCACCTCTTTTTTCTTATTTAAATCTGCAGTAAGTGCGATAATTAATCCTTTTTTCTTATTTTTACTTAATGGGGCCATTTTAAATAGACACACTCAAAATAAAATTCACCAATTAGATTGGTATGTGTGGACGAGCAATCAGATTGTAAGCCAATTTAATCGACAATCTAATTGTCAATTAAATTGTATCGTGTGGAAGGGGTTTTAAATTGAAAAGTTGTCAAATTCTAAAGTTATCTCAGTGTTTCATGTAAAATAAAGTTAAAACGAAGTAATTCCTTTATAAACTTATACAAAGTTTAAGATACGATTTATTAATCAACGTTTAATAAATTGTTAGCATAAGTTTTGTTTGTATTTAAGTTGGGAATGTATCGAAACAAAAACCTACGATAATTAAATATATCCACCTTCAGTAGTGGAATTTGACACAGTATACATATTGGCAAGTTTAATAGTTGTCATGGTAAGACTAATATACTATTTCTAATTAATTTTTTATCAGCCAATTTGCAAAATTCTTCCTTGAATATAGAAATGAAATAAATAAGTTTGCAGTCGTGCGATAGACGCTTAAAAAGCTTAAAAAGAGTGTTTACAATTTCTTATGATTTTTTATGTTTTTTTAACGTTTTTATAAATTTTCATAATTAAAATTTTTCATTATGTTTAAATTTATTTATTAATTTTTGTTATTTTTAAAAAAGTTTTTTCTAATGAATTAAAATTTTTCAAATAGTTAACCATAATAGCAAAGAACTTTTTGGTCCCATTTTTTACTCTTTAGCATCATAAGAAGTATAGTTTAAAAAATGATTAATAGACAATAACTGTATAATTATAAGCCAACCATGCAATGAACTGGCAAATGCGTGCGCTTTTTCTCTAACTGCGCTTTTTTACCTTTACTCCAAATTTTAATGTTAAATTTTCAGTTTTGACGACAAGTATTATTTATATTACAGACTAAATTTTAAAATATACAGCGTTTTCCTTCCAAGGGTAGAAAACGACTTATTTTAGGCCTTGCCGAAGGCTTGATCCACCGCTTAAGGGGGGTCAAGGCAACGGCAACTTATAAGTAGTGCTTGTGTATTATTTTAATTCAACCACTACAATTAGCTCCTGATAAATTAAGCGTGGGTAAGGTTTTCTAAATATTGCTCTGTCAAAACACGTGCTCAATAGAAATCGCATCGGTGAGCGTTTGCTGGATAATTTAGTCTTAACAAAGTTTCTTCGTCTAACACATTTTGGACCATTTAGTCCAGCATTATCGTCCATAAAAATTAAAAGTTCTTCTTTCATGTGATGAATAACTGGTCTAACGACAATATCAAGGTATATATTACCTGCCAAAGTCTATTGAATGTAGCTAAGTCTTGTATGACATATACATACCTCCACAAAATTTATTGCTTCCTTCTTAAAAAGGAACAACTTCTTCAGCAAGAGTTAATCGCGCTGCCATTTCTGGTCCGCTCAATATCATCTGTTATCAATCGTTAATCTGAATCTCGGTTCATAAAAAAATACGCATTTCTCCACTACGATAAAGCCAATTTATGTAGTTTTGATACCAACCATATATAAATTCGCCTCAAATGTATTCTTAAGAGTTGTGCCGAACCGCTACGAAGAAGTCCTTAGACGCTCACCACCCTTAGGGAATATTAGTGCTCGATATATTGATCAGAGATTGAAATAGTCAATGATGAGACTAGTGTATTTTAAATAAATTAATAAAATATCTTTAAAATATATAATACCTATATAATTATTTTTCTAAAGTATACAAACAAGAATATATTAAATGATATTAAAAAAAATTAAAAAATGTCGCATCCAGCAGGACGCGCACCCGCAACCTTTACCTCTACGCCGTACCGCTCTAACCACTAAGCTATAGATTCTTAGTAATTACTTAACTTTTTGGTCGTTAAATTCAACTTATTTAACATGTGATACTTACTCACTCTTGTCTTAAACACATATAGCAGCATGACTTTAATGAGAGAGAGATTATTTGTCAAACTTTAAATAAAATTTTTTGTGTTCTAGGAGACCATAACGATGGATTTTTAATAAACTATTAGTTGGAGATATTTCTTATGGGACTTTTAATTTTTTTTAGAAAGCATTCAAACAAGAATATTTTGTATTTAAGTATTGTGTATAACTTCTTTGTAGCATAATTGTATATATTTACTTCTTTAAACTGGGAACTTTGGCTTGGCAACTAAAAACAAAATAATAAAATAATAAATCAATGTTTTAAAAATGACCCTTGCTTATTTATCTTAATAGATATTATGTATTTGTCAAGGGTCGTTTTTTCAAAACTGAAAATGCCTAACAAAAATTAAAATAATTTTCTTTTTTAAGTTTTCTACAACCATCGGTTGTCGTTTTCAAAGATAATTTGTTTTTAAAAAATACTTCTTATTTTAATGCTTTTGGTTTTAAATTTATAATTCGTTTCTTTCTGTTTCTATAGATACCTAGATTATCAACTCATTCTATTTGTAAGGTGATCAGCCAAGATCTAGATAAATCCAATACATTCATTTTAATTTAATAAAGTGTATGTTTCTTTTAATTTTCTTTTAATGATTATTTTATTATTTTTTTTTATTTTAGTCGCAAAAGTTTCCCGATATTCTGTCTTATATTTTTATTCGGTTAGGAGATTGGAATAATGGATTTTTAGTAAATTATTGGAACTAAGTTCCCTACAGCAGGATTGGATGAGATGGGGATTTTGCTGCGTGACCGAACTAAAAAAAATGTAATAGTAAAAAACCTTAACGAAAAACCGTTAAATGAGCTGGGTTCGATTCCCGGCCGATGCATTTTTTTTTGTATATATCTCTTAACATTTACCTTTTTTTGTTAAAGTAATATGAGATATAACTTTTAAAAATCTTGATAGTTAAAAGTAGTTAGGAAAGGTGAGAAAAAATAAATGTATACATTACTCTTTAAAGCTCACCTTGAATTTTAAAGAAGCCTTAACGCCAAGATTTTACTGATTTGATATATTCACCGTTAAATGAGACGTGCGCAGGCGCTACAGTCGTACACACAAGCGAGAAGCGAGTAGTGTTATGTGTTGATTCTACATTAGCCGAAGGAACTTAGTTCCTACCTGGTGTCCCACGCAGCGGCGGCACGAGGGCAGTGCGAGCGGTGCGACCGCACTAGGCGCTGTCATGTGTGGGGCGCCGAAAACGCCCGACCACTGATCGAATGTCGGGTCCTTCAGAATCATCAACAACATTGTCTGTTCGCGCATGTGTGTATTGAGTAAGTATACTTCCTTACGTGTGTCTTGTGGTATTGTTACCGAAAAGTCTATCGATTAAAAACAAACAAACAACTATTGCTTACGTTGCAGATACAGTTCAAGTAAGTATTATGCTTGTTATATTTAACTATCGTAAGAAGTATTCAGGTAAATATTTGATTGTTATATCATATTTTTTTCTTATATAGTATTTTTTTGTATCTCTTACAGAAAATAAATATGCCGCTACCAAAGAAACTTTCAGGTGCACAGAATCTAAAACGAAAAAAGCAAAAACAAGAGGAGAATGAGAAAGCTTCAAAATCACTTGCAAAATTTTTGAAACTTGAGATGTCAGCTGAATCATCATCGTCATCAAAACTAATTCAACATGCAGAAGAAGATGAAAACAAATGTTCTGCATACGAAGCTCATGAACATGAAGAGCAAAACACGCAAGATATTGCTACTCCTGGAACCACAACCGCAGATCAAAATATTGTAGAAGATAATGTACCATCATCATCATCATGCTTGCACGATAAGAGTTGTGATGATATTTCAAAATGGCCGCCGCTTATTGATTCTTTAACAAGAGATGAAATAATTATTAGAGGACCTGTAAATAATGAAATAAGTAACGAAAAGTACCCTAGAAAATATAATGGGCGTCATTTTTCAAATACACACTTTCAAAGAGTAATGCCAAATGGAGAAATTTTTAAAAGAAGGTGGCTTGTTTACTCAAAATCTGCTGACAAGGTATATTGTTTTTGCTGCCGTATATTTAATCGAAGTTTACATTCTAATTTGGGAAAAATGGATTTGACGACTGGAGACACTTATCAACACTTCTTAAAACTCACGAAGCATCTCCAGATCACCGACGTGCTATGAACAATTGGATAGAAGCATCGATTAGATTGAAGAATTTTAGTGGAATAGACAAACACTTGCAAAAACAGATTGAAGACGAACAATCAAGGTGGGTCGCTATTCTCGAACGAATGATGTCCATAGCAGGCAATAATTTGTCGTTCAGAGGAAGCTCAGAATCTGAAACTTTATACACTTCTAATAATGGCAACTTCCTGCGTTTGGTGCAACTTCTAGGAAAGTTTGATCCTGTAATGATGGAACACCTTCGCCGCATTGTTAATAAGGAGACTAATGTCCACTATTTTAGCAAACGAATTCAAAACGAGTTAATTGGGTTATTTGGAAGTGAAGTTCGAAGTAAAATATTGACTATGATAAAGTCATCTAAATACTTCTCCATCCTTTTAGACTGCACTCCTGATGTAAGCCACGTTGAACAAGTATCATTAACTTTCCGTTTTTTTGACACGAATGCAGAAGAAGTCAAAGTACGAGAGTGTTTCATTGCTTACAAGCCGATAAGTGACTCTTCATGGGAAGGGCTCACCGGCCTTTTTCTTGATGAAATTGTGAATGAATTGATTTGGATATGAACGATTGTCGAGGTCAAGGGTATGACAATGGTTCCAATATGGTAGGCATAAACAAAGGTGTCCAGACCAGAATTCTGAACCAATATCCTCGAGCATTTTTTAACCCATGTGGCTGTCACAGCTTGAATTTGGTGATAGCAAATCATCCGTTAAATCGGTTTATTTATTTGGATTTGTTCAAAGACTATTTGTAATATTTTCTGGGTCAACAAAGAGGTGGGATGTCATATCCAAACACATAGAAGGACTATCACTGAAAAAAGTTTGCGAAACTCGCTGGGAAAGTAGAGTTTCTAGCCTTGCTTCTGTTCGCTATAACTTCTCTTCAGTTCGGCCCCGGAGAAAGAAGAGATTATTTGTGTATGAAGCTGTAGATGAAACACCAAAAATCCCAAAGAACTATTTAAAATTAACGTCTTTTACCCTATGATAGATACCTACTACCTATTGCTGCCCATCCCGGTAACTATCGCTAAAGGAGAACGAAGATTTAGTAAATTAAAACTGATTAAAACTTACTTACGTTCGACTATGGCTCAAGAAAGGCTATCGGATCTTGCGATATTATCAATTGAAAATGATATTGCCCAGGGGTTAAATTATTCCGATGTAATAAAAAAATTTGCAAGCGCAAAAGCGCGAAAAGTATTATTCTAAGTATTTCCTCGCCGTTTTAATTAAATAAAGATATATATTTTTTTCTTTTATTTCCCATCCAAAAAAATAGAATAAACCCTTTTAAAAAACATAAATGTAAAAATAAGTTAGTTTTTTTTTGAGTCTATGAAAACTTATCTAATCACAGCTTAACTAAGTCACTACATAGTAATAGGACTTTTTTGTTAGGAGTGGAGGGGCGCTATCATGAAATCTCGCACCACTTAAAAGTTATGCTAAGACCGCCACTGGTCCCACGACACCATTTTGACTTGTTAATTTGAGATATCTCTCATGGAATTTTTAAAAAATTTCTAAATCCCAAGAGAGATATCTCAAAATAATATTTTACTAAAAATCTCTAAAATATATTTAAAATTCCTTGAAATGTTCTAAAATAACAATTTTTTGCTAAAGCCTTTTTTCTTTACCGGGTATATTTTACGGTTCTCACTATTTAGAAAAGGATATGCATCAAGTTTACACTAACAAATTATTAAATTAAAACGACACTAAAATCACAATTTTGCAACCCTGGTATTTAATAGAAAGCAATAATTTTTGTTAGCGTTAGTTTATTTGCTTTTTAATCATGGACTAATTATGTTTAAGATATATTTCAACAATTTTTTCATGCCTTTTATTTTTTCACATACTTTAAGTAATGTTAAAAACATCGTAATCTACAAATTTTGAAGAATCACTTACCACAAAAATCAAACTCTCATAATTTAAACACGTATTTTGAATTTTAAAAAATTATCCAAAATAATTATAGTCTACATATTTATAAAATTCTAACAAAACAATTGTAAAAAGCAAAAGGAAAACTGCAAAAAAGCGTCATCATAATAAAAATAAAATTCTCATCGCTACATACCAACCACTCTTTACGAAATACCTGTAGAACTTTACAACAAACAAACGTTGAGTGCAACGTGTATAAAAAGACCATTCGTTTATAATTTATTTTACGTAAGGGAATGTTACCGATCGCTTCGGATATCAGTAAATATCTAAAAGAGAAATATTTATAAATTGAAAGTTTAAAAATCAAAAATATGTGAGCTCGCCTGAGAAGGAAACCATTTATTAAAACCCTCGGGATGCTATAAGTAATCCCATACAATTTTCAATATTATTTTGCCGTATTAAAAAAATTAAAAATCTGATCAAATTTCATTTAGTAAATTAGATTTTTTCGTTATCTAAGAAAAATATAATTTAATTATTTAGGGCATCTTTTACAGGATTTTTTAAATTAAGAATGAAAAAATGCCATTAAGAAATGTGACATTATGAATCGAATCTGCGATGTCTATAGAAGATAGTGCCTGAACCAGTATGGCCACTGTTTTTGATTATATCTTGATTTAATTTATTTCATAAGAGAGAGATTATTTGTCAAATCGACAATTGGAACATCAAGTTCAAGTCACTAAAGAAGTTTGATTCCTGGTGTTATGACATTTCAACCTCTTCTTAATGTCTGATTTCTAAATTTCAAAAGTTTCTGTTAATGTAAAAGTACTACTATTCATTAACAGTTGGCACATAGGAATATATATGAGTATAACACTCATTATAAGACGACACCAAAGTGGCAGTAATACGAGGGTTCTCGAGTTTTGCATATATACGCTTAAAAGGCGCCAACAATAGAACCTTCAGACACAAATCTAACCTCAATCTTTTGGTAACAATATCTAGAGTTTCATAAAGTAAATCAAGATATGATTGACAACAATTCTTGTAGGTACAGTAAAATTTTGAAAATAGCAGGATTATCCTCACAGCAATGTCTCGCTGAAATGGTTTATGTGTTTGGGAAATAGTTGAGTAAGAGCTTCACTCTTACTCAACTATTTCACGCTGGTATTGTGAGTTTCAACGTGGTAACTCCAGTCTTAGCGATGAATTTAGGCTAGGTCCACCAAAGGCAGCAGTCACACAAAAAAACATAGATGCGGTTCGTCAACTGTTTAAGGATGACCGCCGTGTAACATACCAAGATATAGAGGCATCTTTGGGCATTTCAAAGAACACGAACCAAAAGATCCTACATGAAGAACTGGGTCTAACGAAGTTGGTTTCTCATTGGATCCCTCATTTACTCACACAAGAGCAAAAAGCGGTTCGCGTCAATTGTTGTCATAAATATTGGAACGGTTTAACAAAAAAAGCTCAAAAAACGTTTATAGTAAGTAGCGATGAATCTTGGATTTACTGCTAGGAACCGGAAAATAAACACCAATCCTTTGTGTGGGTGTTTCATGACGAGGAAAAAACAACAAAAGTTCTGGGTCAAAGAAAATGGTTGAAACTTTTATATCAAAATCTGGTGATGTGACAAAAATTGCTTTAGAAGGTCTAAGAATGAGTAGGTACTTCTGATTGCTATATAAAGGTTCGTTTACCATTAGTTATTGCGAAACAATCGAGTATTTGGAGCTTCAAAACATCTAATTGTTTGACCATCCACCGAATAGTCCCAACGACTTCTTCACGTTCCCAAAGATCAAGAATTAAATGCGTGTTATAGATGTATGGTTATTATTTTACTAATCATTTTTTAGTAAACTACTCACAAAGATATATAGAAATCAAATTATATAATTACTGGACGTTTATTGCCGTTTATTGAAAAAATTATTTGCGCTCTGATTCACGAATTAAAAACAATTATAATTCAATGTGGAAATGCTTTTGGGTCTTTAATTAATTATAAAAACTGATGAAAAATATCCTAAGTCTGAATAAAACGTTTGCTGGTACGGCATAATTATCGGCTAAATAATTACTTTTTACTGAATTTTTTTAGCATTTAATTAATTGTGGTAACAAATATGTAGATAAATGCAGAAAAAATATTTAATTTAAATTCTCCCTGCAGTAAAAGAAAAATGTAAGTAAATAAAGTTACTAAAGTATGTTGATTAAAGTCCGTTATGCATATTAAAACATGTCAAAAAGAAAATAGAAATTTATCAACATCGTGGAGCACTGAGATAGAACTAAGAAAATTATATTTATTGTAATATACGAAGTCAGTAAGTAAAGTTTGCTAAAAGAATTCTTTAGTATTGTTTTTTATGATTGCGTTAACACGTTAATCAATCACAGCATGCCCGCTATTTAAATATGTAAAAATTTCCGGATCCGAAAAATCTTGCCTGAGTTAACTAAGTGCGATATTCCCAACGTTTTTTCACGGTTATATTTGTTTTATCCATTTTAGTTCAAAATAATGCCATTCCTCTTTAATAAAATTAGCGAATAAACTTTTTATCGGATTTGCGGAAAAACCGATAGTTAAGAATAAAATTAACCTACTTTCATTAATCATCATCACCTAACTGTGGCGCCATAACACTTAGTGTAGAAAGAATTGCTCTACTGCGCCACCATGCAGTGGCGCCATGGTTCTAAATTTAGTAGGAATTGCTCGTTTATATTTATCGGACATTAACTCTGCCAACTTGCGATGGCGTCATAGTACTTTATAAAGTAAGAATTGCCGGTTTAAATATACAGGATATTAAATACGCTACCTTAGGTGGCGTCACAGTAGTTTTCTCTTTTTCTGAATTTTTTTATTATTTTCGACAATTTAATAGAACTGTATAATAAATATATAACTGGTATTGGAATATTAAAGAAACCAGCTACCACTCTAAAGGGCACGGCCAAATCAGCGACTTTGTGGCCGCCACACAAACGCCGCGTCTTTGTCGCAGCTACGCAACCCATATAACTAAACGGACATGGTCATATCTAGCGTTTCAAACGCACAGACAGCAGCAGTGTCACGAAAGAGAGCGACTTTTTGCGGCAACCACAAAGACGCTCCCCTTTGTTTTTAATGCAAGTGGCCAGATTAGCATCAGCGACTTGCATAAATTCAGGTTAGATTTCAACAGTATTCAATTATATTTCAAGAAGTTAAGATGTTTGACACAGAACTACTTATTTCTGAAATAGAATTACGTCCTGCATTGTATGATTTACAAGTTAGTGACTATTCAATCAGGGATGTAAAAATGAAGTTATGGTTAGAAGTAGCAGATAAAGTACTTCCAGATTTTAATGACAATACAAATGAAATGAAAAATGAAGAAGGTACGTGTTTATTAAAAAAATCTGCTATTCCCAACAGTACATCTTAGTTTACGTCCATTATCAAACTGAATAATTAAAATTAAAGAGTGTTGTGTGGATATATATAATACGTCGCGTCGTTTCGTTTGGCCAGGCTCTTAAAAATTTCGACTCGGCGATTTTGCTGCGGCGTTTGTGTCGCGGCGACAAAGTCGCTGATTTGGCCGTGTCCTAACAATTTTCAGCCAAATCGGTTTAGCAGTTCTTGAGTTATAAATAGTGTAACTAATACATACATAATGTTTGCTTGTTTATATAATGTTTTAAGAAATTTACATTCAAAAGTTGTTCAGATTACTTTAAATTATATGCTACTTGTTTTGTAGTCCCAAATTAAATATAAATTCTGCAAAGTATATTTAAGAATATTAAAACATATTTTCACAGTTTAGAATATTCATTGTTGTTTACAGTCTGGCCAGCACTGTACTCCACTCAATAAAAAATACAAAAAGTTTCGGCTGTGTGGTCATAAATTATAAATTGATCCAGCTCATCAAGGTGACTGTTCCTTTTAGCCTCTCCAATTAGGAGAAACTCTAGTTAGAACACTAAAATAATGTCGACCTAGGAACGTTGTAAATGTATTCTTGCCATTGGGTTTTTTAAGCTATTATTATGTCTGTGAGTTCAGATTAAACTCAACATGTCAGGTTAGAGAGACACAACACGTGCCACTCCTTGTTTAGTTTTAAATCTATGCATTTGGTGCTATAGTTGCTATAAAAGCTTGCTGAAGTTATATTGGGATTTGCTCCACAAACGATAAGCGACTCTGCGTAGCATTTTCATATTCTTGATTAGTGTAGTTCTATCCAAAAGGTATCAATATGTTAAAACTAGTATGAATAATATTTCCAATGTAATATGAATGCAAAGACATACCATTCCTGACTGCTGCATATAAAGATGATTATTAGATACATACCTGCAACAAAAAAAATATATACACATTGCACCAATTAAATGATTAAAAATATGCAATTCTTTCTTTATTTATTACTACACTCCATATACAGATGGCGTGTAGCGATACATTAAATCACAAATACTTAGAATATTTTCGCGTGTATACACAACGCAGGTAGTCCATTTTCTAAACGACGGACAAATGTATTAAAAACAAATATACGTTACATATCAACAGACAAACAACATCCTATCACTTGTTTTCCGCGGGGTTCCAATTGCATGTGTATAATCAAAACAGTCTCTATGAATTCGATATTAGAAAACAGCGTGCGTTTGACAATAACGTACACGACATCCATACAAAATTACAACTAGAAGAGGTCTCTAGAGAGAGATAGAAAGTGCCTGTAGGTTTATGGAAGTTGATTTATCAGCAAATCGCATTTGTGAAATTATTTTTAGTAGCTTAGTTAGTATGAATATTGCAAAGTTAAAACGTCCTAAAAGGCGTTATTTCCCTAGCTAGCTTAACTAAGTCGTGGATTATTTTTTAAGAGTATTACCACTCTCCCTCAACCGTGTAATTTTAGGCGCCAAAGAACAAATTCCACAAATTATACTCAAACACCTGTTTTAAATGATTTATTACAAATTTAATTATCTAAAAAAAAACAATTAAACTTAAATAATATGTCAAAGAAGAATAACTAGGTTAATCAAAGAGTTCATTATTCTCCTATAACCTTAATAAAAGACTTCAGAAACCATTGAATAGACTTATTTATATGAAACGGTATCTATTTTATACGGACAATTTTTTTTTTAAACTCCAAAATTTTAGAATAAATCTGCATGAACCGTTAATAGAAACGTATAATCAAAAATCAATCACTCAACGAATTTACAACCAAGTAGAATCAGTTTCTAGCCAAATCGGATTTTTCCATTGAGATTAAATCATTCCTTAAAGAACGTGTAAAAACCGGCCTTGACTTTGATAAATAATTAAAAAAAACTGATGTTAGGTTATATTAAAACTACTTGATTGTACCTAGTTAGTATCAATAAAATATCACCCTTTTTTAGACACTGATAATAAATAAATAATTAAGGGAAACATTATTAAAATCGTATTTCGAAGAAGTTAAACACAAGAGAAACATACTGTTTGACGTACTAACTATTAAAGCGACAAGATTTACTAATCACAACTAGAAAATGTCGATAATTTTACTGCAACACCGCTCACGGTAGATTTTTGAACTACAACTCTTAAGCTAAGTAATTCTCACCGATATAGTTACGTAGGAAAATTAATTCAAATTGATAAATTCAATATTTTTACAATTTGTAAAAATTTGTCATTTACATTTACAATTTACTAGCAGAAAAAAAATGATATAATTGTATTAAAAAAGGCATAATTTAGAAGACTATACTCGAGTTATTTTGCTGCATTTGGAACCTGTCAGGAACAAAATTTTAGTCAGAATCTGAATATTAAAAACCTAAAAAAAATTGCCCAGGAATAATTACACATAAAAAATTTAACCACCGAAAATGTTGAACCAATCGTCGCAAATGCTAAAAAACATTTCAGAATTTTCTTCGACTCATAATATCGTTGCAAATCAAGTTCAAATCCATTTTAAATATCTATATTAAGGAATAAACAAAGACCACCGTTGACCACTCTTTAAATTTTTTTTAAGTTTTTTCCTTTCCCTAGAATATCTAAACTGTGTCTTTTGAAGGAGATAACAGTTTGAAGTATTTAAATTCGAATAATAGATAATAAAATCGAATGCAGACTCCTTTTTAAAGGTAACTAAAAAATAAATTTAAAGAGTCGAGGGTACCTAATACCGAATAACCATGTTTAAATACCAACTGAAACTATTCCGATTGCTTTGCATCCACTAGAATTCTTGAAACATCTTGGAAAGTTATATTGAAAGCGATGTGATTTTAAAAACGGTTTCTAAATAAGGGATCATGACTACAGTGCAGTTGAACAACAGTTGCGTTTATACTCCTCCAATGTCAGTTTACCGTCGTGGGTTTTTAATCTCATTGAGGCCAATGCCGACCATAAGGGTAGAAATAAAAAAAGGACCAGTTCATTAAACGCATATTTCGAGAACAATCATATCATAGTTAAGTTTTATATTTTGTTTTAAATTATGCATCTTGAACACTTATTTGTAATGGTCGCCAAAAGTATTATACTTAAAATTAATTATTTTGTTGCAAAAATATATATCTTATACCAGTTACTCTGTCATACCCGCTATTGTTGAAATAAAAGATTATGAAAGGTTTTTAAGTGAGTGCTAGAAAACACGGTGTTGTCAACATCAAACACGATATCTAACGCTTCAGGTTTTAATGTATTAATGTGTGTAACCAGGATATTATGTTTTTTTCTTGAAATTTATTTTTTAAACCAATGTATTTTAAAAACGTTGTTTTATTGGTAAAATTAATGTTCTAAACTCAGATTTATCACCAAATTTAATCTAAATCGGTCAAGTCGAAAATACTTGTAAAAGATACATCCAGAGAGACTGACAATTTTTTTATTTCAAAAATAGACTTCTGCGGTGTTAAAAAGCCGAGAACTAACAAAATCCTTTCTTTACATTATTTAATTTCACGGATAATCTCAATACTCTTTCTTGTGAGAATCAAATGAGAAATTATATCCAAGAGTACTAACGCTAAAACCATCAATATGGCAACGTCAATTTAAAACTGCTTGCTTAATTCCCACTAGACTACAATGTTGCCAATATTCAAAAATGTCTTTAAGTATAAGTAATGTATACAAAGTTGCTTTAATTCAATAGTGAAGAGTCCATTGAAATATTAACTACCGAGTAAATTATAGTTAATATATTTTTGAAGAATATTTTAGTAAAATAAAATCTTTCTAAGAGTGTTATTAACTAACAATTAAATAGTAAAGGAGAAAGAACATTTTCATAATATGTAAAATTAGGAATTTTAGGAAATATAGCTGAGAACCTTGATTCGAAAGCCGGTCTCTTTGGTAGGATTAGGTGGCGCCTTTATGTTGGTAAATTGTGCTTAGATAAACTTAATAATGGATATTCGTATTATTTGTTTGAAATTTTTTTTTTAGTTTTCACAGCTATTTTCCATATTTTAGGTGGAAATTATCAGTACCTATTGACACACTTATGGGAACTTTGACCAAGTTTATTTAACACAAATGTAACAGAAACTCTGCTGGAATATGTCTAAACAGTTTTACATTGACAATGAACTATTCGAACTATTTGAACTCTCCTTTACTGCCCATATATCCCCTTATATTCAAAAAATGAACATACTAGAATTTGCGAGAAACATGATCTAATCTAGTCACTATACTCTAGAGATTTCTAGAAAAACCTAAAAACAGTCTTACAAGTAAAGATCCTTTCCTTATTCGGTTATCCCGTTACAATATGTAATCTAATAAAATTATTTTAATGAACGCAACTAAATTTTTAACCCAAGCAGGCTTTCTCTTCATCTACTTATTATTATGAAAGTACCTGTAATATACTCATTTTTTTAATGCAATACAAAATGATAACACTAAAATTCTTAAACATAGAGGTAAATAAAAGTCATAAATATAATGATTAAAGATAAAACAGTAATTTGACTTTCTCTTTACGTATTTTATTGTATCAATAAGCACTAAAGTAAATCTCCTGTAATGTCAGGCATTAACCTCTTTGAAAATTTACACTTTAATTTAACATAGATAACCTATTTTCTGGAAATATACGTTTATCGCTGCTGTGATTTTATTGCCATTAGAAGCCTATACATTGAAAAAGAAGTTCATCTATTAGTACATATAGCTCGAAAGCTTAACTTTTTTTACATACTTCTTTGCAGTGTTTGTCTCATCAGCGTACAGAAATAAAATTTACAGATTAACATGCATAACAGTGCGAATTCTAAAATTATAAGGTCTGTTTGTAGGCCTCTATCATTATACCAAGTGGGTTAATTAAGTGATGAAATTGGCAACACAGTGCCCAATCTGGCAACCCTACGTACGGATTGAAACGGCATCAGTTTAACATTAAATGCTCCTTTAGTATAAGGGTGAAATATGTTTGGTTTGTCCTGTGTGATTATTTATATAAACTAGGGATTTCAGCGTATTAAAAAAAAATGAGTGACATTAATTATGAGCAACGGTATGCTATCAAATTTTACGCCAGGCTTAACACCAGTGCACAGAAAACGTTAGCCAAATTTCAATATGACTACGAACACAGTGTTTTTTCAAACGTTCAGTTTTTTAGGTGGTTTAAGCAGTTTTGAGAAAAGGATCAACTAAGCATATGTAGAAACATTAAAAATTTAGACAGATCGTCGGTTGATGACCCAAATGTTAGGGAAAGAGTTACATTTAGTAAAAACTACTGTTTATCACGTTCTTTCTTACTAACGATCAAACAAATCTACGCAAAAATGATCCCAAACTACCAAAAGTCATCAGAAAAATTATCGTGAGTTTTAAAATAAATTAAAAATTATCCGCATTTTATAAAACAAGTTATTACTGGTGACGATACTTGGATATGTTATTACAACCTGGAAACCAATAACCAAAGATCAAATAAAATTAGTTCTTTATGTAGCCAAGAATTCATCTACCAAAGTTTGTGTCTCATATCCAAACACAAAATTGGTTCTTTTACAAAGAGTTTCTTGATAGACTATATAAAATCAAATATTAAAAATAGCTATACATTAAATCCCGACAATCCATGTTGTCACAAAGTTGTTTTAGTAAACAGGATTTTAGCTAGTAAAATAGTATATTACGTAACAAGAGTGGTAAGTAGGACATTACGTACGAGTGGAAAAGTTACGCACGAAGCCGCGTAGCGGCTAGTGCGTAATTACACGAGTACGTAATACCGCTTACCACTCGAGTTACATACTATGCTTTATCTACGACGTCATTCCAACATGACGTTTCATTACGCACAACTGTGCGTTATTGCTTACTTACCCTGCATGGTGACAATGAGTATAAATGACATTTACTGTCAAAGGAGTAGATAAACAACATCATGGTTCCTTATTCCCACATTTGAGCGCTGTTTTAAACGTTAAGCTAACACATCACAACGTAATCATTTGGGAGCCATAAAAAACATTCAAGCAACTGGAGGCTATATCATAAAGGAACCGTGCAGAGCAGTGCATCTCTCCAAGGAAGTTATTTTACGGGAGACAATACTGCACTGTATTTTTATTCACAATAAATTTAAAAAAACGTACTTATGTTAAATTAAGGCTCACTAGTACTATTACAATAAACCTATGAACGTTTCTGTAAGGTTAAACGGAATAATAAAAATACTGACATTCATACATGATACCATAATTAACATCATTACAAAAATTAATTGGTTGGTTAGACTCCTACTAAATATTCCTTAAATATTCGGATCTGCGCCATACATTTTGTCCAAAGCTTACAAAGCTTTATCCCGATTTAGCAGGATATTAAAGCTCACAGCTACAAACTCCAAAGAAATCACTTTAGCCGTTGGTTTTTATATTATTCTTCAGCGTTACGTAGGATAAAATTTGCGACATCTTCAACTACTGCTCGAATGTGCCCTTACGGCCATTCAGCAGGGATTTCTGACCGTCAGATCCACATTAGATAATAAAGCGGTCACTACGGTACGGACTTATAGAATCAAATGAGGGATTTCTGTCGATGGCAGGAAACATTTTCTGATGAATTGTTTTCTCCCTATTGAGAGTTTAAATGATGTTCACTATTTCGGTGTGCATGAATATACATATAAATATTCTCTGTAATCGGTTGGAGTTTTGAATGAAAAATAATTAATAAACAAATTACAAATTAAATATTATAACATTTCTGTTAAAATTTAAAAAAAAATCTGTTGATTTGATTCGTATTCGTCGTTGTTATCCATACAAATGATGTGAGCATCGAATTTATATTGAGCATCGAATTTATATTAAGTTTTGATTCAAACTCGTAAGATGCCTTTAGAGGTTAATGTATGGACTAAACAACGATACGAAAAAGTTTCAATCGGTCTAAAAGTAACAGGGGCCAGCGTTTTGACCAGTCAGTGAAACAATACCGCAAAATATTGGACGTGTCAACTAGAGCAGATAATTTGACTAGGCATGGACTCAAAAAACCGCGTGGGATTTCAAAATTCTTTACGGTACAGCAGGTTTACAGTAATGATCCGAAAACAAAACTGTGTTTGTATAGAAGCTACAGTAGAAAAAAGCTCATAAGGGTGGCAGAAACATCAAGTTCATATTCACGAATACGAAATTGTTAATTCGTTACACAGCTGCGCCAGTCTTTACACAGACTTAGACTTAATCATGTTTTCAATACTTAAAATGCAAAATAAAGAGCAACGTTTCGATGACATACAGACGCTTTAAATAAATGTAAATACGGCAATGAAAGTCCTTACAAAAGCCTAATAAAACTAACTTAGAGAGTTACATCATTGATGATGGCGTATTGTTATATGAATTAAAATTTAAAAAAAAAAACTGAATGCCAAAAACTACAGCATTGTGCAGTTATGAACTTGATTTGGGACTATATTTAGCTTACCTCGTATATTGTAAGACTAGCACAGGAAATGAGTTTTAGGCAGCCCAGAAAAATAACTGAACCAAAAAAGCTAAAAGCTACTTTTCTACATTTTTTTTACATTATTTACTAATTACAGCAATTGGGGCCCAAAAGTATTAACACTGATTATTTATTAAGAAAAGTTTTATTTTAATTTTTAAAATACATCAATGCTATTCTACTTAAAAAAATGTTATTGGTTTTAAAGCAGTTCATTATGCAACTACAAATCGATAGAGTCGTTTTTTCCACTTTTGGTAATAACGCAGGAAGTCTTCAATCTGTATGATTTTTACTTGAGATTTTTTCTAAGTGACGTCTTTTGAGTACATTTTTTAGTTTGGAAAAAAGGAAATGTCAACAGGGCTAGGGATACTGGGGAAACACGGTAATGCTTTTTAAGGTCAAAAAATTCTCTGACGGAGTGGGCGTTGTTATGAGTTTTCTAAGGACGTCTTTATAGAAAACATGGTTGACAGTTTGTTCTGGAGAAATAATTTCTTTTTAAACTATCTCTATTATGTAAAAAAATAGCATTAATTTGATTTTAGATTTGTTTATTCAAGTTTTCTTTGACCGAGGAGAGATCACAGTGTCACTCCTCATCCGGTGTCTTTGTCTAACAATCATATTAAAATATCCATTATTCATCATGTTTAACCACATGTCTAAAACATATTGTTTATTGGCGATTATGTCAAGAAGATTAAGACAGTTGTTTTTTTGAAGTTATACTTCTATTCGGACACTCTGTGGAATGAATTAGTGTGTAGCTAAATGGGAAAAATCATTACATATGTAATGGTGTGAGTAAGAGAGAGACAGAATCACATATAAGGTATATTGTTCGGTAAAAACAAAGATGAAATATTTACTACATGTTATTAGTCATCACTATAAGTCCTTTGAATATTTAAACATTCATTGCATTGAAAAGAGATAGATATACAACAAACAGTCTGAGCTATTGTTATTGTATTACATTGACGTATCGCATTATGTTTGACATATTATTTTATAATTCTGTCCAGTAAGTATACATATTAAGTTTAGTATTTTATATTAATAATAATATTCAGTAATGAGTATTGTATTGTAGTCTAAAATACCGTCACATGGTTGCATTATATCCTTTACTATGCTTTTGAGTCGAAGACATGCGTGTGAGTTAAAACCTGTTCCTGCAAAGTTACTGAAAAGTGCAGTTCAAAGTGCGTTAAAATTTTGTAAAAGTGTGTACCTTTATGTTGTTAGAAAATGTTTTGCATTGTTTTCTAGTGTTTTAAAATCTGTAATAGCCCACGGTAAGCAAATCGGGTTTTGTAAACACTTTTTTTGTACATTGATCGTTTTACTGTTTGGTTTTCGTGTTTGAAGTAAGAACACACATCAACTAGTCATATTTTTCTAAGTATTTATTTAATTGAATACAGTTAATTTTTAAAAAAAGTTATTTCTACTTACCTGTGTTTGTAGTTATTAAGTTTTATTAGTTAACAGTGCATAGAAGTATAACTTCTGCCGGCAGTCCCACTGACTGCCACACCCTTTTTTTAATTGTCTTTCTGCTTAATTGTTTAGGTTTTTGGTAGAGATCTTTGGCATATGTAAATGTATAGTCACTAAATAATAATAATAAACTTTAATTTTTTACTTATCATAACTTAACATTGTTAAGATTAAACGACAAGAATGTTAAGAAATTTGATGTGTTTTTATAGTTAAAGGCTTCCCCAAACAATATTCATCTTAACGTGTTCTTTGCCTTCCAAATATGATTTGTGCCAGCGAAAAACTTGAACTCGGGATACAGAATTTTTACCACAGACGTGTTATGACTTTTAAACGTAATACTTGCCGATTCTTAAAGCTTAACACCAAATTTAATGATACAACGTTGATTTAAATTCCGCTGTTACATTTTGCGTGACGCACAACCAAAACATAAATAACTAGACACAAAAGTCGCTCTGAGTTATGGATGGAAGGATACTGATTTACCTGCTCTATCAAGGAGAACAGCGCAGCGTTGTGAGGTAGTTTGCAATATTGCTAGTCTTATAACTTTTCCACCACACTTCGTTTATAGAACAAAAATTAAAATGTTACTTTTTCAACACCTGGTTGTGTACAAGTGTGGTTAAGAGTTTATTTCTAATTAAAATGTTAAGATTTACTGGATCTAATGTATATTATCAGGTACATGTATAAATAGTGATGGTATACTTGTATCTATTTAAGAGTTTCAAGTCAAAACTCAGTAGTTCTTTTAAAACATTTTTTAATTTCGAAAGTAGCTGCTATAAAACGGTAATAAAAAAAATTATTATAATAATAATCAATAAATAACTTTGATTGAGTTTTAGGCTGGGCGCAAACGCTCGGTTTCCTGATTCGGTTTCAGGATCAGGAATTCAGATTCTGAAACGTGAATGCTTCATTTACATACAAAATGTTCAACAAGGCGCACACGTCCTAACTATTTCCGAACGGAAAAAAACTGGCGTTCGTTTCCGAATTCATTCCGTGCGTTTTGGTCGTAAAAACGAAAAAAAAAATTAATAATGTCGTGATATCTTCTTCTTCATATCTAGCGCCAGTAAAAGTGCAATAGCAATCAATTCATCGTCGTCGTTCATTTATGCTTTCACAGAAACGTCGCTATTCGAACTGACAGTATTAATTCCTAATACACAAAACAAAAAAAAACGGATGTTTGCGCTAGGCACACGGAATTCCGAATCTGAATTCCTGATCAGGAAACCGAATCAGGAAACCGAGCGTCTGCGCCCAGCCAATGTATATTCTAGCATACCGGTGAAAATGGAGATTTAGTAATCCAAAGGTACCTACATTAAATTTCACATATTTTTGAATTTAAAATTGCTTTTGCTGATAACCTTTTAGGTATTATTTTTTAAACATGGATGATTAAAGCTCTCCGGACGAAGAAACATGGTACTTAAAAATTTTCCATTTTTGAATTTATAGCAGAAGACATGATAGAACTGGGTTTTACTGGGTCGGTTCTAACATGGTTCTAACTGAGCTTTAGCGACTTCTGTCAGTAGTGAATGACGTTTTACTAAATTTAATAAAATATTAAAGTGGCGTCTTACCACAAGTTTAATCTAGATTAGTCTAATATAACATATAAGAGAACAGCAGAAAGTTGAGCTGAGAAGTTTCACTATAAGAGTTGCATCACACAATTTTTACAAATCTAATAAAAACTTTATACTCCTACAAATTTTCAATTCAAAATAGCAAATCTGCAAAGAATATATCTTAAATTACTTTATCGAGTATACATCCATGTACCTTCTTTGTCATTTGATATTACATGACAATTTCAACGGATATTTGATTATGCTGCCAAAGCCACAGAAACTAAGCTAGGGAGTGTGACCGACAACCAAACCAAGACTAAAATTTCCAGTCGTGAGAGGATATGTGAATGGTCCAAGCTTCAAAGTTACCGAATAATCTCAACTCTCAAGAGCTGTGATTAGTTATCTAAGCACTCATGTAAGTGGTTTTGCTATAAACTTAGAAGTATTATTACAATGTTATTAATTTTCAGCTATTATTTGGGGAACTTTTTGACTTTAAAATAAAAAATACATTATTATGTTTAAAAACAGCCCTTGCTAATTTTATTAATCTTGATAAATATCTCAAAATGTGCATAATAAAAGCTTAATAAATATAAATGTTTTTAAGTTTCTTTTAAGATTTCGAAAAAAAAACAGATCGGTTAACATTAAAAAAGATAAAAAATAAAAAAAGGTGTGTGTGCGATTCACACACGATAGAAGTAAAACTTGAGTAAATCGACAAAAGAATAAGATGAATATATATAACAAGGGTAGGATAATTACAAAGTTTATTTGTTTAAAAATGAAAGTATTTTGATTAATTTTAAAAGATATTTTATTTAACATATGTTACATAATTTATTGCTAAAGTTCCATATTTTCAGTTTCAACAAATGATACAAGAGGCTTATGATAACTAAAATACGATACAAATGTTTTAGTTTCAATTTGGTTGATATATCTTTGGAATACTGCATCTATTACCGTTTTTGATCTCGTAGTTGATTGAGTGCGACTGTTACACATTTTACAACGTAGGAAACGCACTAGAATAATGGCGGAAACATACAATCAAAACGTGACACGACGCCACGTCACCCGACGCATCAATTCCATATATTTATGTTGCGGCGTGTGGTCACATAGCGTGTTGTCTATGTGCTTCTAACTGTATTAAATATATGGAATTGATAAGTACTGACATGCGTCGGGTGGCGTGGCGTCGTGTCACGTTTTGATAGTATGTTTCCACCTTTAAAGTACAATGTTAAGTATACGGATGTTTACGCATCGGGCGCTTGAATGCAACTGACTCTTGGCTCCTCCCACTATCGATGAATTGACCTTGAAAGTTGCAGTTATATCTGTTAAGCTGTACAGGCGACTATGCTTAGAAGACGGGAGTGGGGACGCTACGAAGTATGGAACAAAGAGGAGAGACCGATAATATAAAATAGTATTTATATTTCTGTCTCAATCTTTGCCGGCTTCATCCTACACATTTTTGTATTTGTGTCTCTTACCTGTCGTTTTTTCCGTTGCATCCGGTTTGAATTCACAACGATTCTAAAGAAGTTTCACTTCAATAAACAAAAACAAAAACTTTCAAAATATATAACTCTTTTTTCAATATTGCATCATCTACATATCTCCACCATATTTTTAGTTTCAATAAAATTTTTTTCTAAAAATTCCATGTAAATATTACTTTCCATTGCCATTGCTGTTTGTTGTTTATGAAAATTATATTTATATTAAAAGTTAGTTGATGTAAAACACATAGTTAACAGTAAGTATTCCAAAATTTAGGCCAGACATCCCCAGACAGCAAGCTGTTTAAAAGCAGTCTATAGCTGTTTAAATAACAGTTCAACGTGTATTTAAAACCAGTTGGATTAAGTGAGAGAAACATATACATGTTTAATAAAGAATTTAAAAAGCTACTTATTTCGAAACAGATATGTCAAAAATAAATTAAACAGGGAGAGATTTTTAAAAGATAAGGTTTATGTCAACAATTCAAATACTGTAGATCAGGTGAAGAACAATATTAAGAAACCAATTGAAAGTATTCCTTTGGAAACCTTTTTTCATACATAATTTCTTGGTTTCAATAAAGTATAAAGATGAAAAAAATGAACGTATTTTATTTCTAATAACTAATAACAAATATTTAAGATACAAATACATATTTCCCACTTTGTACAATGTAATCTATACCAATATTATAAAGCTGAAGAGTTTGTTTGTTTGTTTGAACGCGCTAATCTCAGGAACTACTGGTTCGAATTGAAAAATTCTTTTTGTGTTGAGTAGACCATTTATCGAGGAAGGCTTTAGGCTATATAACATCACGATGCAACTGTTAGGAGCGAAGAAGTAATGGAAAATGTGAAAAAACGGGGAAAATTATTGATCCTTGAGGGCTTCCATTGCGTGCGCTGCGAAAACGGTTCAAGGTACCAAAAATATATGTATGAAAGAATTATTCCTCTTGAAATTATCTAAGAAAAATGTCTGCGAAACTATATGTCTATCTTTTAAGATTAACTCACTAGAACCGTTTTTATGGTAATCAAATTTGGTCGATATTAATGCATTATTTGTTAAGAGTTGTATCAACGTAATAATATTAATCTTTGTCCAAATAAATGTGTTGTTGATTAAGAGTATTTAATTGTGAACAAAATTGTCTTTGACATCACTTAATTTTAATGAACATCTTAGAAGATATTACAATTTTAAAATAACTAGGACGCCACCGTAAGGTGGCGCAGTTATTATCTCATATATTTAAACGAGAATTTCTTACTAAATTAAGTACTATAAAGCCACCGTACGGTGGTGCAGTGGATATCTTATATAAAATATCTAATATAAAGAAATCATTGAAAACAAAAAAAAAGCAAAATGGTAAAAATTTGAAAAATAGAAAAATGGAAAAAAAGGCACGACAGTGTTATGCGGTACAAAGTCCACCGGAACAGCTAGTTAAGTTATAATTTAACATTGATAACATGAAGAAGTATAAAAAACGCAAATAATGCTACGACTTACGATTACAGACAGTTGATTTAACAACTACTATAAATTAATATAAACCACAAACATCCTCCCTAAGAATATTAAACTGAGACAATCTTAACTTAGAAAAAAATACTGTGCGACTCCAAAGTTTTCCCTTATACAGAAAAAAAATATTCGAATACGAAGAACACTTAATAAGCACTTTTATGAAAAGCAAAAAGACATAATTATCTACTAGATGAAAAATGCCTCGTTTATGCTGTATGCGTTCGTTAGGCAATTAGCCATTAAACAAAACATAAAATAATGAGAAAGAACGCTGAGGAGTGGATACAACTGTACATAGAAAAGAAAACTGGTCTTGAGTAAGACGATTTAGGATTTGGGCTAAAAGTACAGTAAAAAATTTGTATATACGTATAGGCTCTAAAAAGTAAAAATCTCAATGAAAAGTTGAAAATTAAGAATTGTAAAAACTACCAATTAAAATATTAAATGAAACTCAACAAATTAAACGTTTTTAAAATAAAAGTAAACCTACGGACAATAGAAAGAAGCTATATAAAGGAAATTAACAAAAAGTTTAATTTTCATAAACAGCTTACAGAAATATTAAAAATGCTTCTTTTATTGCCAATTACTTAAAACTCTTTAGAAATTCTCGTTTGACGACCCCTGGACGATTTTTCTTTATATCCAAGAGTTTAGCCGTTGAAAACATAATATAAAATGATTATATTAAATGAATAATTAATTGTAAAGAGGAGTGTGTTTAAATTTAATTAGAGACTTTAAAAGGATATCGTTAAAACAGTAATTGCGAAAACGCACAGCGTTTAATTGCGTTCGGGTTTTGTTATTCATTAAAACTAACCACAAAATATTAAAAAATTGTTTATTGCAAAAATCGTAGTTTCTTTTGCAATAAAAATAAATTTAACACAAAACATCAGGAGGTAAACATTAAGATCTTCCAATTCAACTCGGCATCATTCAAAATGCATTTAAGTTATTTTTACCATTCTTTTAAAATAAATATTAAATAATATGTATATCATCTTAATTTATTAAAAAAACTAAACAAATAAATAAAAATTCTATTTTTACAATTAAGCTGTTCAAATGAAAAGTTCTAATTTAGGTAGTAGAAGTTACTAAATCAAAGACTTCTTTATACACAATTTATATTTGTTTGTACCAGCGCGTCCAGAACAAATAATCAGCTTCAAATTGAAAAAAAAGTTACGGCATTGACAACTATTCATTACTAGATTTCATTATCAATGACCGGTTAATTAATATAGTTCGAAATTCCGTCTGTAGTTGATGGGTAATATTTTATGTTCACATTTTGTCGGAATAAGTTTTGACTATGTAAATTCTATTGCAATAAAAGATGGGGTAGAATGGGGCAGTAGATGGGTAATATTTTATTTGGTTTAAAAATGTTTTTCCTGTAAAAATTATACTGGAGGCACTGGAGGTAATAGAAGATGGACACAATAAGAAGCACATCATTCAGTTTGCGGTTGATACGTAATATATGTCCATATTTGGTTCAAATATACTCTCAACTCTCACTATATAAATCATACTGTAACCTTTTTATTTCACCCTGTATATTTTATACAGAATAACGTCTTTCTGTTTTTTGCGGGTCTTTTTAGTTTTTATAAGACATTTCCTATCAATTCTCTTAATTCATATAGAAGTTACTAGCTGTTCCGGCGGACTTTGTACCGCATAGCACTGTCGTGTCTTTTTTTCCATTTTTCATTTTTTCAAATTATGGTAAAAATGGTCGCACAGTATTTTTTTCTAAGTTAAGATTGTCTCAGTTTAATATTCTTAGGGAGGATGTTTGTGGTTTATATTAATTTATAGTAATTGTTAAATCAACTGTCTATAATCGTAAGTCGTAGCATTATTTGTGTTTTTTATACTTCTTCATGTTATCAACGTTAAATTATAACTTAACTAGCTGTTCCGGTGGACTTTGTACCGCATAACACTGTCGTGCCTTTTTTTCCATTTTTCTTTTTTCAAATTTTTACCATTTTGCTTTTTTTTTGTTTGCAATGATTTTTTTATATTAGATATTTTATATAAGATATCCACTGCACCACTGTACTTAATTTAGTAAGAAATTCTCGTTTAAATATATGAGATAATAACTGCGCCACCTTACGGTGGCGTCCTAGTTATTTTAAAATTGTAATATCTTCTAAGATGTTCATTGAAATTAAGTGATGTCAAAGACAATTTTGTTTACAATTAAATACTCTTAATCAACAACACATTTATTTGGATAAAGATTAATATGATTACGTTGATACAACTTTTAACAAATAATGCATTAATTTCGACCAAATTTGGTTATCATAAAAACGGTTCTAGTGAGTTAATTTTAAAAGATAGACATATATAATAATTCTTTCATACATATATTTTTGGTATCTTGAACCGTTTTCGCAGCGCACGCAATGGAAGCCCTCAAGGATCAATAATTTTCCCTGTTTTTTTTCACATTTTCCATTACTTCTTCGCTCCTAACAGTTGCATCGTGATGTTATATAGCCTAAAGCCTTCCTCGATAAATGGTCTATTCAACACAAAAAGAATTTTGCAATTCTAACCAGTAGTTCCTGAGATTAGCGCGTTCAAACAAACAAACAAACAAACTCTACAGCTTTATAATATTAGTATAGATTAGGCTTTTTTATAGAATTTTCGTCCTGAAGTGCGTGAATAACTTCTCTTCTTTTGTTTCGGAGAATATTGCCGCGTTTTTTGCGTTAGAATGCAACAAAAACTGTTGCGACTGAAGAATAGAATTTCTATGAATTTAAATAGTTCTCAGCGACCGGTAATCAAGTGGTCTATTTTTAAGTTTATTTTTGGAGCGTAGAAGCATGGACGGAACACGACCCCAAATCTTTAGAGTAAGTAGACTGTTTGCCCTAATTCTTGATCTAATCTTTTCCGATATAAAGGTAGGTTAGAATCACTGCGTCAGGAGTGTAACTTTAATTTTTGATAGTACAGATCAGTACCGGAGTTTTTAGGCTATAAAATAAGGACACAAAACTTTTAACAATCTGTAAATAACCTGAAGTATCCACCATATAGCATCAAGTTTGGTGAAAAACTTTTATGGTTTTGTGCTAAGAATGCCGGTGATCATCATGTACGAGTTATCTAAGCAACTACTGTTTTCTTAGCTTATGGAATAAGTAAAACAGACCCCAGAGAAATAAGCCACAAGAATTGTAGTAATTATTGATGCAAAATTTTACAAAATCATTGCTGCATTTGTTATAACATTAGCTTTGTTTCCCTTTTTCTCTTGACAGTTTAAAAAAAAAAGATTTTTTTATGTTGGCAGAACTGAAACAAAAGAACCAAGACATTTGCTTACTAAATTCAATATAGTTTTGTTTTCGTTAAATTCTTTTTTTAGTATCCAATCTTTGATAGCTTTTTATTTGCTTTACGGACACCTCCTCTTTTGTATTAGTTCAACCAGAACACAATTTTGTTTTATGCCGATTTACTTGTTGTATTTTTTTTGTTTGTACACTCTATGTCCATCTTTCTACTTATGCCGCAGTAACAGCTTTTAAGCTTGTTACATTTCTATTAGTACTTTCATTTTTCCTTGTTTTTATAAAACTAAGGTGGCGCTCTATATACCATCCATCTAGTTATTTTCCTGTTGTTTTACATTTAGCTTAATTTAGTTTATCCGCCCGTCACTGACCACCGTAACATTTTGAATTCAGGACTCGCTCTCCACTTGAATGCCGTCCGCGATTTGAGACCATCTGATCTATAGTTTTCCTACTTTTAAATATCTTTGATTGCTTTAACAGCAGTGTTGTATCCCTATATGATACAGATGATACAGAAGTAAAATGGATGACAAGAAGCTTGTTTTTAAATGACAATATTTCAAATACGATTCAACTTTTTTTATTACTTATAATTCGAAACATGCCTACAACCTGTTTCGAAAAGACAAAACTATAGGGTAACAAAATTCTTATTGTATTCTACTTTATTCGTAGTAACTTTCTCTAGCTACTCTAGCATTATACTAATACTAATAAAGATTGCACTCGCTGTGTTGTAATTAGATACTTAAAAATCTCATTTTCATCAAGTGGTTTTGTTTTTTCGCGAATAATTTTATATGGAGACTTAATGAATTTCACATCTGTCGTTAAAATGAATCCGCCATGGAAATCTTAATGAAATCTTTTGTGTTTTTAAGAATGTTTTCCAACCGCTTGAATCTCTTTAATAAAGAATGATATTTTTTGGTTCCTACTATTTAAAAACTGATAAAGTATCCACAAATATTAGGGATTTTATGTAATAAAATAAATTGATTTCTGTCACTTAAACGTTTTTACAATTTATTTTACAAATGTCAATCAATTATGTGATAAAGTTACAATTAATTCACAGACTCTTTTATAGTGTACCTACTTTATCTTTTTTTTAACCGCACTCTGCCCACTGATTTTTAAATAAAAATCAAATTAATAAATTGTTGAAAATTGTACTTTTTAAAGAGTACAGTGTCTCTACAGTCTAGCCATCGTTAAAATGTGTAAATAAACGTAAGGAGTATTTCTGTTTTTACTATTTTATACCTTCCGGTAAATTTTGTACATTATACCACAGATTTTTACAACTACATCTTTTCGAATGTGTTTTAAATCTTTGTAGGTTCCTTTTATGTCCTTAATTAAAAAAAATCGATTCTTTTTAGTTTTCTTACTAATTACCATATAAATAAAATACGTTTTTTTGCCAATTTTTATTAAGAATTATATTTAGAATAAGCTGTTTAACTTACGAGTATATCCCATTTCGAGTAAATCAAATAATTTATTTGTTTGGAAAACCCAAATATTAACAACAATTTCTATTCAGGGAATATTTTTTGAGGCAATATTTATATAACCAATCGTATAGTTTGATTTAAAATTATTATTATAATAATATATTATGTTTAGATTTATATCATATTTTACAGACTATAAATAATGTTGTTAAACATCTCCTAGACGTTGGTTGTAGATAGAGAGTCTATATGTATTTAGTTAGATCACAACAGATAGTAGGTAGTTATGTGAAGAAAAATTAATAAGCGTAAAGCTCCATATGCAAAGAAAAAAAGTGTGTGTGTCAGCTCCGACACGCGACTGGAGTTTACTCCTTAAGAACGATCACCATGGTATTTTTTGTGTTTTTATAAATATTATGTACATAATCGTGCCTGAAAAATATGCAACACTATTTAAAGTAATTTAACCACCTTAATAGTAAAACCAATTTATTAATAGTATATTAAGTATGGAGAACGGTAAGGGTTTTATACCGATCGAAGACAATTGTTTGGAGGAGGAGCGCAGCGACGACTCCAATTATTGTCTGAGATCGGTTACCCTTAACGTTCGACATGCTTATAACTTTTTTTGCACGATTGATACCATTATAAATTATAAAATTAAACATTTTCGTCATATTGACTAGTTTCATTCATTTTATCAAGATAGATACTTTGGTTGTTAGGTAGTAACTAGGGTGCATAACAACAACGGAGAATTGAGTTTTGTCAATAATTTTACGTACAATTTTGATTATTATAAATTAAAATATGAGCGAAAGTGAATTTGAAGAAATTGAACGGGCTTCAGAAGAAGGGTGTTCCGCAATTATTCCCGAAAAATCCAAAATCCGTTATCAAAGTTTTAAAAAATGGTGCGAAGGCAAGAATTTAAGAATCGATGAAAAGACTCTATTGGCATATTTCGTTCAAAGACATATGCAGTTGAAAGCTCCTGGAAGCCTCTGGGCAGAATATTCAATGATTAAATCCACCGTTTTACTTAATGATGGCATTGATATTTCCAAGTTTTCAACTTTGATCGCGTATTTGAAGAGAAAAAATGTTGGCTATAGGCCTAAGAAAGCGAGCATTTTTACAAGGGAGCAATTTGAAAAATTTCTGATGGAAGCACCGGATGAAGAATTTCTAATTCACAAGGTAGTTTAGGTAAAAGAAATACTCTAATGAAGATGTTTTCATAATTTGTAGGTCGCAATGATATTGGGAATATCTGGTGCCTGTAGAAGAGAAGAATTATATAATATTACTATGAATGACATCCAACAAACCGATGGTTTAATGATTGTAAAAGTACCGAATACAAAAACGAACATCCAGCGTACTTTTACAGTCGTTAATAAACCAGACGATGAAATTCCATATTTAGAAATTCTACAAAATCTATCCAACTCCAGAACGTTGACATGTGTGTCTTAAATTTCAATCATCTGTCACGTAACTGATTACTTGTCTAGCAGCTGTCAAGAAATAGCTAAAAGCTAGAGTATAGCTAGAGCTAACCTATCTAAATCCAAAACATTGACATGTGTATCTTAAATATCAAAAACGACCCTTGACAAATTTGACATATCCATCAAGATTAATAAGCAAGGGTCATTTTCAAAATTTGATTTATATTTTTTATCAGTTTGTTTTAGTGGCAAAAAGGTCCCCAAATAAAGAAGTATATACTATAAACATAGGTATTACCATGGAGACTAGACAAGGAGTACGAACTCCATGTATGCAAATAGGGCTATCAAAATAAGAGGGCGCTGGTGTTCCATTTGTACCAAAATGGCGACCAATGAGGGCGTAGTTTAAAATAAAATAAATAATTTTTAATTATTTCATTATTAATTTATTTACACAATGAAAAAAATAGTTCGATCTATCAGATATAAATAATAAAAACCAATATAATAATTTACGATTATTTAATTGTCTATATTCATACCGGTACAAAAGGAAAACTAGCGACGCTAGTGGTGAAAAAAGTAAACCTAATATGTACGATACCGTGGACAGATTTTGGCAATTCCCCCGGTCGAGTGCGTACTCCTTGTCTAGTCTCCATGGGTATTCATAGAGATATAAGATATAGAGCACGGGAGCCAGCCGATACGACCAGCACGAAATAGAAAGAGAGAGGACAACTAGTGCGTCGGTGCCGATACGACCAGCACGAAATAGAAAGATAGAGGACAACTAGTGCGTCGGTTTATCTTTGTCTAATCACATGCGCAACAGGCGAGTCTCTCTCTTTCTATTCCGTGCTGGCTTTCACTTGTGTGCGTTCCTATGGCTCACGTGCTCTATATCTTATATCTCTATGTGGGTATTACCATCAGTCATGTTCTGTCCAATGTCAACGACAAAATTTAGAGATAATAGAACAGATGTGTTGATGCCTAATATAAAGTTGGCAACAAGTTCCGACATCAGTGCGCCATATTCAAAACTATTCACTATACTTTTACACGCTTTTTATACTTAAACTACCTTAAATTTATATTAAACTAGAACTACTAGCACTTACCCTGTCACTATACCGCCATAACTGCTTTTCGCGCTACTAGCTGATCATATTTTGCTGGTTTAGTTCCCATTTTCACTACTACAGATTACGATTGCGCCTCTCTTAAATTTGTCTACGTGGGGTTAGTGACATTGGACAGAAAATGGCTAATGATAATACCTATATCTATAGTGCCTTAGTCTAGTAGCTGTCATGAAATTTCTCAAATGTAGAGTGAATCTATTGAAATCTAGAACATGGATATGTGTATCTTAAATGTCAATCATCTATCACGCAGCTGACTACTTGTCTACAAAATGCAGTAAAGTGGCTTGAGGTATAACTCCACATCTAATAAAGTATAAATTTATAATAATGGCCAAACTAATAGCCTCTGTAATTATGTTAATACAATTTATTTATGAGGAACAGTTTCTACAACCGAATATTCTATAATCAAAATTTGCAAAATGTGCATTATAGTCTGTATAAATTTGCAGTTAAGAAAACGTAAATGTTCTAAGTAGAATGTACGAAGCAAAAATTAATTCATTAACTAGGAAATGTAGATATTTAGAGCAAGAGAGTGTTTCTACTAATTACCTGTCTAGTGTGATGTATTGTAGTAGGTTAGATGTAGTACTAAACAAAGTAGTTGATCATTTGCGCAACTGTAGTAACCAGTAGCTGCAAACTTAGTAAATTAAAGTTCATATCCTCAACTTACCGAGTAGGTATTATTTCTCAGTGCATTTACGAAGCAATTTTAGCCAACCGCATGAATATTCTTATGTTATGTTAATAACTAATGCAAAATTTACGTAATTTTCTGTCAGCTATTAATCATAAAAGCAGGAATGTAGGAAATGCTAAGATGTAGTGGATCTTTTGACAACTTGAAGGATTATATACTATAAGATTATTAATATTAACATGTTATGTACTATTGTACTACTTAAATTCGCAATTAGTGTTCTATTATTTACGTATAAAATAAATGAAACCTGATATGTATGAATTTTAATATAAGAAAGTCGTGTATATTCACTTTCACATATTTCACAACAACGTGAGGGTGTATCAGCACAAATATAGTTTTTTATTTGTTGCTGCAACATATTATTAAAAAAAACTAAATTTCAAAAGTCTCATTTTAAGGTTAATTTATACCAATATATCAGAGGCTTGATTTTGAATTGTTGTCTTTATATTTTGAGTCATGCAAACAAATTCATATTATGTAACAATACAGTCCCAAAATTATGAATGCATACAACCACATGCCAGATCTCGAGTCGAGGGTCAAAAAAGGGTATCATTTATCATTTATAGACCGCCCGCTGTTCCCAGGTAAGGGGTGACTTCAAAGGCTCTTTTTGATTCTTTATATTGGTTTTTCCCTTGTATAGACTGATCAATGTTTATATCTATGTCGCAGCATCCTGTGTTCTAGAGTTATGAATTCTAACCAGGCACAAATCCAGGTTGTGTATCTGGAATATACTGACAGCATGGCACGAGATATATACGTTTGTTTCATTTTTTTCATCATTTTATATATATATATATATATATTATAACATATATGATGAGTGTATGAATAATAATAATATGTTTTGATTATATCAATCACTATGTTATAAAATCTTCCTTACCTTCAATTAATTTTGAATTTTAAATATAAATAGTGAATAGGTAAGAATTAACTCAGTGTAATTATTTTCCAATATGATTAATTAAATATGCTACCGGCTATTCCCTTATATCAAGGTCAGAGTTCAAATATTCAACCAAACTAGATTCAAATCAGTTAATACACAAATTTGCAATAAAATGACTGTATAACCGCACTATCCTAGACCAACAATGTTTTCTAGGCATGAATTGTATATAAATTTCTAACCTTTCTAATTCAAAATGTGTCAAACTTCAAAGATACCGTTAATAAACCCAAATATGCATCAAATATATGAAATGAAGTATTCTGACTTGAGTTGCTAAACAATTTGGATTAAACTTATCAAAAAGTGAATAAAAATAATTTAGTTAAATACATAAAACAGTGAAATAAAAAATGTTCATGAAAATTACAAAAATCAAACACAGGAAAACTCTTTATTGTAATGAGTGTAAAGTTGTTACCATTTGTATGAAGCTTCACTCCTATTTTGGAATCAGGATTCAGTTCTCAGGACAATCTACTTTCTTCCTCCAATACAGCAAGGATTTCAGGAAACTTTATGAAGATCAAATAATCAATTCTTCTTCAAAACCAAGCGATGGATGGCTACTATTTTCTTTGGTAAGTGTAATTATGACTCTCTTTCTTGTTAAATATTAATTTAATCTTCTTTAACTCAATTAAAATACAGTTATACCATATAGTGCTCAGCCCCCAAATTGAAATATCTATTTCTTCATAAAATCATATAAATTTCTCTTACCAATTGCTTTCCCTGGTTACCTTGGGATAATCTTTATACTTTAAACTGTTTTAATACTTTCTATTATCAATACTTTCAAAAAAAAACTCAAAATTTCTACGGAGCAAATTTTTAATACAACTTCTATTTCAACAACCAGAAAACAAGAGAGATTCTATCAAATCAACAAAAAAACAATTGAAAAATTCAACAAAACTTAAATCTATACATCTTTTCCATCTAATCGCCTACTAATTTCTTATTTAAATAAAATTATTAACAAAATCTAATTCTTGATTCAGTATTACAATTTTAAAACAATGATCATTCATTTTTATTCTTATAAAATTTACTAGCATTACAAACTAATAATTTTCTCTTTTTCAGAATATTTCATTTGGCATTTGAACTATTAATAAATTAGAATATGGTTGGTAAATTTGTATAATTTAAAAGTAAGTAAAAGTTTTAACATTTATTTTAACTATTTGTGATGTTTTTTTATAATTTAATTTTCTCATTTACTTACCCCCTAATTCATTTAAAATTAATGTTTGATTACTAACGTATTGGCAATTTTATAAACTTTTAATTATCTACTTTACCCATTTATCAATTACATAATTGTCAAAACTTTATATAATGTAGATTAATCATTTTTGAATCTTTAAATAAAAAACCTTTGAAATGTATTTGTAATTTTTTTTTTCTTATTCTATTTCCTTTTTTTCTTTTTTAGGAATTATGAAGAAGATGATGAAAATCAATCTCAATGTTACTAAATTTGCGCTCTGACCTGAAATAAGAAAATCTCCTTTCTCTATTTTGCATTAAATTTTCCTTCTACATTCTTATTTAATATAGCATAGTAACTAATATCATCTCAAATCCCCCAATTAAAATTTTTACATCAAACATTTCATTGATGTTGGATTAAAAATTATAATTTTAATTTATTTTTTTTTTTTTTTAATGAATAAACACTAATTTTACAAAAACTTTAGCCTCAATTAAAATTATTTGCACAGATTGTATAAACCTTTTTTTCAATAAAACCATTCAATCTTAATTTGATATTTACATCTTAATACTATTATTTACAAAAACTTTGCTATTAATATCATCTACCCCTCTTCTGGTATAAACTTGTACACATCCTTAATATTAAAAACTCCCCTTAATCTCCCTGTATCCGGATATACTAACCGATAGCTGTTTTCAGCATTATGATTATCTACCACATATGGTCCCTCAAAAGGCATTAATAATTTTGCACACAAATTTTCCCTTCTATCCGCTACTTGTAAAGCTCTTATTATGACAAGTTCTCCTTGTACTTTTCCATCAGCAGATGCCTCTATCTCTATTTCAACCATAGTTCGATCCTGTTCTCCCCCTATCTCTATTAAATTCTCCCCTTCTTCTATCTCTGCTTCTTCCTGTGTCTGCCCTGTTTGAATCAGCTCTTCTACTCGGTAATCTCCTGCTCCCAATACTCTCTCTTCATGTACCTGTACCGCCACACTTTCCATCTCAATCTCTCCTCCATCACTACTTTCACTCTCACCTCCCACTACTTTACCATCTCTCAATCTCATTTTTCTTTCCATTCTTACAATTTAAAATACCCAGATAAATACAAGTAATGTGCAAATTTCTAAAGAAATACCTTTATACCAATAAATATTTTATAAGCTATTACCTTTGTATTTAGCTTATAGCTAATACGAATGACAAAAAAAAAATTTCAAATCAAATTTTCAAAAAAAAAAAAATTTTAAATATTAATTATTTAAATAGGCTCTAGTTTGTATTATTTAGAGCGAAATAATGAGAAAAATATTTAACAAAATTCTCAAATTTTAATTATTTGAATCGGCTCTAATTTTGATTGTTTAGAGCCCCACGTTGGGCGCCAAAATTTATAACATATATGATGAGTGTATGAATAATAATAATATGTTTTGATTATATCAATCACTATGTTATAAAATCTTCCTTACCTTTAATTAATTTTGAATTTTAAATATAAATAGTGAATAGGTAAGAATTAACTCAGTGTAATTATTTTCCAATATGATTAATTAAATATGCTACCGGCTATTCCCTTATATCAAGGTCAGAGTTCAAATATTCAACCAAACTAGATTCAAATCAGTTAATACACAAATTTGCAATAAAATGACTGTATAACCGCACTATCCTAGACCAACAATGTTTTCTAGGCATGAATTGTATATAAATTTCTAACCTTTCTAATTCAAAATGTGTCAAACTTCAAAGATACCGTTAATAAACCCAAATATGCATCAAATATATGAAATGAAGTATTCTGACTTGAGTTGCTAAACAATTTGGATTAAACTTATCAAAAAGTGAATAAAAATAATTTAGTTAAATACATAAAACAGTGAAATAAAAAATGTTCATGAAAATTACAAAAATCAAACACAGGAAAACTCTTTATTGTAATGAGTGTAAAGTTGTTACCATTTGTATGAAGCTTCACTCCTATTTTGGAATCAGGATTCAGTTCTCAGGACAATCTACTTTCTTCCTCCAATACAGCAAGGATTTCAGGAAACTTTATGAAGATCAAATAATCAATTCTTCTTCAAAACCAAGCGATGGATGGCTACTATTTTCTTTGGTAAGTGTAATTATGACTCTCTTTCTTGTTAAATATTAATTTAATCTTCTTTAACTCAATTAAAATACAGTTATACCATATAGTGCTCAGCCCCCAAATTGAAATATCTATTTCTTCATAAAATCATATAAATTTCTCTTACCAATTGCTTTCCCTGGTTACCTTGGGATAATCTTTATACTTTAAACTGTTTTAATACTTTCTATTATCAATACTTTCAAAAAAAAACTCAAAATTTCTACGGAGCAAATTTTTAATACAACTTCTATTTCAACAACCAGAAAACAAGAGAGATTCTATCAAATCAACAAAAAAACAATTGAAAAATTCAACAAAACTTAAATCTATACATCTTTTCCATCTAATCGCCTACTAATTTCTTATTTAAATAAAATTATTAACAAAATCTAATTCTTGATTCAGTATTACAATTTTAAAACAATGATCATTCTTTTTTATTCTTATAAAATTTACTAGCATTACAAACTAATAATTTTCTCTTTTTCAGAATATTTCATTTGGCATTTGAACTATTAATAAATTAGAATATGGTTGGTAAATTTGTATAATTTAAAAGTAAGTAAAAGTTTTAACATTTATTTTAACTATTTGTGATGTTTTTTTATAATTTAATTTTCTCATTTACTTACCCCCTAATTCATTTAAAATTAATGTTTGATTACTAACGTATTGGCAATTTTATAAACTTTTAATTATCTACTTTACCCATTTATCAATTACATAATTGTCAAAACTTTATATAATGTAGATTAATCATTTTTGAATCTTTAAATAAAAAACCTTTGAAATGTATTTGTAATTTTTTTTTTCTTATTCTATTTCCTTTTTTTCTTTTTTAGGAATTATGAAGAAGATGATGAGAATCAATCTCAATGTTACTAAATTTGCGCTCTGACCTGAAATAAGAAAATCTCCTTTCTCTATTTTGCATTAAATTTTCCTTCTACATTCTTATTTAATATAGCATAGTAACTAATATCATCTCAATATATATATATATATATATATATATATATATATATACATAATAATTTTAACGATCTGCGACAGCTTGAAAGAACTTCTTTAAGTAATACTCTAGTCAACATTTTCAAAAACGTGAAAAATTAAAATAAAGGTCCTAAAAATATGAGCGATAGCTCATTGGATTTGGAATCACCTCTACAAGAATGTTTTTGAAGGAAAAGTGTGCAGGCAAAAAATTGCAATTGTTATTAACAAAATAAGATGAAAAAAAAACAGATGTTTATGTTTTTGTTAATAACTCGAAAAATATTAATATTTAAGCAATTTTGAAAAAAGCTCGTTAAAGAGGAGGAAATTTCCGAAAAAAAAGTCTGTCCTCCCGGAACTCTATCTCCATTATTTATAACTTTAATTTGACGTTGAAAATTGGGCTTTGAGCGGCTTTTACGGCATACGCGAGCTACCGCTAAACGGTGTTTATCAGATAAAATATTTTTTTTATGACATAAAATGTTATTTTAAAAATTTGAAAAAATTCCAGTATTTTCCTAACACTTGAAAGAATCTAAATCAGTTGGAAAAAACATTTTATCACTGTCTTTCAAAAAGTTATTCAATTGTTAACTAACAAATTTTTTCCTAATCTCTAATTGGCCTAAAAATTTGAAACTTTGTGGAGCCCTTTTCATATGTATATTTTACAAGATCCTGCGATAAATCTTTGTAAAAGTTTACTAATTTGTTAATAATACTTTCTAATATCATACGTCACGTTAACTGTAGCTCCAAATAACTTGCCAATTAAAAAAATTATATATCTTTTAAACTATTGGAGATATGATAAAGGATATTCAGGAGTTTTTTATAGAAAATAAATTTCTCTTTCAAATAATTCTAAGACCAAATTCGTATTTATTGTTTATTAGATACTACATGCATTTATTTGGAAAAATTCTATATTTTTCTTTACTTTTTCGCAATATTTTGCAATAGTTATGAAAAATCATAATTAACAAATTAATAAACTTTTATAAACATTTATCACAGAATCTTGTAAAGTATACATATGAAAAGGGCTCCACAAAGTTTCAAATTTTTAGGCCAATTATGTATACCTTTTATCCCATTGTTTATGTCAACAGATATTAGGAAAAAATTTGTTAATTAACAATTGAATAACTTTTTGAAAAACAGTGATAAAATGTTTTTTCCAACTGATTTAGATTCTTTCAAGTGTTAGGAAAATACTGGAATTTTTTCAAATTTTTAAAATAACAGTTTATGTCATAAAAAAAATATTTTATCTGATAAACACCGTTTAGCGGAAGCGCGCGTATGCCGTAAAAGCCGCTCAAAGCCCCATTTTCAACGTCAAATTAAAGTTATAAATAATGGAGATAGAGTTCCGGGAGGACGGACTTTTTTTTCGGAAATTTCCTCCTCTTTAACGAGCTTTTTTCAAAATTACCTAAATATTAATATTTTTCGAGTTATTAACAAAAACATAAACATCTGTTTTTTTTTCATCTTATTTTGTTAATAACAATTGCAATTTTTTGCCTGCACACTTTTCCTTCAAAAACATTTTTCTAGAGGTTATTTCGAATCCAATGAGCTATCGCTCATATTTTTTATTTTAATTTTTCACGTTTTTGAAGATGTTGACTAGAGTATAAAACGAATAGAACAAAAATATGCCATTGATTTACTGATAACGGGGTTTATGTGTCAGATGATTCTTTTATTAGTGGTCTACCTGTACGTGTACCTACGTAAATCGTTGATCATTATCGGAAATTCATTGCAAAACGTCAATGACAGCTTTAAATTATTGGCTATACCATAAATCCAAATCATAATTCCTAAGCCATGTTAATTTACAGTTTATTAAAGTAACATAGTTTACCATTACATTCTAAATTTAGAGTACATCAACATAAATTTTCAATATTCAAGTGCAATCAAATACACATACATTAGATTTATGTGTACACGACGAGTATCATTGAGGAGTATTCGATTTGAATAATCAGCGGCGTTGGTTTTGTTATAAAAGTAAATGTGTTTAGTAACGTTTGATTAGAAATTCCCAAAAAAATTTACAAAAATTTTGTAAAAAAGTTGAAACCTGCGATACAATAAAAAAATATTTTTTTTTCGAACCAAAAAGAAACACAAGAAAATTAATAAAAATTCTCTTCAACAATATAAATACTTTTTATGAACATCTGCTGATAAATCGTTTACAGCATCTAAAAATATGAAACATTTTCTGGTGATATTAGATTCAACCGATTTTTAGAACGAAAAGTTGTTGGTATAAAAAAACAAATTATTTGCCTTCCTGAAATAAAAAAGATAAACTTACCTATCTAAACCAACCTTAATAATCGATTAATTTAATTAGTATTAAACAAATATGTAAAATACAAAAAATAAATATAATACAGTTACTTTGAGCTTCAGCTCTCATACCATCATTTACCGACTGGTCTGCGCGTGTTTGGTTTCTGCGACTTGGCCTACTTGTGCATCTTTCTCCTGGTAATTCATCGCACCACTTGTATTTCTAGTTTCACTTTGCCATCTTTGCTTCTTATTGTATCCCTAAAGGTATGTATGTACATATGTATGTATGTAGTTTAGGGGTAACAGATACACCTGCGACCTATAAGATGTATTGTGTCCCCCTTTTCTTGTTATGTTTCTGATGATTTCTCAGACTTATAGCAGCTCTTCTAGTCCTATCTTCCTTAAAAAGTTTAGGATATCATTGGGTTTTAAGTTAGATAATTCTTCCCTTTCTATTTTGTATGACCCTAGGCATTTGACCCTAGAAGTACTTAATGCGATGCATTCTGAGAGTATGTGTATTGAGGTTTCATCCTCTACCTCACAGAATCTGCAGTTTGCTTCATCTACTAATCTTAGTTTCTTCATGTGTCCTCTTAATCGACAGTGTCCGGTTAGTAGTCCTGTTATAATTCGGAGGTTTTTTTACTCAGGTTAAGACAGCTGTGAGATCTCTTCTGGTTATAGTTTCCCAGGAGCGTCTTCGATTGTCTTAGTCCTTCTGGATCATTCCAGTACTTGGATTTTTCGATATCCATTTTTTTCCTTAGTTTTTCTAAGATGGTACTACTGCTGATTCCACAGGATGGTTCTGGTCCCAGGTATGGGGTTTCAGCTTTTTTTTGGCAGCTTGTCTGCTGTTTCATTTCCTTTTTATTCCTACATGCCCTGGAACCTATAGGAGGCTAACACTGTTATTCCGTCCTAGTTCATTTAATTTGCCTAGGCATTCCCAGACCATCTTTGAACTGATTGTATCTGAGTTCAGAGCTTTGATGGCTGCTTGACTATCTGACATGATTACAACCTTCTGTCTACGATAGTTTCTTTCAATATTAAATTCTATACAACTTTCGATGGCACGAATTTCCGCTTGAAAGATGCATAGGCAAGCACCCAAGCTTTCTGAGTATTTGGTTCTAGGTCCAAACACCCCTGCTCCTGTTCCTTTATCTGTCTTGGAGCAGTCCGTATACCATTTTATGGAGTTTTGGCTTAGCCCCAATGTGGTGTTTTCGTCCCATTCAGATTTACTTCCCAGTTTAGTGGTAAATTTCTTTGGCATGTTATCTTGGGGCATTTCCCAAGTTTGATCAAGTTGGAGTGATCGAGGTTTACTTCCCTAAAGGTAACACCCTGAATGTTTCTCAGTATTTTAATTTCTGTTGATCTCATTGTTCTTGGATACGATTAACAATAGTTTTTTATAGTTTGTTTAATTGAGCATATGAAAAACCTACTAGTGAGGCAGAAAGGCAATTCTGTTGATTTTACCGATAATAACCATGAAGATGTATTTATTAGTGAAACGATTACTTCCAGATAATTAAATAATGCCGTGTAGCAAGCTAGTATTGTATTTTTTTCTTCTTATGATAATCCATTGAAATCATAAGCATTAGCTGCAATCACTGTTCAGACCAACGAACAATATTTGCTGTTTATTGAAGCTGGTCGGTCAATTTAATTAAAGTTTAATGATGTATGGAATTTTCTTGTACTAATAGTCAACAAAAATTACGGTTTATTGCGAGTTAACTGCTCTATTAAAGCTTTATAAAGGTTCATCTAGTATGAACTTGACATATGCATGATGAAGTTGTAATTTTTTTATTGCTTTCTAAATTGTAAACATACTATACTTTACGTACGCTACTGAGAATCGAAACAGTCGATTCATAAACGTTAGCGGAACATAAAGTGTATTCAACAACGTTTCCTGCATTTTGACAGCACCTGATATAAAGCCGGCAAGTGATAGTTTGTTCAAGAACAGGAAACCCCATTGAACTAAACATACTTTGCTCTTGGTTATAATATACCTTTCCCATAGCCATAGAAACAGAACAAAAACTTGGAGCGTATTTACAGCTCGTGGTATTCGCGTCGAGTGTAAGGATTGCGACCGAGAGAATATAAAAAGTCTTACTTTGATTTTATACGAAGAGATCTTACGTTTCCAGGTTCGAATTCGGTTAGACATGATTGATTGAGTTCATGTCTCAAAGAAATATAAATATATCAATAAAATATATCCACCGTAGATTAAACTTTTTCTTAAACTAATTCACAATTACCCAATAAACCAATTGATATTATTTCTGTGTTACATTATATAATAATCCTGCAAATTTTCTATAGTAAATTTGATTACGTAATAATTGTAGAGTACGGTTTTTGTTGATGATTATGGGAAACCTCCAAATATTCCTGGAAAGCCTTGAAAACTAAAGTAAATTACTTTAAGCGAACATTGAATTATTGGAGAACCGCTATGTTTTCTTTGCCTGTTGCTTTCCTCAACTTTTCCTGAAGTCGAGTTTCCCTCAACCGAAGATAAAGTGGTTGCGGTTGCACAGGAACTTGAATTGTAGAGTAGATTTATGGCGAGATCGCTAAGTATATTTTTTGAAAAAAATTAAGTGATTACATGAGAGTAAAGTTCTAGGTTTATTTTTCCCTCAGAAAACGTTTTCGAATATAAAACACAATAAAATACAATCACTTTAGTTTTACTTATTTTGTTGTGTATTTTGCATTAAATTATAGGTTTAATTTTCCATATAAAAATAAAAATTAAGATTATAATATAAAATCATCATGATAAGATTCCTATTTCTACCTTAGCAAGAACCATTTAACCAAAAATAGTCAAATTTTCCTACAACTATTAAGAATCCTTGTCCCATTTGAAAATGGATTTGAAATTTAAAAAAAAATCCTCTGTATGAAAACAAACATCTTTTCCCAATTAAGAATGATTTTTTCATTCAAGTAAAAGAATTGTCTTGTTACAAGTCCCTATTAACGGTGGTTTCTTCATCAATTCCTTGTATACCCACTACAGAGTTGCTGTCTCGTGATGAATCTTTTTTCCAGTCTTGAATAAATTTGGTATTGAAGAAACAGACTTGTCTTGTTAGAAATCTGCATCACTTCTTTGTACCGAGTTGACCTCAAAACTAAGTTTAGTTTTTTTTTAATGAATGTAACTGTTTTCAGCAGATCAAATTGTAAATCAAAACACCCACTGCAAAGTTGCTGTCTCGTGATGAATCCTGGGATTAATAATAGGCGTGATGACATCTTTAGTTGTGTACTTAAAATCTAGACAAACTTTCTGACTTACAAGTTGAAACTTATCAAGAATACTTTTTCTAGCTGATAACGAGAGAAGAATTGAACAATCAAAAGTTTCTTTTCTGATAGCGATAATGACTTTTTAGTAATTTTTGTTAGACTCAATCACATTAAGTACAAACTTTCTCTAAGAAATTTCTATCAAGAATATTTTTTTATCGAGCATAGCAATTCTTTGTAAATTAAGTCTTAGCGAGCTGACTACAAAATGTAGCACTAAAAAATTGATATCTATAAAAAATGCTTTTAGAGTCTATAAATCGAATTGCAGTCAATCTTACTATTTCTTTAATAATTATTATTAACTTAATTACGTTAAAAGCAAAATGTCTAAAACAAGAATCCCTACTTTTTCAACAATTTTGTGCTTACTTTGAATGATCCAGAAATGATAATATATATTTTTTGTAAACAATATTCAGCAATCGAAGCGAGTCAACTAAATGTGGTTGAGAACAGTATTTTTATATTGAATTTATCCTCAGCAATTTTAATTAAATTCTATGAATTTACTAAAAATCTGGTATCCAAAAAAGAAACCTTTTTAAGTTAATATGGAATGGAAATAAAAAATTTAAAACCTTCTTCAAAAAGAACGTTTCTCCAGTCATTCGTCAAAAAATCGAACTGATTCTTGCTAAGAAATTACTATCTTTAGCCAAATACGAGGGTTGTCTTTTTAGTTTTGCCTATAGCCGTTTAGAAGGAGTCACCTTCAGACACCATCTAATCTTAATCATTCTGATACAACAAGTCGTGTAGGTACAGTGAATTTTCGAAATTAGCAAGTCTGTCGAAAAATGGATGTTAGCCGAGAACATTCTCAAACAATAAATTTTTACAATTTTCGCTGAAATAGTTTCTGCGTTTGATAATGAAGCACCACACCAACTTCTTCCGCTGGAATTGCGAATTTCAACGTGGTCGCTCCAGCCTTAGCGACGAATCCAGGCTAGGTCCACCCAAAACGGCAGTCACATAGCAAAACATTGATGCTGGGAGATAGAAGCATCTTTGGGCATTTCAAAGACACGATCCAGAAGATCCTACATAAAAAACTGGGTGTTACGAAGTTGACTTACCGTTAAATCCCAAATTTGCTCACAGAAGAGCAAAAAGCGGTTCGCGTCAATTGGTGTCAAAAAACATTAGAACGGTTCATCAAACGAAGCTTAAATACATTTATAGTATTGTTAGTGGCAATGAATCTTAAATTTTTTTTTATTAAGGATGTCCTCGTAGGTATAGACCTAAATACAAATGTACCGAGAACATCTATTGGGGCAGAAGAGGTAATTTATTAATTTGGGATTTGAAGGCCTGCAGGTTAGGACAAGTGGGGAAGACGTGGGAAGGTAAGGAGTTCCACAATCTGGAGACCCTGGGGATGAAGGAACGATGGAATCGATCCGTTCTCGATGTCGGGCACTGAACAGTATAAGGGTGCATGGAGTTGGCACGTCGCGTTGCTCTGGCTGGTCTGGCAAGTGGAGGCATTATAAAGCGGAGTTCTTCTGAGCAAAATCCGTTTATGTATCGGTAAAACAAGGAAAGATCAGCCACTGCTCTTCGGTGAGATAATGGGGCTAGGTTTTTGGTGATACTGGTGTCGTTTATTAGTCGAACTGCCCTACTCTGTATTGCATCCAGAACTTCGAGCCTTGACGGAGCCGCCGAACCCCATACATGCGAGCAGTATTCAAGATTAGGCCGTATTTGAGCTTTGTAAAGAGTAGCCAAGTTGGATGGAGAAAAATATTTCCGTGCTCTAAACAGAAAGCCTAATTTCTTTCCTGCTGCAGTTGCTATGGATGCAATATGTTTGTTCCAGAGTAAGTCCTGGGAGATCGTTATACCAACCAGCGTAATGGAGTCGCCCGCTACCAGTGTCTGATCGTTGATTGTAATGGATGAGTCGCATGTTTGCCTCTTGTTGCTACGAACTGAAAATAAAAGGCAATCTGCTGTGTGGGTGTTTCTCGATGAGGAAAAACCAACCAAAGTGATAAGTTCTCGAAGTGTCTCAAAGAAAATGGTCGCAAATTTTTTGTCAAAATCTGGTCATGTGGCAACAATTGCTTTAAAAGATCGAAAAATGGTTACTTCCGATTGGTATATAAACGTTATTTACTAGAAATGCTCACACTGCCCAAACGACAATAAATTTTGGGGTTTCAGCTTTTTTTGCCAGCTTGTCTGCTGTTTCATTTCCTTTTTATTCCTACATGCCCTGAAACCTATAGGAGGCTAACAGTGTTATTCCGTCCTAGTTCATTTAATTTGCCTAGGCATTCCCAGACCATCTTTGAACTGATTGTATCTGAGTTCAGAGCTTTGATGGCCTTGACTATCTGACATGATTACAATCTTCTGTCTACGATAGCTCCTTTCAATATTAAATTCTATACATCTTTCGATGGCACGAATTTCCACTTGAAAGATGCATGGGTACACACCCAAGCTTTCTGAGTATTTGGTTCTAGGTCCAAACACCCCTGCTCCTGTTCCTTTATCTGTCTTGGAGCCGCCCGTATACCATTTTATGGCGTTTTGGCTAAGCCCCAATATGGTGTTTTCGTCCCATTTAGATTTACTTCCCAGTTTAGTGGTAAATTTCTTTGGCATGTCATCTTGGGGCATTTCCCAAGTTTGATCAAGTTGGAGTGATCGAGGTTTACTTCCCTAAAGGTAACACCCTGAATGTTTCTCAGTATTTTAATTTCTGTTGATCTCATTGTTCTTGGATACGATTAACAATAGTTTTTTATAGTTTGTTTAATTGAGCATATGAAAAACCTACTAGTGAGGCAGAAAGGCAATTCTGTTTATTTTACCGATAATAACCATGAAGATGTATTTATTAGTGAAACGATTACTTCCAGATAATTAAATAATGCGGTGTAGCAAGCTAGTATTGTATTTTTTTCTTCTTATGATAATCCATTGAAATCATAAGCATTAGCTGCAATCACTGTTCAGACCAACCAACAATATTTGCTGTTTATTGAAGCTGGTCGGTCAATTTAATTAAAGTTTAATGATGTATGGAATTTTCTTGTACTAATAGTCAACAAAAATTACGGTTTATTGCGAGTTAACTACTCTATTAAAGCTTTATAAAGGTTCATCTAGTATGAACTTGACATATGCATGATGAAGTTGTAATTTTTTTATTGCTTTCTAAATTGTAAACATACTATACTTTACGTACGCTACTGAGAATCGAAACAGTCGATTCAAAATCTGGTCATGTGGCAACAATTGCTTTAAAAGATCGAAAAATGGTTACTTCCGATTGGTATATAAACGTTATTTACCAGAAATGCTCACACTGCCCAAACGACAATAAATTTTTTGGAGCTTTAAAACATCGAATTGTTAGGCCATCCACCGTACCTTTAGTCCCGACCTAAGTCCCAACGACGCGTGGGCAGCGAATCCAGTCGCCAGAAGAAGCCATCGATGCCATTAAAACAGCGATTTTGCAGGTGTTAACTAAAGACTGAAATAACTATTTGACCAATATGTTTGAAAGTATGCAAAAGTGTATCGATCGTGATAGGACATATTTTGAAAAGCAATAAAGTACTTAAAGCCTATTTATTTTTTGTCATTATGGCCAAATGTAAAACTAAAAAGATAACACTCGTATATATGCAATTTTTTATCCGTTTATAGCAATTTTTTCAGAAGTAGTCCGTTTATGTAAGTTTAAATTTTAATATCCACAAAGAATAGTTATTTACGTAACGAGTTATAAAAACTCCAATTTTGTTTAACGAGTGTGATGTTGCAGCAAGAGCGTAGCGAGTGCTGCAAATGAACACGAGTTAAACAAAATGGCGTTTTATAACGAGTTCCGTACAAGATTTTTTATAATTTTGACGAAATTCCATAATTAAAAAAAATTATAATTATCTAATAATAATTAAAAACAATACATCTAGTTCTCGTGCTTATTTTGCATTGACACCTAATGACAATTCTATTTAATACAGATATAATTAAAAGGTAAGTTTCTGATTTAAATATTAACTATACTTATTTAATTTTTTGTTTAAAAATGTCTGCTTTTAAATATTTCTTTAATAAAGTTAGTATAAAATAGTTCTTAGTTGTTTATATTTGCTTTATATTTTTCGTAACTTGTTTTGAAATGAAGTTTTCAAAACTAGTTACGTAAAGTTTTACTTTTCAAAACTAGTTATGAAAAGTAATGACTTTCAAAACTGACAGCAGTTTTGAAAAATGTCACTTTACTTGTCAAAATTATAAAAAAATATTTATTCAATCACTGGTGACTGTTTCTTTAACAATTCTTTTTTTACATCCATTAAGTAAACGGAAAAGAACCCATGTTGAATGTTAAAATTAAACTTTGATACCGTTGCTCTCATTACAACACACCGTTAATTTAAACCGACCCATTAAATGATCAAAAATTTCTTTAAACATAAATAATATACATACTACTACAAGAAATTTACGTGATAATATTTTTATAATGTTGTGTTTCTCATCTATAAAATTAAAACAAGCCTTGTTTACAAACCCAATTTTAATAGTTCGTTTATTTAGTGTGAAATATTTTTTCATTCACCAAAGCAATTTGTTTTAACTTACTAATCAGATACAAAAGTTGTCGATAACGATACGTTAACGTGAGAAACTTTTCATTTCTGATCGAAAAACTTAAATTTATAGGTCCGAACCTGCAAGAGTTCCGTCTTGATATATACTCGATGCAATAAATTTTCCAAAAGTTTGGAGATTTTCCGGATCTGATGATAAGATTACAAAGTTCGGAGCCTTAACTGCAAAGAACTTTTTTCTCTGAGTTGTTTGCAACGGCTTATCAGCGATAAAAAACGATGGCGATGAAAAAAAAACGGAAAACATGAGTAATGAAGATAATTCTCTATGCTGCGTTACTAATTAAAGTTAATTGTTTTTTATTATACCTAATAAATTGTATCTGTATTTGTATCTGTTCATAAATTGTTCATTGAATATTGTTTTAATAACAATATAACTATTTAAATGGTTTTAGTTAAAGCAACTTTTTAAGAAATAATATCAGTAGCTTAAACACGTTATTAAGTAATTGTATGTACTTATTTGTTGGATTTTTAAGAAAATTGTGTGGCAGAAAAGTTTTTAATTTTTTAAATTTCAATGTAATTTTTATTGTACCTTAAGCAGCTAAAAACAGATGGAGACGTTATTCCCACTTTTAATAGCAGTACTTAAAGTCTTTAACTAATACGGTCTTAAGCATACCGTTGCATATATTTTAGATGATTTTAGAAGTCCCAAATTTTACGGTCATTCGCCAGTTTGGTTAAGAACAATTACAGGGACTGAGGTAAGGTGAAAAGGTGAGCTAAAGAACTACAGGAATGCGTTTAGAGTAAATAAAAATATGACGGAACGGCAGTGTGTGATAAGATGTCATAAATATAGCATTCATTTTTCTGCAATGTCTAATCTCACGCGAATAACTGTTTTTTCTGCTTTTCTAGCACGGTTTCATAACAAAGTTAGATTAGATTAGATGTGTATTGGGTTGGCTGTTAGCCTGTATCAATGCGACCTTTGCAGATCTATTGTGACCACCCGTTATCTCAAGAATATGATTAGAGAACTTTGTTCAGCCCTGCCCTCTTAATGAGACTTAATAGCCCTGACAGTGGCCACTCCGCATAACTTGGAGCGGTTCCTCCTGTCCCAGTACTAGATACCGCGTCCTTGCAAAGCCTTCGCATTGGCATAGGACATGAAATGTGGTTTCCTCCTACTCTTGACAGTATCGACAAATGTCTTCATCTGCTAAGTTTAACTGACTCATGTGTTTCTTGAGCCTACAATGTCAAGAGACTGACAATTATTCTGACATCGTTTCGCCTTTGTGATAGCAGCTCTGCAGTAAACTTCGCCGAGTGTACCTTTATGAAGACTTTGGCTTGTCGCTTGCCCGGTGATTTTTCGCAGCACTACTTTTCTAGCCTCTATTTTCCGACCTCTTCTAGGCCTCCTCTTGCCTCCAGTTCTCAATGGCTGCCTTTCTAAATGTGTCAGCAACCCCGCCGAATGGTTCCAGGCCAATCATTGGGGTATTAGCTCCCGCACGGGCCATTTCATCAGCCTTCTCATTGCCTCGAAACCCTGAATGTCCTGGTATCCATGACAGTGTCAGAGAATTTTGACTTGCGGCATGTGCTACACACCAGCTGTGAGCTTATTTGTGCCGAAACTATCACTTTTAGAGCTGCTTGGCTGTCCGAGTATATGAGTACGGTTTTACCCGTTATACCCTGACTTACGATCTCCGTTGCACAGTGTTGTATGGCCATTACTTCAGCCTGAAACACTGTAGCATACGCTCCTAGACTTAGTTGGACTTTTATCCTGTGTCCTCTACTGTATATACCTGACCCTGTCCCTTTCTCAGTCTTTGAGCCATCGGTATACCAGATTGACTCCCCTTGGATTGGGGGGCCATTGTCCCATGAGTCCCTCTCTAGTATTTCTGCTCGAAAGTTTCTCACAAAGTTATACCTGGGGACTATCCTGTCCCAAAGCATGCTCAATATTTGATCCGCCTTAACCCTATCGTATAACTGTGCTTGCTTTTTCCCTTTTAGTAAGGTAATGGGGGCCTGGCCCTCTAGCAGCCTGTTACAACAAACTTAGTTGATAGTTTGTCCAGAGAAACAAATTCTTTGTAAGTGTAGAAAAAATTGTAGGGGGTGCTACTTCTCACTTTGCTTCTTGGTCTCAAAATTTTAATCATAATTTAATAATCTGTAATTGTATGAAATAATCGCTGACCCGGCAAACTTTGTACTGCCTAACACTGATATCTTTTTCTTATTTTACGTTTTTTCAAATTTATACAATTTTGTCTCGTTTTTTTTTTGTTTTTTTTTGTGTTGTCGTTTTTATCATATTTTCTCCTTATTTTCCACGTTTTTACTGTTTTTTCGTTATATTTTGTATTTGCTCGATTAAATATATTAGATATCAACTATCGCTACCTTACAGTGGCTTCGTAGTAAGGAAAAATTGTCTATTTAAATATCTGAGATATCAATTGCCCCACCTTATAAAGACATGTAAATAGATAGGATATCAACTGCGGCACCTTACGGTGGCGTCATAGTACTTAATTAAGTAAAAATTGCTCCTTTTATTTTAATATATGAGATATTAACTGCGCTATCTTAAGGTGGCGTCATAGTATTTAATTAAGTAAGCATTTTCTTTTTTGTCATTTGCGTTTTGTTATTCCAAGTCAGTTTCATTTTTTTATAATATGTTTTATAGTGACTTCACGGGAACGCAGTAGAACGGGATAAAAAGTATGTATGTTCATCACCTGGTTCTGAGCTACCTCCCTCCCTCCCAACTTTCAGCCAAATCGATTCAAATTTTCCACATTTAACATAAAATTTTTGTTCCAAAAGTGAAGGTCCTATGGATAAAATTGCATCTACGAAACCAGTTGCGACATCCCAATTTTCCAAATGTTGTTTCGTTTCTACATTAAGCGTATGTCCAACAGGTCCCACTGTAAGAAGAACAATGTATTGTGCAATTTAAACTGCTGCATTATTTTTCTTTGTATTAAAACCGTTCATTTAATTAATTTCGATTTTCTCCTTTTATTAACTCACACCAGTTACAAGTTAACTTTCCCTAGGAATAGTCAACTTGTAACTGACTAGTAAGATTTAATTAAAACTACCTTTTATTAAAACTCTATTTAACTATAACTAAATAACCGACATTACGTAGATACTTTATTTCTATTTATAATTTTAAAATTATTAAGATATGGTAAAGGAATTAAACATAAAATATTATCCATTAGAATTTTTTTCTGTATTGCACATCATAACAGTAAATCTTAAATAGAAACTATAATCCAATCAATCAAATTTGTAATGGACAATAAAACAAAAACTAGTTAATTACAGTGTAAATCCTAAAATTAATTGAGCGTGCTATATCTTCCTCTCTTTGTCCTCAACAGTAAATCGTTTTCCATGTTTATAGTCGTCGTTTCTTGACTACGCTTTATAATTATTTCAAATACCAAGTTAATTGCGATCAATTAACAATTTAATGCTCGAGTAATTATCTATCAGCAATTCTGAATTAGCTCCAAAGCTGCTCGCTCGCCTAACGTTTTAGTGAACTCAGCAGATTGAAGCAAAACTAAATAAATAAATACATTGGAAAGTTGTTTGTTAACAGCTAGAAGAAGGTATAATAAAAACAAGACATATTGTAAAACTAGTGTAGTTATCGATAATAAGACTAAAAATTAAGTTAAAAATAATTTTTAACCATTACGCCAAAGAGAAAAATGATTACTTGTCTTGGAATAGAAGAATACTTGATTTGAATCTTATTGGAAAAGGTAAAGTTTTTTCAAGTTTACCTATTTCCAATTTTCAAAAAAAATAGGGATCCTTACTAAAATGCCATTAATGTAACCAAAAATGACCTTAAAATCCATACATCGCGTGCGCTGAGAATTCTATTGATTATAGAATAAAATAATGTAGGTACTACGATTTCGAAGGATATATAAATATCTACAAAAAATGCCGCAACAGCATATGTCTAACTGGTATGGTTACGTCACAATAACTATTTTTTAATTTTTTAAAAGTTTTTATCTTGGTATTAATCCTTATCAAAATAACTTATTTCATAATTACGACAGATATCACGAATTTAGCATGTGCAATGGGACGAGGCTACTTATAAAGGAATTAAAGGACAATTAAGTTGTAGCCACCATTATAACTGAACCACCAGCTCATACACAGAGGATCCATTTAAACCCATTCAATTTCCTATCAAAATATCTTTCGCTTTTACTAATAATAAGTCTCAAGGTCAAACCTTCCAATTAGCAAGGATCAGTTTTCCTCATGGCCAACCACCTAAGGCGGGTCGGAGCACCTGAAAATCAATTTATTTTGCTGCCAGAAAATAAAACAACATGTAATATTGTTTACAGGGAAGCGTTGACCCAATAAATTTAATGGCGTTTGTTATTTTTCTTTAATCTCCGTGCAAAGCCGGGGCGGGCTGCTAGTATCGGATATAAATGAAGTAAAAGTCGACCGTGTTGTTGCTGATATCGAAAATAGCAATAGGTAGTAGAAGTGATGCGGCGGATATTCCAGACAGAGTGAGAAGACACTTTTATTGGTCACTAAAATATGCTGCGATAAAGTGACAAAAAAACGGAAAAAATTATCACATTATCACATTCGCATTTTTGTTACGAAAAAAACTACATGTAAATCCTATATTTTTAAGTTATTTGTTGTTTGTTGCGTTAAAGTGATAATAAAGCGATACATTTTGCCGCTTTAGAATCAAGCATCGTCTCGACCTGTCTGGTACACCCGCCAAATCACCTACTACTCACTACTATTCAAAAAGTTGCATATTTTTTTAACTTAAGCTCTTGTGTTATTTATTGTTTGGGATTCCTGAAAACTAAATACACAAGATTATAGAAGACCCACTAAACAAGGTTGTAAGGAGAAAAGAAACCAAATCCAGAATATGGTTCATCCTTACGTACATCTTCAGCAGGCATTAGAGATTTCTGTCCAATCAAAAAGAAAAACTAAGAGAATAAAAACTAAAAACTAGAAGAGCTGTGTTATGAAAAGTCTCATACTCCGGAAATGTATTAAGGCCGACCATACCCATCCCAGACCCCGAAATCGTTAAAAAATGACTTCATCCAAAAATGAAAAAGACCTAAACCTAAAGTGAGTGACTTTTTGAAATTAGCAAGTCAGTCGAAAAATGGATCTTAGCCGAGAACATTCTCGAACAATAATTTTTTACAATTTTCGAAACGGATGATACCAACATCAATTTCTTGCTGAGATGGTTTCTGTGTTTAGTAATGAAACCACGAATCCAGGTTAGGTCCACCAAAACAGCAGTCACACAGCAAAACATTGATGCTGGAAGATAGAGGCATCTTTGGGCATTTTAAAGACCTCGATCCAAAAGACACTACATAAAGAACTGGGTGTTACGAAGTAGGTTTCCCGTTGGATCACTCATTTGCTTACAGAAAAGCGGTTCGCGTTAATTGGTGTTCAACGGTTGCAACGGTTCAATAAAGGAAGCTCAAAAAACGTTTATAGCATGGTTAGTGGCAACGAATCTTGGATTTATTCCTACAAACCAGAAAATAAACGCCAATCTGCTGTGTGGGTGTTTTATGATGAGGAAAAACCAAGTTCTCGAAGTGTGTCGAAAAAAAATTGTGTCAAAATCTGGTGATATAGCAACAATTGCTCTAGAAGATCGAAGTACGGTTACTTGCGGTTGGTATATAAAGACCAGAAGATATTGAATTGTTAGACCATTGATTGTATAGTCCCGACCTAAGTCTCAACGACTTCTTCACGTTTCCAAAGATCAAGAATTTAATGCGAGGGCAGCGATTCAAGTCGCCAGAAGAAGCAATCGATACCTTTAAAACAGCGATTTGGCAGGTGTCAACTAAAGAATATAATAAGTATTTTACTAATTAGTTTGAATGTATGCAAAAGTGTATCGATCTTGGTGGGACATATTTTGAAAAGCAATAAAGTACATTAAGTCTATATACTTTTTGTCTTTTTGGTTATATTCAAAACTAAAAAGATATACCCTCGTACTTCTGGTTAAACTTTAGTTGTAAGAAACATTGTTGACCATAACTGTAAATAAAACAAAAGTTTTACTGAAATATGTGTTTCCTTCGTGCAGCGGTGCCTAATTGGTCCAGGACAGTACATAAATAATAAAACAATTATGGATTTTCAAAAAGCTCTTTCGTAGAAACACCAAATCAGATCTTAAATATTTAAGTGTGGGGATGTCAGCCCGGGTCAGGTTGTTTCGACCTGTTTTGTAATCATTATTTTTTAATTTAATTTCCGGTTAAAATGTTTCCATGTCAGAGTCAGTGAGAAGTCGAGTGGCTTTTACTTTTGCATGAAAATGAGTTGAGGCGTGGCATTAGTAGTGTTACAAAAAGTATTATTATTTTTTTAGCTACAATGCTACACACCGATTTAAGAACATAAAATGTAGTCACGCAAGGATACACAAAATAATTATTATGTCGTACTTATATTTGTAGCAAACGAACATTAATTTAAAAAATAGTAAATAGTCACTGGCTGAAAGAGGTGTAGTAATTATTTTTAAGATTATAAGTTTATAAGAAACTAGACAAGAGGCGACGTTCTAGGAATAAATTAGTTTAGAATAGATTTGAACAAACAAGACGAAATGTAAATGTAGTCCACCAACAATGTTTGCCGATTATCGAGTTGCGTCACAATGTGAAATTATCTACTACAATCTATTTTTATGAATAAATGAATTCGTGACTTCTTACTTCTTGCTCTCTTTCCCACTCTCTCTACAGTTCATGCCAAAATTTGTTTGGTGTATGGCTCTCATTGATCCATGTTTCATCAAGATAAAATATTTTCCTTATTTGGTTTTTCATTTCTTTATAGTTCTTAGGAAATGTTTTCTCTAGGTGACAATATTGCTTGTTTCTAATAACACAGACTTTCTAAAATTTTTTTTTGAGCGGAAACCCATTTATTTTATGAGTTTACATAGGTACTTCGACTCAGGCGTTTATATCTCTAACTAAGACATCATCTTTATCGTATACCGCTAACTAATTCAAAGGTCTTATCAAAACTTTTACACAAACGTTTCTCTGGAAATGATGAAAAACAATTAGATAGATATTAATATTTTTTCCTTAAATTTTAAAGGGCGTTTTTGCGGCACTTCCAAATTAGCCATAACACTAGTATAAACAATAGACTACAGCTTGCAAGTGAAGTACCTACCTACTTTTAGTGAACAGTCAAGAATTTTAAATACACAACTTGGATCTATCTACATAATTTTCTGTGAAATACTTTCAGAAGGTATTTATCTAGTTAATTTGTATTACTGTCGTAGATTCTTCCAATTCTATTAAAAGAGATTTAAGCACAAAACTTTATTTTGCAGCAAATAGGTTGGTAAGTATTGAAAATAATCGGATGAGACGCCTATGTAACCTATAGTTCTATAGGTTTTGGTCAATTCATTTTTTTCCTATTGTTTTGGGAAGCTTATGGTTATAACAGGCCAAAAGTTGTAATGAGCCAGGTAAATTTATGGAATTTTAGGAGATATTTAGACAATTTTGTAATCATATTTAAAATATCTGTACAACATTCCACATTTAAAATTAGGTTTTATTACTCTCTCCTACATAAAGATAGACTATAAATATTGGATAAAAAAAAAGAGTGTGCGTGCAACCTTTACGCGCGAATGAAATAAAACTTATTTGACGTACGCATCATAGCAAAAATAAATTCAAATTCATAATATGTTTATCAACAAGTAGCTACAGGTTTTTGATTTTTTCGTTTATTATTATTATTTATTGATGAAAGAGTAAAATATTCTTGAGAATCCGCCATTTTATTCAAGTGACAACTATTTTGTTTTGTAATTTATCTAAGATTAATTAATTTCACTTTCACGTTTTAAAAAAATTTGACAGAAATTAACGGTTAGGGTAGCCAATGAAAATTAAAGTAGTAAAACAAAGGAATCAACGAATGTTGAACTAACCTATTTAACCTTGCTTATTTTAGAGTATAGATGGAAAACTATCATTATTTTCAACAATTATCTCTAATTGTTATTTCAACTCAATTTTTCTATTAAACAATATTTATTTTCAACACTTTTTGTACATCAAATTTAGTTGTACTTAACATAGTTAACATTTTTTTATAACTGACCGGTTGCAAGTCTCAGGTCAGCGGTCCGAGTTAAAGAAAAATAAAAAAAATTTTTAGTGGTGACCTTCCGAATTATCCATTAAAAAAATTGCGGGACAAAAAAACTTTTTTTTTATTATGGGTCAGCTAGGTTGTTAAAGGCTGACGGTCCCATGGTTTTTCGTAAATATTTCAAAAACGGTTAGTGCACCTAATTTTTGTTTTGCGCACCTAAATAGCACCTAAAAAGCACCTAATTTTGACATAAATTTCGACAAATTTTTTCACTTTGGGTCAGCCACCTTTATGGGGGTCTTTACTTTGAGTCTCCTATGCCAACATAGTTGGAACTAATTGATCAAAAATAAAAAAGATGGTTTCAGCAAGTAAAGATTCTATTAAGTAGCATAGGAGCTAAAAGTTTAAAAATTATATATGTTATATATTTTTAAATAAAAATTGTTAAAAGGTATAGATAAATTCGGTGAAACCGTTAATGAAAATAACCTTAGTAAAAAAAATATAGTGAGACATTGAGTAAAACATCAATACCAATAAAATTGATCCACATAAATAAAACATACTAAATGAATCATATTAAATACCGACAGTTCTAATGGAATTTGTGTTATTTGTTAATTACATGATTTAAAATATGTTAATTATATAACAAAATAAAACTAAAATTGGATCCCATTCTAGACAAAACAACAACTAATGTAAATGAAGTTAAAATAATATTGTAGAACGCATATGATAATTGAAAGACATAATGTAAAAATTATTTTGTTGCACAATAATTATGAGGTATTAATTTCAATACCTTATTATTATAGATAACTTTTAATACAAATATCTCATCTGATATAAAAGAAAGAAGGGTTGTTTGGAAGGGGAAGATTTACAAACTTTTTTGAGTAAATCCTGCCCTGTAAGAGATATAAAATTATAAAAACTGAGTTAGCACCGTTTATAGACAAGAATGGTATGAACACTCCCGTTCTATGCCGCTGAAGCTCTCGGTCCGTATTTTAGTCTGCATGGTTGTCTCTCACCATCAGCGTTGCCAACCTAAACTTTCTAAAATTTGGTTCTCACCAAAATACACAAAGAACGTTGGCAAACTGGAGCGAAATGTAGAACAAAGAAATTCAAAGACGACGGGCAGAGTGATCCCACTATTCTTGTCTATATACGATAAAGTTAATACCAAACAAAAAGAGTGTAAACTGGATCACTGACAAAAGAAATACCTACTTGATAGTGCTGTAAAGGTAAGTAATGAGTAATGGTATTTTTGGATAACGAGGTAACGTTAAAGATCGACAAAAAAGTCTAAGAGAATGAATTCAAAAATTATCTTTGTGTGAAGGAAAGGAGAGAGTCTTCTGGAATAGACACCCAAAAGCTGCACGAAAATATACGATTTAGAAAAAAGAAACAATTTAAAAATTATAGAAAAATTACCTACAAAGAGCAAAAAAATCGATTTGAGAAGCACAGAAGCGGACAAAAAATGGAAATGTATGGTAAATAAGAAATTATCTAAGACGATGAAGAATTGAACATAACTGAGAAGAATATTTTTGGACAAACAAGCAATATCATAAAAACGACAGTAAAGTATACATGAAGGAATTTGAAAATAATCAAAGAAGAGTAGAAGAGGTTCGGTGTACTGGAATATATGTTTAGAATCTATACGAAAAGATACCACAGAAGAGGAAAAAAGGAAGTGCAATCGTAATAAAACATGATATCGCACAAAACTGCATACATTACGTCAAAACGAGGTCAGAAAATTTTTAATTAAAACGTAATAAAGATAATGAAAATTTAAATAGTCAGCTTTTACCATAAACGTTATTAGCTGCCAGTAAATTGGTTTAGTAATTAATTTTAAAAACATGTACATATATTGCAGGAAATTAAATTAACTATTCAACACATTTAAATTAAAATATTTAGAATTAAAATAATGTATAGTTATAACACATTGTGTATTAAATTATAATATAACCGAAAGACTATGTATAGGTAATCATATGTCATAATATGGAAAAACACACTTTGTTATTTTTGGACGCAACTTTCAATTATACAAAAGAAATGTTATTAGTTTGGAACATAGTAAGTAGTAGGGAAACCATTGTCGATTGTAATATCCTATTCAGACGTATATCGTTGTAGCATTTTTAAAACACTTACATTAACTTCTTTTGAATAAATTCTTTTCTATGTCTGTTTCTTGAAGTTTTCCATAACTACTTAAAACAACACCGTACCTAGAGCTCCAATGTGCGTAAAAACACATCTTTCTCATCACGTGCTTTTTGGGTGCAACACAATGATTGACCAATCGGAGTCATTTCTCGTGACGTGGCCATCTCTGTAAGGAACGTGATAACTTTCACCATGGCATTTTCCACTCACTTTTGATTTATTCTTGCGGGCTGTTGATAGTCATTTTTTTTTTAATTTTTTTAATTTTACCGGCTTTCTAACTTACGTAATTGTTTGTGCTCAAAGTGTTACATTGAAGGTCTGTGGTAATTTCCTGATGTGGTTATTAATATTACCCCATTTAAATGTTTGTTAATTTTAACTAGAAATATTTTTTCATCTTTATCTTTAATCTACGAGAGATGGAGTAGAGAAACATAGATTTCCAAAATTTTTCTATTCTCGCTGTCAATAACAACCTACACAAAAGACTTTTCTTAGAAATAGCCTTCATTGCTTAAGAACCCCATACTATCGATAAACGTTCTAAGTGAGATCTACACTTTCCTTTTACACTTAGACAAAGTTCCCGACAACTCTGCTTTACACAAGAGTAATATCTCCTTAAATCTAATTTAATATCTTTAATAAAATGATGATTCAATTATAAATACCTCCCCTGCTTCATATGTTGTCAAATTGGGTCTTGCCCACATAATGAATTATAATATCGTTACATCACTCCATTTCTAATATCTTTCAATAAATCCCTTTCCTCCTCTGCCTCCTCAAACGCCGCCTTTCCCAATGAATAAATAGAAATTATAATTATTTTCATCTAATTTCAAATTTGATTATGTTTTTAAATATTACCCATCAATCTATGGGCCTTTACCTACATAAGTTTTCAGCTACCTTCACTCATTTCTATCCGTCGAGTGTGCTATAAATGACTTTAGTACTACGGTTGTTAGTTTTTATTTCCAACAACTTCATTTTTGGATACATCATGTCGACTTCAAACTAGGTTTAGAACGGTCTTTTGTTAAGTACCTATTTTACGATGGTAAATCCTTTGAGTGGATTATGGCCACTTGTACGTCTCTCCTTAGTCTTTGCTGGTAATGCTAACCACCTGTAAATTACGGCAACATTCTCACAACTTTTTAATAACCTCTCAATGTGATACAGTTTATTCATATGTTTCTTCTAGCATGGTCCCTGATGATGTTAAAAATAGTTTAACGAAATATTGGATTCATTAAAAGTCTTAAAGAACTCACTTTGCCTTATTGGCTGTATATCCACTATCAGACCTTAATTAGTACTTGTTTTCACATTCTATCTCAAGAAGCGCTAAACCGATTTGCCTGAAAATTGAAAACCAGAAGACGAACATAAGATACTTTTTATCCCGTTCGACTGCCTTTCTTTAATATTCCAATGCAAATTATGTATTTATTATATAAGTTCAATGAATTCCTAATAGCTGGCGATGTTAGGTTACCAATATCCGGAAAATGCTGTAGCATTTCCAAAAAACCACCTTAAATAATATTATATTCTCGTTTACACTTTTGTCGGTATGCAACCAACTTTACATATTTTGAAAGGCGGATATCGAACGTATATACTCGAAGAGAACCGAGAGAAGCAGACCGGTGTAAGAGAATGCATTTTTAGCGGACTTACGATTTTATGTTTGAAGCGAAAGGAAGCATATTTCCTTGTTTGTGCAAATTAATGGCTGCCGGTTAATTCACAGCATTAAGATTACCGTTTGTTTTTGGTTTATTCCGTATCGGAAGTGTATAAAAAATACTGCATTTCAATTTGGATGTAGATGTGCTTAATTTGGAAGTACAATCTGGTTGATTTATGGTATCTATAAAATTTTGGGGATACGTGCTGTCTGTTGGAAGACTCCATTTTGAAATTTTTATAAAATTATATGGTACCGAGGTAAATGGATACCTAGTGATCTAAAAACCGTATGGATGGTATTATAGATGATTCCCTCTGTGCTGATGTTTAATTCTACATGGTTCTTGGTTAATTATGGTATGTTTTAAGAAGCTTTATTATAATAGCAGTGTGACTACCCGGTCACGAAATATGATTTCTGGTTCCGGATTACAAGGTAAACTTTCGACTATTCTTTCTGTTATTTCTCTATGTTCGATACTTAGTTGAACTGCGAATATTCTAAGAAACAGTCACAATTTTAGTGCTTATTCAGAAGAATATGCTTTTGGAAACTTTTTATAGTGATTCTATTTAAATTTAAATTGTTATAAGCTTTTAGCGGTATTAAATCAGTTAATAACAGTAGTTACTATTAAAATCTATGGATCTATGATTAAATGATAAATATGTAGTGCTTTTAAATTTTGTTTTTTAACTTTCTTCAAAGTGTTGGTGCTCAATCGCAATCTTACATGATTATTACCTCTATGGTACTTGTATTACTAAATTTCATATTTATATTCATGTATATGTTAATCTTTAGATATTTAGAACACTCAGAGTGCATTCTTTAGAGAACTGAATTTTATTTTTAAAGAAAGGAAATATACCTTCAGTATATATTTCGTTTTAATTGAGTTCTCTACATACTTTCGTTTATTGAAAATAGGCTATGCAATTTAGATAAGATCTGTAATATTATATGTACAGGGATATTAGTTTTTTTAATAACCGTATTGTCAAATACCGGTTAATATCTTTCACTGTATAAACAGAAGTGTTAGCTTTTTGGTGATAACCGTTCTCACTATTACTGGTGATTTTTGTTTTATTTTTTTAATACATTGTTTTATTGTTTTTATTGATATCGTTGAGTATTTATTTCTTATACCTTACCAGTAACTGTTCTGATTCAAACCTCTTGTTTAATAAAGATTTAGATTTTAATAAGACAAAAGGATTCAAGGAATTGTAGAATCAATAAGGTAAGTGTAAAATAATTATTGACTTATGGATATAGTTCAATTAAAGTGTGTTCCCTAACCATTACAGTTTTAATCAACTATTTCTCAATAGGTTTCTTATTTTCTTTCCTATTTCACTATAAAAAAAATAAGTGGCGCCCTTTACCGATTTGTAAATATTTTCTATGTTTCCTTTTTCCTAGATACTCGCCCAATTGCTCCTTCGACCCACGACTCGCTCTCCTCCTACCCCCTGAGTGCCGTCCGCATTTGACTAACCCTTTGTGAGCCTTTAACATCCAAAAAAGGGGTTACACAAAAAATAGCGCCCAGCGTGTGGGGCCTGAGTATCTTTTTTTAGAAACTTTTTTGTCATTAAATCTTAATAAACTTTTAGTTTTAATTATTCACCCCAATTTGTCTATCGTTACTTCTAAACACACTTTAAAACTTTTTTTGTTGTTAGCGAATTAAAAAAAAACTTGAATCCTTTTAAACATGTCTGATTTTGAAGTAAACTTTCTAACTACTGAAGAAGTTAACTATGAATTGAAAATAAGAGGAACAATTACTGGAAGGAAAATTGATGAGAAACGTAAGATTTTAAAAAAATTGTTAGCTAAAGATTCAAATAGTAACTTAACTCTAGATGATTTAAACTTTAATGACGAGAGTCTGGCAATACAGAACTCCATTGATAGTATTTCGAAATTAGTTGAAGAATTTGAAGGTTCTTCAACCGACTCATGTTTCCGTCGTGTTAAGTCTAGGATAGCACATCTATTAGGTAGAATTCAACGAGTTCCCCTTTCCGAATCCCCTACTGCTGATCAGGTTACTTTCCGAAATGAATCTAGAGCCACTTGCCTACTCTTAGAGCAAGATTTAATAGAGAAAGCTACCCCAACTACCCAAATATCTTCTTCTAGTTCAACTACAGCTGAAGATAGACCTCCTCCCGTTATTAATATTACAAACCCCGACTCTCATTCTATTAAGCTTTCGAAATGGGATGTTAAATTTAATGGCGACCCTAAGTCTGTGTTTAACTTTATTGAAAGAGTAAATGAATTGGCAGAATCCCGTAATGTTAAGACAGAACTTTTGTTCCAGTCAGCTATAGAACTTTTCTCAGGTGATGCCGCGGTATGGTTTCGTACCGTTAAGTCCTCTTTGACCTCCTGGGAAGAACTTATTCAAGCCCTGAAGGCTAATTTCCTTCCTCCCAACTTTGACGATAGTCTCTGGGAAGAAATTAAATCCCGTAAACAACGACGAAATGAACCTATCGTCATTTTCGTTGCCTATATGCTTTCTCTTCTTAGTCGTCTTTCTCGTGAACCTGCTGAATCCACTAAGCTAAGAATTATTCAAAAAAATATCTTGGCAGAACACATTCCTCACGTTATCCTAAGTGACGTTAACACTGTTAAAGATTTGATAACGATTGTTAAGAAACTAGAGGACGCTAATCCGTCTCTTCAAGCAAGGTTTTCCCCTCCCTCTAAAGTATCGGTAGTAGAGCCTAGTCCTTCGTCTTCCACTAACCAATCCCGGCAAAATATTCCCTCAGCAGGAAAACCCTCGTCAGATAGGAAACCCAACCAATCTTCGACTTCTGATGATAGAACGAAAAAATTTACCGAAATCATTTGTTGGAACTGTCAGAAGACAGGACATTTTCACTCTTCGTGCCGTAAACCTAAAAATGGTCGTTTTTGTTATCGGTGTGGTTCACCAAACTTTACCGTCGCAACTTGTCCGAATTGTACAAAAAACTAAATTCCAGAGGTTGTCATGTCGGTACAGTCTCTACCCCTTGCCGTTTTAGTAAATCCGACAAAATGAAACAAGACCAATGGTCAAAATGGTTATGTTATGTCCGAAATTTTTATTTGTCGTATCCCCCGAAAAGAGTAGCTCCAATGATAATAAACAAAACTACTGATTCTCGGCCCTATATATCCATTGAGATTTTTTCTCGCAATTTTACCGTACTTCTCGATACCGGGTGTTCCATAACAATTGTTGGGAACAAAGCATTAAAGTTTTTAGAATACAATAAGATAAATATTAGTCCTTCAAAACATCAAAATGTTTCATTGGCTGATGGAACCAACCAATCTGTGTCTGGTGTGGTAGATCTACCAATAGTTGCGAATAATCATTGTCACCTGGTTAAAGCTTTAGTAGTCCCTTCTCTAGATTATACCTTTATCTTAGGTAGCAATTTCGTGAAAACCTTTTCTCTAATATTAGATTTCTCTTCTAACACTTGGTCCTCCGGTTATAACACCAATCCCCAATCTATTTCTATGACAGATTCTGATTTGACGACTATTTCTTTATGTACCATTGACAATTTGGAATCTTATCAGAAATCTTTAGCCCAAAAAGTTATCGATTCATTTTCCGAAGTTAGTAATACAAAAGGTTTGGGTCGGACCCATAAGATCCAAATGAGTATCGATACTGGTGATGCCAAACCCTTTAAGAAAAGACCTTTTCCTATGTCTCCATATATGTCAAAAATTTTAAATGATGAACTTGATGAGATGCTTCGTTTAGGAGTCGTTGAGCCCTCAAACAGTCCGTGGTGTTCCCCTGTTCTTCTTGTTAAGAAATCCAATGACGAATATCGTTTTTGTTTTGATGGTAGATCACTTAATGAGGTGACTAAACATGACACCTATCCACTACCAAATATTGATAGGATTCTTTCCCTGTTAAAAGGCACAAAATTTATTAGTTCCGTTGATTTGAGAAAAGCTTTTTGGCAAATCCCGTTAGACCCCCAGTCTAAAGAAAAAACTGCTTTCAGTATCATTGGAAGAGGATCTTTCCAATTTAACGTTATGCCCTTTGGTTTATGTAACTCCGCACAAACTCAACAACGTTTAGTTGACGCAATTTTTGGACCAAAATATGAGCCAAACATTTTTTGTTATCTCGATGATATTATTATATGTTCAAACTCCTTCGAAGAACATATAGCCCTTTTAACTGAGGTTAAAGATAAACTTAAGGAAGCTGGTTTGACTATTAATGTCAAGAAATGTGAATTTTTTAAGTCTGAGCTCAAATTCTTAGGTTATGTAGTTGGTGATAATACACTCCGAACAGATCCTGAAAAAGTGTCAGCCATGATTAACTATCCCCGTCCCAAAACTTTTACTGAGGTTAAGCGTTTCATTGGTATGTGTTCATGGTACAGACGTTTTATTAAGAACTTTTCATCTCTAGTTTCTCCAATCAATGATCTCCTTAAAGGAAAAAGAAAGAAACAATCTGTTGATTGGAATGATCAGGCCGAGGATGCGTTTATTAAGATTAAAGAAGCCCTTGTTTCTGCTCCCGTATTAACCCAACCTGATTTTTCTAAACCCTTCGTGATTCAATGTGACGCGAGTGACACTGGTCTTGGTGGTGTCCTTACTCAATCTGTGGATAATTCTGATGTAGTTATAGCTTATGCTAGTCGATCCTTATCTCGTCCGGAGAGAAATTATTCAGTAACCGAAAGAGAGTGCCTAGCAGTTATCTTCGCTATAGAGAAATTCCGACCTTATGTCGAAGGTGTAAAATTCCAAGTAATCACTGATCATCATTCTTTGCTATGGCTAAAAAATATTAATAACCCCTCTGGAAAACTTGCTCGTTGGGCAATGAGACTTCGCCAACATAATTTTGACCTTATTCATCGCAAAGGATCTGCAAATATCGTTCCGGATGCCTTAAGTAGAATGTTCACTGATGAAACAGATTTCGAAAAAACCCAACTCTCTTATCTTGATGTAACTACCGACCAGATTGACCCTTGGTATGATGATCTTCGCACTAAGATTCGTAAAAGCCCAAAGGATTATCCACAATGGAAAGTTGAGAATGAATTGGTGTTTAAATTGATCCCTTCTACCTTACCTTTTGCCACTAATAATATTGAGTGGAAAATTCTAGTACCTAAACCACAAAGACATAGTGTAATCTCTTCTTGTCATGACCCTCCTACGTGTGCCCACCTAGGGTATTATAAGACTCTTAGTCGAATCCAAGAACGTTACTATTGGCCCAAGATGCGGCGAGATGTTCTTCGTTTTGTTAAATCCTGCCAAACTTGTGGTGCTCAAAAAATGTCAACTTCAGCCCCGATGGGATTGATGGGAAAGGAAAAATCTGCTAAATTTCCGTGGCAAATTATCGCTTTAGACCTTGTTGGTCCCCTTCCCCGCTCTAAGAAAGGATATACCTGGCTTCTTGTTGTTACCGACTGGTTTTCAAAGTTCACTCTTTTATGTCCCTTAAGGAAAGCTACCACTCAAAATATTGTGAATTATTTGGAAAACGACGTTTTCCTGATGTTTGGTGTCCCTCAATTTGTTATTTGTGATAACGCTAGAAATCTTAACAATTCTACGTTAAAGAATCTCTGTAGTAAATATAAAGTGCAGAAGATATGGTTTAATGCTGTCTATTCGCCTCAGTGCAATTTTGTTGAACGAAGCAACAAAACCATTGGAACTGCTATCCGATGTTATATTCAAGAACATTCTGATTGGGATAGAGAACTTTCTAAAATTCGCCAAGCCATCAATACCGCTAAACATGAGGTTACCAAGTATCCCCCATCGTTTTTAAATTTTGCTCGATACGTTCCTGTAGCGGGAAATTATTATTCTTCACCTTCAGTGGATAGTCCCACTTCCCTAAAAAGTTGTGATCAACATGATCAATATGTTTCCGAAATAGAAGGTTTAAATCTAGTTTTTGAAGAAATCCAACGTAATCTTCACCATGGATACCAGCGTAACTCTAAAACCTATAACTTACGTAGGCGTGACATACAGTTTCAAGTAGGAGACAAAGTCTGGAGAAAAAATAAAGTACTCTCCAAAGCTGCCGACAAGTTTATGTCCAAGTTAGCTCCAAAATTTGTGTTATGTACAGTCGTCAAGAAGTTATCTCCCCTTGTGTATACTTTGAAAAATGCTGATGGTTCTCGAGCTGGTAATTGGCACATCAAAGATTTAAAACCCTACTATTCAGACTCGGATAACTCGTCCGAAGATGAATCTTGTCATGAGTAGTTCTCATTTGATATGAATCTACCATACCCTTGTATATTTTCCGTTTCTTTTTCTGCTGTTTTTAGTTTTTTGTCCCCGTTTGGGCGGCGGGAATAGAATAACCCCCAAAGTGTTAAACTGCTTGTCGTACGAGGCGACTAAATGAAACCTTTCCCCCCTCTGTTTAAGTATCTCATGTACTTTCTGGGAATTTTTTTTCTTTGTTAGATTTGTTATCGTCCATAAGGTGGAAACTCACCTAAATCATTTATCATTTCATCGTTATCACATCCCTGATCTTATTCTTTGCTTTCAGTTTAGTGATACGATTTCTTTTGAGAACTTTACCTTTAAGTGAATGTATCACTTAAAGTACCTACCTTACCGTCTTTGTATAATTGGAAATTATTTCCTGTTAATTTTGTCCTTATCTTACCGTCTAGTGAAGTTAGTCACTTAATTCTACCGTACCGTTTAATGAAGAAGACATTCATTACCCTACCGATAACGTTCAGAAGAATTATTCTCTCGTTATATTTACCGTATCTTGAAGTGTTTAATCACTGCTTGTTTTGCGATGACATTATTTGATGTTGTATTTCCGTATGGTGTATTTTTACACATTTTGGTTTAGTATGATCAGTACTAGATACTTTTAGCACTATTTTCTTAAGTGAAATTTAGTATATCGTTATGTGAGGATTTGTTTAGAGCCGTTGTGTTTAACCTCGCTTTATTTGACCTAAGAGTATTTAATAGCTAGTCTACGATTCTGATTTGTCTGGCGAATATTGATGAATTCAATCACCACCTGTAAGTTTTAATGAACACGTTCTCAGCTAGATGTTATTTCTTTTCTTCTCCCAGATTATGATTACTTTGACCTTATCAGTTGTCACGAGAGATAAGCCTAGGGAAGCCGTAGGGAATTCTTCCCGGTAGTGGTCTGTTGAGCTTTTAAGGAAGACAAGTAACCATTAATCCTATCTCTATCTCCTTTTGTTTCTTTATTAAATATAGTTGTCTTGTTAGAGTATACCTACTATGACTTTGGAGTTCCATACTATTGGTTACTTCATACCGATGTTGACTTACCGATTTTGTCTCTAAATTATTTTTAGACGTATGATACGCGCAGCTATCAAAACCACAGACAACCATAAAATATTTTTTTCTTTTCTTATATTTCCTATTTCTAGTTGAAAACCATAATTGTGTACGTCATTTCCAATTCTTACTACCTTTGAGTTCTATCTAAAATCGTTCTAGTAGCTACTATTAAATTAGACTTTACGTATCTCGTATTTACCGTGACTGTTGGATTTAATGGAGTCAATAGACTTATTAAATCCCTGATTATATCTATCGTACCGTGTTTCTTTCTTGCTTTTCAAAATTACTATTAACAGTTTGGTTTAACTTCACCTTTCTTTCTTCATGGGTGTTTCCTAAAATGGAATGACGCGTTGTGCCGCCTATGGGAAATTTTACTTTATAGGAACATAGCTTTCTTTTTCTCTCTTCTTAAGTATGATGTGGTCCTGATATTTTATATCAAGGGACAGTATAAACGCCTTTTGGGCGAATATTTTTTTGCTTTGCAATATGATGGTTATTTAAACCAACGTTTAGGGCTACCCATCTAGGTCGAGCTGTACACCGGTGTGTGTTTCCGTACAGAAACTTCGACGTAGGTCGTTCCTGATCACTCTGTGATCTTTCGGTTGGCCGGTACCGCTTATAGAAATCTGGTCACGAGAATCTCTAGTTTGAATAACTAGGATTCATTTATACCTATCGTTTGTTCCTTCAGAACAACGTTTAGTTTAACTTGTATGACATATGTTTATTGTTAGTTTTGTCTGTGTGGACAAATGACTACCAAGGTAGTTATTATTACTGTAGGGTGTAATCCTGTTGAACTCCGCATGTTTTATTTTATTTAGGTTCTATTGAGTCACCTTTTGACATTACCCTTTAGCCGGTCAAGTTTACCCTTGTAATAAGTAAGATCATTCGAATAATGCTACTGTGGTTCCCACCCTAGTAGTTTCTTCTCGAAAACTGTGGTCTTCAATGGACCCCAGTTTCCTCTCTTCGTAGGGGGCTGTGTAGCATTTCCAAAAAACCACCTTAAATAATATTATATTCTCGTTTACACTTTTGTCGGTATGCAACCAACTTTACATATTTTGAAAGGCGGATATCGAACGTATATACTCGAAGAGAACCGAGAGAAGCAGACCGGTGTAAGAGAATGCATTTTTAGCGGACTTACGATTTTATGTTTGAAGCGAAAGGAAGCATATTTCCTTGTTTGTGCAAATTAATGGCTGCCGGTTAATTCACAGCATTAAGATTACCGTTTGTTTTTGGTTTATTCCGTATCGGAAGTGTATAAAAAATACTGCATTTCAATTTGGATGTAGATGTGCTTAATTTGGAAGTACAATCTGGTTGATTTATGGTATCTATAAAATTTTGGGGATACGTGCTGTCTGTTGGAAGACTCCATTTTGAAATTTTTATAAAATTATATGGTACCGAGGTAAATGGATACCTAGTGATCTAAAAACCGTATGGATGGTATTATAGATGATTCCCTCTGTGCTGATGTTTAATTCTACATGGTTCTTGGTTAATTATGGTATGTTTTAAGAAGCTTTATTATAATAGCAGTGTGACTACCCGGTCACGAAATATGATTTCTGGTTCCGGATTACAAGGTAAACTTTCGACTATTCTTTCTGTTATTTCTCTATGTTCGATACTTAGTTGAACTGCGAATATTCTAAGAAACAGTCACAATTTTAGTGCTTATTCAGAAGAATATGCTTTTGGAAACTTTTTATAGTGATTCTATTTAAATTTAAATTGTTATAAGCTTTTAGCGGTATTAAATCAGTTAATAACAGTAGTTACTATTAAAATCTATGGATCTATGATTAAATGATAAATATGTAGTGCTTTTAAATTTTGTTTTTTAACTTTCTTCAAAGTGTTGGTGCTCAATCGCAATCTTACATGATTATTACCTCTATGGTACTTGTATTACTAAATTTCATATTTATATTCATGTATATGTTAATCTTTAGATATTTAGAACACTCAGAGTGCATTCTTTAGAGAACTGAATTTTATTTTTAAAGAAAGGAAATATACCTTCAGTATATATTTCGTTTTAATTGAGTTCTCTACATACTTTCGTTTATTGAAAATAGGCTATGCAATTTAGATAAGATCTGTAATATTATATGTACAGGGATATTAGTTTTTTTAATAACCGTATTGTCAAATACCGGTTAATATCTTTCACTGTATAAACAGAAGTGTTAGCTTTTTGGTGATAACCGTTCTCACTATTACTGGTGATTTTTGTTTTATTTTTTTAATACATTGTTTTATTGTTTTTATTGATATCGTTGAGTATTTATTTCTTATACCTTACCAGTAACTGTTCTGATTCAAACCTCTTGTTTAATAAAGATTTAGATTTTAATAAGACAAAAGGATTCAAGGAATTGTAGAATCAATAAGGTAAGTGTAAAATAATTATTGACTTATGGATATAGTTCAATTAAAGTGTGTTCCCTAACCATTACAGTTTTAATCAACTATTTCTCAATAGGTTTCTTATTTTCTTTCCTATTTCACTATAAAAAAAATAAGTGGCGCCCTTTACCGATTTGTAAATATTTTCTATGTTTCCTTTTTCCTAGATACTCGCCCAATTGCTCCTTCGACCCACGACTCGCTCTCCTCCTACCCCCTGAGTGCCGTCCGCATTTGACTAACCCTTTGTGAGCCTTTAACATCCAAAAAAGGGGTTACAATGCCATAGTCTTTCCATTTCTAAATAAATAGAGAAACGAGAAACTAAAGTAAAATAAAAAATACTGAAATAAAACAAATACAAAAAATGTGTAAAAAGAGATAACTACCGTGACTCCACCGTAAGGTGGCCCAGTTGATATCTGATAAATTTAAACGAGCAATTCTTACTTGACAACTATAACGCCACTATGAGGTGTCACAGTTAAAACAGCAATTCTACCTAAACCAAGTAACATGAAACCATCGTCAGGTGACGCAGTTTATATTTTAAAAATTTAAACAAACAATTCTTACTTAATTAAATACTATGATGCCACCGAAAGGTGGCGCAGCTAATAACTAATATATTTAATCGATAAACTGCAAAATACAACAAAAAAATTAGTAATAACCTGGAAACTAACGAGAAAATATAATAAAAATGACAAAACACAAAATTTGACAAACGGTAAATAAGATAAAGACATCAGTTTTAGGAAGTACGAAGTTCGCCGGGTCAGCTAATATTTAATAAATTGAAAAAGGCATGTTTTTAATCAGGTCGATTTTTATGATTTATTAAACCTTATATATGAACCTTTAGAAAAAAATATATATAAAATGTAAGTTAAAACATACCCTCTTTAGTTTCAATTCAGATTTTGTGATGAAATCATTTAGAGATGAAGCTTACCTGAAACAAAAAAATTTATATTATAATTTATACAAGAATTCCATATATTGATTTTTAATGTAATCGCATATATTATGAAAACAGTAATCTAAAAAAAGTAATATACGTAATGACGACACAAACACAACATAAATATAAGTCAGTATAGATTTTCTATTAATTTTATTCATTTATATAATCTAATTTAGTAACCTAGGAACTGTTAGATCTTTCAAGATTTTTATAGAAGCTTTTTATAACTCCTTTATTATTTTAGTTAAAAATCGTTCAAACATTTTAAGTGGTTAGAAATAACTTTAAAGTACCTTTTTCTAATTGCTATTAGTTGTTGGTTTATAAATATCGATGTATTAACGGAATTAAGAAACAAAACATCAAAGACTGTTTTTCTTACACTATTAACCTTAAGATCTGTCCTAGTATGCTTGCCTTTCTAATAAATGCATAGCTTCGAATATAGAAGATAATGGAGATAAGGGTCATAAGATTTACATCGAGTCTACTTTTAATGGCTGAAATCATTTACTTGCAAATCACTGAATTAATAGGAATAAATATTGAAAAAGTCTATTTCAACATTTCCCATTTGCTATCGAATATGTAAGACCAAATTAGACATGAAGTACCTACATAAAGCACCAAATAGAAGGTGTTCTGTATCCATTAATAGATGAGTTGTGATTAAAACTGAATCATGAACGACATTTTTTAAAAGTATTATTTTGATATAAAGACATTTTAAAAAACTGTAAATAAGTACTAATGGTACTCTATGTAGGGTATCTCATTATTTATGCTGCTTTTTTTTGTTCTTTTAATTCTCAAGTCAATTTAATTACAAAACAGTAATAACCTTGTATTTATACACTGTTGTGGAAATTTTATTTTTATATACCTGGTAGGTAGAAGAATGCCAAGAAATTGTCGTGAAGAAGATCAAGCGAAGAAACTGCAGAGATTTTTTTTTTTTAAAAGGCTTTATAGAAAGATCCTTAGATTCCAGTACTCCATAAGGTTTTCAAACAATAGAATAGATTTTTTCCATATTTCTGTAGAAGAGCCCACAAGTCGTGCACAGAAATTTGGTATGCTGTTAAGGGTAAGCCTGGAACTTTAATACATAGTAAAAGCTGGGAAATTATTTAAGGTAGCATTCATATCTAAACTGCTCAGTATGCATGACAAAATAATTTAAGATAGCTTGGCAATTATTAAAGGTTTAAAAAATTTTAAAATGGGTTAAGCTCGTATAAGAAAAGAACTTAATGTTCTGACGAAACATAATAAGCTTAAAGTAGTTTTGGTGCCAGAACATAGAAAAATAGATAGATAACAGATTGATTAACATGTAAAATAGGAATAACTACAGTCCAGAGCCAGCTGTACCAAAAAGGTACCAACTAGTATATTCCGAAGTCGGATAAAAACTTGGATTCGTAGACAACACAGTCATCAGTGTCATCACTGCGAACAATCTTCTAACATATCTCTGATCAAGCACACCGCAGAATGTATATAAAACTGACATGTGCTGGAAAACGGGGTAAAACAAGTAGAAACCAGCTACGAATCATTAAAATATTTATACGAGCTATATACCAGTAAAGATGCACCTGGAGACCCTAGCTGCAGTTAAACATATTCGGTGCCATTGTGAGACTAATTAGTTTCCAGTTTTTATTTTAAAAGATTTGGATTTTAAACTTCTGAAGTAAAGCATTGTCGATGAAAATAACAACACTTTACACAAAAGAACCAATTAAGTAAGCATCATCATTGGCGTACAGCTCCCGTAGAGTCTGGGCACTACCAATTGCCTCAATAGTTGACGGTCCCCTTCAGCCATATTGTTCTTATATTGATGTGAGCTCCAAGATATTTAAATTTAGTGGTAATCTGAAATTTATCTAGCTGTACCTCCTCGTGGTTCTCTTAGTTCCCTTCTTGACATTAGCATGTGCTCTGTTTTACTCTAGGTGATCTCAAATCCCAGATCCTGTGTTCCTTCAAGGCAACATAACGTTCCTTAATAGCGACCTTGTCACGACATCAATGTCATCAGCAAACCAAAGATTATATTATCGTTCCTCCTGGGTTAGTTGGCATCTGTCGCATTGCCTTCTAAAGAACTATATTAATCAAGATTAAAGCAATTAAGTAATGTGTGTTAAAAGTTAGTGGAAGAAATTTTATTTAGTTATTCGACGAATATTCTTGTAATGAAAGAACGCTGGTGTTAATGAGTGTATTCTAACGTTCCTACAAGACAGATTAGTGTAGAATAAAAATGATGCTTTTAGTTTATTTTTTTATTAACACCAGAAACAAAAAGTTGTTTATGCGATTCTAACAGTTTTGAAATTTCCGAAAAGAACAGTACTGCATAATTAAAAGAAAAACAATAAAAACTTTTATTTATAAAATTTTTTTAGAGCTTATTAAATATAAATCAAATTCAGAAAAACGATTTAATTTATCAAACTGTTTATTTCAATTGAAACCTCAATTTTGTCTCTTAAAAAGAATTTACAATAAAAAACCAAAACTGCCTTTGGATATAATGCGACTGTGTTCTAAGCTGAAGTTTGTAAAGCTTTAAGATAGTCTATTAAAATCAAACTTAGTATTTCTTAAAACATTCCTCAAACTTTACTATATCTCCATTTACACCATATCAAAGAAAGTATCGTGTGACTGAGCCACAACTCTTTTATTTGTATACAAATAAGTTTGGCATGTATTTTCTAAGGGTTCGCTAAAGCAATTTCAAATAGAAAGTTTCAAAGCATTTTCGTCCTCGAGTTAAAGCGATTTAAAAAGTTCATGCAAACGACAGATCTAGACACGCGGTAGCGTGTCAAGCCAAGTTCAAGCAAAGGAACTGGCTAGCCAGCGCCAAGTGTAATATTACACGAACCACTTGGTGCCACTTTTGACTCTTCTATAACTCAAAACCTCTTTAACGAAAACACATAAAACTACGTGTGTTTAATTATATCCATAAGGACATCTAGTAGCCCAAATTTCATAAAGCTAGCTCAAACGGTTATAAAGATATGAAGGTCAAAAAGTCTTCAATTTTAGCACTGACTGACTGACATAAGTATGTACCTAAACCTAACTTACTTCCAGATGACCTAGAAGGGTGAAATTTGGAATCCAGCTCGGTAATTGTATGAAAGCGTAGGAAAAATTCTAAAAATAAAAAAAAGTTTAAAAATAGGGGGTGTCCCCATACAAAACAATTTTTTTTAATTGTAGCGTTGGAACCGTTACAAGCAGATATTCGAAACTATCCCAATATATGTATGTATATTGCTATATTTGCTATATAACAGAAATATAAAAATAAAGTTAAGTAAAAAAATAAGTGGTGTCCCCATACAAAAAACTTAAATACGCGCTAAACAAACGGTGTGTCGTCGGCGGAGCGCAAATTAAATTAAATTCAATCGATGAAATAGACTGTCCACGGTATTTAAACAAGCTAGCAAAGGAAGTGCTGAAAAAGAACGAGGATAATTCATCATTAACCGCTGGATTAGAAGACGTTATCACGATCAAATTGGGTGCGCGAGTTATGTTGCGTAGGAATATACATGTTAGTAAAGGGCTAGTGAACGGCTCTATTGGAGTTATAGAGAAAATAAACTGAGATGTCGATAGAAACAATAGTGCACGTAAAATTATTATCAAATTCAATTATTTAACTTATGAACTAGAACGTGTCAAGACTAAGTTTCAGTTATTAAATAATGTATATGTTCACCGGGAACAGTTCCCTATTTGCTTGGCTTACGCCATTACCATCCACAAATCACAAGGACTTAGTCTGGACAGCGCTCTTCTTGACATAGACACTTCGATTTTTATATAGCAGAGGACAGGCCTACGTTGCGCTCTCCAGAGTTAAAACACTAGACGGAGTACACCTTATTAATCTAGACCCTAGTCAAATTAAGACACAGGATAGTTCAATAGTAGAATATAACCGCCTGAGATCGTTATATCGCCCAGACTTAGCTAATTTAATTATAAACAGGAAGCAGATAATGAATGGGCAATGCGCACTATTGTCTCTAACATTCAAGAGAATGTAGAGAATAGCTTAAAAAATATAACCATGCAGCGGAAACGCAAGAAAAAACATTAAATCTCAATACCTGCCTAGTTTTCTTTACAAAAAGTAATGATATCCCACCAAAAACATAAATGTAAAAAAGGAGAGCCAAGTTCAATACAAAAATTATGCTTGGCTGTGGGCTTCGCCGCAAAAAGAATAGAGATCTAAATGAGTGCCAAGTTATATGCAAAATCCAAATATGTATTTATAGGAACAAAATAACATTATGAACAAATAATAAACTCTATTTCTTTGCTTTATTGAATACCTATAATAATTGTTGTTATTTAAAAATGTAAGATCTTAAAGAAGGTTAGATTTGACTTGGCCAGGTTTTATCAGAATTTAAAAATATATGTTGAATAACTTTATAAAATGACTGATTTAATAAAAACTGGCCAAGTCAAATCTAACCTTCTTTAAGATCTTACATTTTTAAATAATAACAATTATTATAGGTATTCAATAAAGCAAAGAAATAGAGTTTATTATTTGTTCATAATGTTATTTTGTTCCTATAAATACATATTTGGATTTTGCATATAACTTGGCACACATTTAGATCTCTATTCTTTTTGCGGCGAAGCCCACAGCCAAGCATAATTTTTGTATTGAACTCGGCTCTCCTTTTTTACATTTATGTTTTTGGTGGGATATATATATACAAATCACAGACATGCACTTTTTACTTATTTTAAATGATCATAAATTTTCTCGTTATTACATGTTTAACTGTTATTTTAATAAAACGGAAATTGAACTAACTATAAAAATCATGCAGAATAAAAATTAGTATTATTAAATAAATACGTAAAGTATCAGTTCAAGAACTTTGTGTATTTAAGTAATATTTTAGCAGAGATCACAAATAATATTATTGGATTTTTAATTAGGTTCTCTACAGTTAAAAAATGTAACAACCGATAAAAAATATGATTCGCTTCGTCTTTATGCTCATGGAATAACACTTAAAAAAATTAATTGTTCTATATGCCACTGTAAAGAGCGTTCTTGTCACAAATAGGAAAGTCGCGGTTCCAGTAAGGGGGTTCCGCTTCATTTGGGGAAATCTCGTTGCAAGTTGGGAAGTTTAGCCTGGATTTGGTAAAGCTCTCCAAGAATTAAAGAGTCTCGACTAAACTAAAGCAAACGAACCTCGAATGAGGACGATTTGGCGAGTGTTCCTCCAAGTTGAGGAACCAGGGCTGGACCTACCAATTTTTCTAGGGGGGGACAAGCTTTACATTTGGCGCCCCCCCCCTGGCCTACTGTCACGACCGGTTTACGAACAAGCGAAGGCTTATTACTACACGAGTCGTATACGAGGTTGAAATAAAACTTATGTTGAATTATAAGGCATGGTACACAAGTTGTGCCATTGTACTTTACATACATAATTGAAACAAAGGGAACAATTTAAAGCCTCAACTCAAAGATTAGATCCGCAAGACCCTGGATTACATAATTCTTATTTTTCGGGCTTTCTTTGCTAAAAAAGTGTTGATTATTTTATCAAAAGAAAGCAAAGACGCCCTTTCATGTTCAATATTTATAATGCTTAAATTTGTTAGTCTTTGCTGTGTCGTAGCATTTCTTAAGTAGGTTTTTGTAAGTTTTAATTTACTGAAACTTCTCTCTCCAGATGCAACAGAAACTGGAACCGTTACGAATATTTTTAGAGCTACACATAAGTTAGGATAACCCTCTTCCAACTTGCTCTTATACAATATTCTGAGCATAGATGCTGCTGTTGCGACTTCCAGTCCATTTTATTAATTTAAGGCATGAAACTTAAAACTTTATTTCATTTACAAGTTCTTCTTCGTTCAAATCACTTGCATAGGTTATAGCCAATTCTTTAGCCTTACTTTTCAAAGTCGTAACGTTCAGTGTTTTAATTTGAGCCCCACACAAAAAACTGTTGTCGGCAACCTCAACCCTTAATTTGGCGCCCTCCCTAACTTGGCGTCTGGGGCACATGCCCCCGCTGCCCCCCCCACCCCTGGATCCGGCCCAGTAAGGAGCCTCGCCTTAAATGCGGCAGTCTAGCTTTGAGTGGTGAAGTAGTCTGACCTTGAGTTTCATTGTCTGGCATCATCCTAAATCAGATGTAAATATGCTCAAATCAACGACGAAAATTTGTCGTTGCCGTCAATATTACCATCATATTGTTTTGCTGATTTTAAAGAAAATATGCGGAATAAAATTGATGATTATTAAACCTATATGGCAAGATAACTATATAAATATATAAGCTACCTATATTCTTCTGTATCAGCTATTCCGTCTAAAAGTAAGTGGAGCAGTTTCGGTGTAAATACTGTAAATAAGACAGTCGTGTAAAGTTTTGTAAATGCAGACTCTCGACTCGTATGGAATAATCTCGTCTCAAACGAGATAGAAAGAGAAAGAGTTTCGATACTATGCTTGCGTGTAAATCAAGGTAGGTAAATACGAGTTGAGGAAGTTCTCGCCTTAAGAGTGACAATCTCATCGTAAGTAAGGCATCTCGTGATGTTAGTTTTTATAGACATTATTTACATATATAAGATATAGTTGTAAAATAGTACAAGATTGTGAGATAGTACCTTAATCTCCAGTTTTGAAAATAAAGTTAGATATTGCAATTAAAAATAGTTAAACCCGTATAAATCTCCACTAAATATGTAAATATAATAAAATAAACATGTTTTACTGAAATCGCTTGGAAATGTCTAGTTTCTCGGATCAAATTCGAGCCGCAAAATACACTATTCTTGTATTTTATTCCCTTGCTGGGCAACGAACTTTTCCGTACTGTACGGGAATGATCCAGAAAACGTTTATAAGCAAATTCATATTTTGCCTTGACTTTGTTTGGCAATAAATTTAAAACCACATTAGTAGCGGTGTTTACTAACTCTGAAGGCGTTTTACACCTCTGGACATCATCGTCACTGTCCAGTTTAAATATAATTTAAAATATTTTAAGCAATATGTAAGTAAACCGAACTGACACTTTTGTGACACCAATAAACAATGTCGGTTCCATAGAAAATAAGATAATAATCGAAAACAGTTATGCATATATAAAACTCTCTTAATTTACGATTATATTTAATGCGATTTCAGAAAAAATAGTATGTGTATCTCGTAGTAAAAGCACATTCCCGGACTCCAATGTTTGTTGGCCTCGACTAAACGCCTTGGCCAACAATTTACATTGTCGTCCGGGAATGTATCGCTTTTCCTACTAGATACACAATATACTATTACTTTAAATATTGACTACCTTTACTGGTTTATTGGTAAAATAAATTGAATAAGCAACAAAGTATTTAGTAACCTAATAACTTACAATTCGTTTAATCAAAACTAAGTTAACTTATTCATAATAAAGAATTTTGCTCTGAAGAATATCTCGTTTGTTTTCCAGTGGTCAAAAAATTTTTAAACTACAGAAGAACCGCAAAGCTGAAAATTATTTTACCTTTGCAAATTCAAGTCCCTTATCATTAGGGTAATTTTTCCTCTAGGGACTGCCTTTGGTATTATTATTCCTGACAATTTGGGTTTTATGATATTAAAATTATATAATCTGTATGGAGTTAATTACCATTGTCCATTTTTAGTCCCCCTGTTTAACAGTTTGTGTTTGAGAGTGTTTTTTATAAATAAATTTCTGTGTAGACAAATTGTGACCTATACTAACAAGGATACAAATATTTTTATGCATCGTTTATTTCGTACATTACTGTACTTGGATCAGAAAAGGTTATTCAGAGAGTAGGTACTTTTTTTCAATTCATTAAAAGTTTTAATATAAAAGCAATACAAATATACAGCGCGCTTTTCGTCTAGTAAAAATTCCTTACAATGCAAAAGATATGGATGTAAGAAATTAATTAAATTCCACATTTTAACTACCAAAAAAATAGAAAAAAAAGTATAATTAAATTTTCTTTCATGATTTCTTGAATAAATCAGTACCCAAATTTACAAACTTTATTCTCAATTTGGTTAGATAAATTTATACTAATTCAGTAATTACTTTTAACAACTAAGTAAAGTAAATCATTAAGAATCCAACAATGACTACTATTTATAGCATTTTAATTAACATGCATTTTTCCCATATAATTCATAGCCTAGCTGTAGACAAGTAGTGCTATTCCCTTTGTAAACATTTTTATAAATTTCGCTATTCGTGTAAAATATTACGGTCCAAGAAAGACAAACAAAATCTCTTTTCAAGCGGGGTTATAAAATTTTGGATAAATACAGTAAAGAATTACGACTATCAATACTTGTCAAACCAATGCGGATTGTTTTTGTTGAGATTTTTTTACATTAGTTCGATTTTGTACTGACTAATAAAAACACAGAGTGGTTGGTTACTCAAAAGAAATAATTACAAATGATATATTGATACGATCATAGACAGAAGCTAAAAAATTTCTGAAAAAATCTGTTTCTATCCCAGTTCGATTAAATAAAAATTAACAAAAATTTAATTGTTTCGATATCGTTCTGGTGGTAATCCTACAGGTTTCCTTGCGTTTTGTGTGTTGTGTTGTACTATATTGTCCTTTTTGTCGGTTTTTATTCATTGAACCTTCTGTTTCCATTCTGTTCTTTTAACTCAATTTTTTTGTTTAGTACTTCTTACTTGTGTCAGTGTTTCTTTGTTTGTTGTTTAATGTATTTTCTGTTGTCATCCGAAGGGTTATCTCCGAGGTTATCTCAGTTGTTCTTAAAAATTTCTGTCGCACCATATATCAACACTGTCCTACATATGTTTTGTATACTCCAGGTTTACAATATACATATACTTAGATGTTTATTTTTACAGATTAGACGAATAGTTACATAGGAGCAGTCCTGTGACTGCGGATAGCGATAGAGACCATGCAGTAGGGAGGTCTTATTTTCTGGCAGAAGAAGTGCTCTATTTCGACGAAGAAGTAATCTGAAGAAGTGAAGACAATGACCAGCAGGTGTTGTCTTCAGTTCTTGCAAACGAAGAAGTGATCTAGCTTTGATGAAGAGTTCCATGAACTGCAGACAATGACCAGAAAGTCGTGTTTTCGCGTGACATCAATATCTTATATTAATATAATAGTTATTAAAATATTAATTATTAAAAAAAAGAGTGTGCGTGAAATCTTTACGAGCGATTGAAGTAAAACTACTTATCGCAAAATAAATATTAAATTACAATTCAATTATATTTATTGTCTGTATACTTTACAAAAGTGATACAATGTTATATTTATATTATGCATTAGAAATAGGAATTTGAAAGTTATCATTATTTTTTATATATTATGAAATAATAGGTTTATGATAACTAAAATGTGAAACATAGATTTGACTCTCTATACTCTATTTAAAAACTAGGAGGAGTGATTTGAAAAGCCAGACTTACAGCCTAAAAAGTTACTAGAAAATTTACAAGGCGGCAAATTTAAATACATTTCTTTCATTTAAATAAAATTGAAAATAAATGTTTATGGACACTTTATATATGGTCTAAGATGGTCACAAAGTAAACTTACAATAATTATATTAAAAAAAGAAATCAATTAACAAAAGTCACCATTATAAATATTTCACACTTTTAAAACATAACCTATAAATGTCACAAATTACTTGATAAATGTAAGTGGCAAAGTTTTATAGTGTAAACTTGACTCCAAATTAACCAATAAACAAACGCGATTGTTGCCAACTTAAATTCAAATCGCTCCTCCTAGTTTTTAAATAGAGTATAAATACCTTTAATGTATTTGAAACCGAAAGAAGATTATAATACAACACCATTTTTACTCGAACAGAATAGTATCTAATAGTTAAAGGATACATAATTAATTACAAGATTACCATAATAAAATTTATAAACTTCTAAACAAAACATAACCTCAATTCCACTAAAATGTCAATGCAAATTTGTTTTGTTTGGAAAGGTTTTTAAGCTCCTTCCTTCACCGTTACTTCCGTCAGAATTACTACCGTCAGAAAAAAAATCTGAGTTACCCTCTAGTCGCGCCTAAAGAAGTTTTACTTCAATAATTGTTTGTTTTATTTATTTATGTACCCATACATTAATCTTTAAATCTATATTTAAGAAGACAATGAAAGGTAAGGATGGTCGAGGTTCGAATCTCGATGCCAGCGCTCTTGTTTTCACAAAGACACACGTACACATATGTATATCTATTAACTCGAAGCAAGTCTTAACAAGTCTTGTTCGATTACTGCTACTGTAGCGTAAAAACACACACTATCTCTTAAATGTTTTCTTACGCCACTAACAAAGGATAGCTAAGTGAGTTAAGGGAAAGTAGAGATAGTGACGTCACGCGAAGACACAACCTTCTGGTTATTGTGTGCAGTTCTTGGAATTCTTCTTTGAAACTAGAGCCTTCTTCGTCTGCAGGAACTGAAAACAACACCTTCTGGTCATTGTCTTAACTTCCTTAGATTACTTCTTCGCCGAAACTAGAGCACTTCTTCTGCAAAAACACGGGACCCCCACAACTGCATGGTCTCTATCGCCATCCGCAGTCACGGGACCGCTTATGTATAACTAGCTAGACTTCAAAGATGTCCTAATATTACTTTGTTTTCTGAATTCAGTTTTCAGAAATTCTGAGCTTGTAATTTTTGCACCTGAGGCATTCAGGTGGCATGGCTTTGTCGATGTTGTTTTTCATTGTTAGTTTGCAACGCAGAGGTCATGCATCTAGTCTTGTTTATTAAAACCTTCATGTTAAGTATTTTAATACCGCGACGAATATTGCATCATCAGTATAATGTAATATTTAATTACCAGTCCAGTCTTTTTAACGGCTTTTATTAATTGATTTATAATCATGTTGAATAACAGGGGCTGAGACTGCCACCTTGTTCGTATCTGCGCTGTTGTGTTTGTATCTTTGATGAATTCAGTGGATTCTTTCGGTCAATTACAGTTCTCCTATGATGTACTCTAGAAATTTTTTCTACTATCTGTGGGAGTGTGAAAAATACACCAATAGTAGATTAGTTTCTTTGAAATTCCTGATGTGCTTCACATATTTGGATTGAGGTTAATTCGTTGACAATGATCTTAGTTAGGGGTTATAGGGAAGTGCTTAGTGATGTTAGTCCCAATCAAAGCTAAAATATGTACTGAGAGTAACAAATAAAAACAGGGATGTTTTTGGCTCTAATGGAATACTCTCGCTTTGAGTGAAGGTGTCTCGCTTTGAGTGGAGGAGTCGCTTGTCAAGTAGAGGAGATTACCATCGAGTTAGATAGTTTAACCTTCAGTTCTAAAGTCTCGTATTGAGTGCGGCAAAGTATTGAGTAAGAAAATTTCCAAAATAAGGTAATTATTCTTAGAAAATTCTAAAGAACGACCAATTAAACAACAAAGAATTAAAGGTGCACCAAAAACAATAACCAGGAAATTTCAGAAGTATGTAGAATATTAAATAGGAAAATTTTGTTTGCTCTAACCTCGATTTAATAGATCTAAAATGGTTTTACATCGGATTGTTATAAAAACGTGATATTGACACCAAAAAATCTTTAACAATCGTTTGTTTATCTTTTAAAATCATTTGGTTTTTTTAAAAAACAAACACTCTAGGAATTATTATCTTATACCAAAAGGTAGCAAAGATTTAAACAAAAAACTAATCACCCTCTGGGAACATTTTACATTTTACGTTAAAGATGAAAAATCACACTAATATTATATAGGCGAAAGTTTGTTTGGATGGATGTATGGATGTTTGTTCCTCTTTCACGCAAAAACTACTAAACGGATTTTAATGAAACTTTACAGTAATGTAGCTTATAGATCAGAATAACACATAGGCTATAACTCATTGATGCCACTCGCCACCAGGTGGCGCTGCAGAGTAGCACCTTTTGCCCTGTTCAACCGATTGTCATGAAAATTGGTATGTATATGTATTTTTTTACGGAGAAAACGAATATGCTATGCTCATTGATGCCACTTGCCACCAGGTGGCGCCGCAAAGTAGTAACTTCTGCCCCGTTCAACCGATTGTCATAAAAATTGGTAGGTATATGTATTTTTTGACGGAGAAAACGAATATGCTATGCACATTGATGCCACTTGCCACCAGGTGGCGCTGCAGAGTAGCAACTTCTGCCCCGTTCAACCGATTGTCATGAAAATTGGTATGTATATGTATTTTTCGACGGAAAAGGTTTGTATGATATGCTCATTGATGCCATTCGCCACCAGGTGGCGCTGCAGAGTAGCAACTTCTGCCCTGTTCAACCGATTGTCATGAAAGTCAGTATGATGCTGTATTTTTAATGGTTAATATAAATATGATATTCGTATTAATGGCAGTTACCACCAGATGGCGCTTACATTAAACGAGCAACCACAACTTATTTGATTACTTTATATCACGCCACCGTAAGGTGGCGCAATTGATATCACATATTTAAACGAGCACCAGTTATTGATACATAAAGACCTTGCTTTTATTCGAATTACACGCAGACGAAGTCGCGGGCAAAAGCTAGTATTGCAATGGTTTGAAAAACATTTACCTACAAGTAACCGGAGAATTATAAACTAAATATGAATGAAATATCTTGGAATAGTGCCAAACGATACAAATAAAAATGTCGATATTACATGTTTAAAACAGAACTGTTTCTCTGTCTCATTTACTTGACTATTTACGGGTTATTCAACTCGTTACAAACATCAACATTTCTAAGAAATTATATTTTATTAACTGGCCATTTCACAGAACAACCACTACGCCAATTGAACTTAAAATCAATATTATCATCATCAGATCAAACTCGAAGCGAATGCTAAAACAACGTCGGAAATGTTGAAGTTATGTTCATAACGTTAGATTATTTATGTTGTATGTTTGAATAGGGAATTCGCTGTCCGATTTTTTCATGTCAGTGCCCAAAACCGCTATAAATTCTTATATAACACCAGAGTTCGGTTTTATTATCAGGAAAACTGGACAAAAAAATTGAATTTATAGTTTAATATACCTAAACTAAGACAATTCCTTAGTTTATTGGAATAATCTCAAACATAAATAACTTGTTTAATTGTGTATTTGCATAAAAAAATAGCACAAGCTATGTGACTTCTGATTTTAACCAGTTTAATCGGGCCATTCAGAGCAGAAAGCCTGAAAAAGCGTTCTTTTTGCAAAGCACCCATTTCACTGGAGTTTCCTGTGTGTTGCAATTTTTAAACCTCATAGTATTATATATTTTTTTATTTCCTGTAATATTAAAATAACACTGTAAAAATTATAATAAAATACGTTAAACAAAATTAAAAGAGAACTATAATTTTCAATTAACGTTGTTTTTCTACTTCTTGAAAAGCGAGCACAGTTGCATGCATTATTAAAACACAAACCTTTTTTCTATTTCTCTATTTCGTTACAGAGTTGAGTTCGCGATCATCAGGTAAGAAAACCAAAAAAAAAATTCTTTTTAACCGTTGAAACACGTTTTTATATATACGCTACATCAAGATGGATGTTTACGAAAAAATTATCTTGAGGCCAAAATGGTAGTAGTCCGTTCAAACTCGCATCAATGAAAATTTAACTGGCAGATTACAGATTATCGGATAAATCATTTCCAGAGTATCATTTACTTTTTATTACCTTTGATTTGTTGTTTCTTTCTAACTAAAGGCAGCCTTTTTTGCTCAGAGACACAACGAATAAAACAAAGAGAGAAATTAAAACTACAACCTATTTCCGTTACACTTCTCTTCTGATTAAATGACTCATGTGCAATTCTCCTGTCTCTCAAACAATAAGAAAATACATGTGAGGGAGAAAGCATGCAGTCTTAATTATTTTTTTTTGTCTTACTCGTCTCACGCTCGTTAGATTATAAAAAATGTAGTAAGTATATGCTCACAGAAGGTATTAATAAAATAAGAACCTGATACAGCTGATCTTCTTAGTAAACTGGCTTTACTCGAGTTGTAGAGATCACATTTATAATTTGAATCGCATTTATTACGAAGTAATATCTGTTCTGCAGTTTGTTATAAAAAAAAGTAGGTATAATAAAACTAGCTGCACAATAGTTTACTGAAGTAAATATGGCTGCCAAATAAATAAAAACAGACGTTTCAAACTATTTACGACAGAAAAAGAACAATGAAAAAACAAATTAACTTTGACGATCTCCAAGATATCTGTCAATTGCCCACCGAGAACTGTTGGAAAAAGACCACTCGGACCAATTGCATTCTGTTTCTAATACCTTAAATTTTTCACGTCATCTTGAAAGTTTCCTATGTGAATACGCTCAAATATTCTCCAATTTATTGTGTTGGAGTTACCATCCTGAATTGACCATACTAAGTATATCATGAAAGTAAATTAAACCGCCAACCAATTTTAAAAATGCGTATATTAGAAGACCACTTGTCATTTGTTAGATAGTTTGCCATTACCTGTAGTAATCGGAAAAGGCAATTCTGGCAGGTCTGAGGGGTAGTGCAAAAAGGTCACATCTTGAGTCACGATACGGTGGCGTCATATTCCTGGTTTAAATATATAAGATCAACTGCGCCACCTTACCGTCGAGTACTAGTACTTAATTAGGTAAGAAATTGGACAGAGTTATCCTCTTCTTTTTTTAAACGGTCAAAATTGTCCATGACCGGCATCTAGCGCTGTAACAATCTTTGAAAATTTAATTTAGACACTATGTTTTTTAATACAAGTAAGAATCACAGCTAATGTATGAATAATCACACAAAGACATTAGTGAAGATTTTTTATAACCAGTAGTATGAAGGTGGTAGTGGTAGCTAGAGAGCTGCGTATTAGACGATAATTGTACGTTATTGAAATAACTTCGCTTAAGGTTTGCTTGGATGGTGACAGCAGAAGAAGACAATATTTCAAACTGCAATAGTGTGGCGACTTTTCTCAGAGTGAACTACGCTAAACTATATCTATGTTATGAGAATGTTAGAATTACTATCAATCGCAAGAGACTTTAAAAATATCTTTCAATACTAATAAAAACTGTGTGTTAAGGTATCTGTTATTGTGACTCATTTAAGATGTTTTACTTTCAGGATCCTATGTTTAAACAAAACACAGACCAAAACAAAAGTTGATAGAGAAATGACGAATAAATAATTATATTAATAACATATTTTTCAAAGTTCTCGAATACTGTTACATCTATCTTGCGAAATTAACATTATTCCAGTTCATATATTATAACAGAATACAAAACAGTTTTATTTTATATCTTTTAAATTGTAGTGTAACTTATCAAATATTGATTAGAAGAACACCATCCATTTATCCTTAGAAAACATCCATTTACCCTTCGAATAAGCTAATAATTCTAATGAAATTATATACATCGAGTTTTATGTAAAGCGATAATCAATTCATCACACTTTCAGAAAATAAAGCTTTTCACCCGGAAAACAAACTGCCCGAGCTTAAACACACAGAGAGATTCACATGAGAGTTTATACCCCCATATTAATGATGAACTCCCACACCTATTGTCATCCGAAACATTTCCTGAATCCTAAAATTCCTTTCTACGACCATCCTATTTGTTATCCAAGTCTTCTGACCCAACATCTCAGTATTTTCGCAATCGAAAAAACTCTTTCAATACAATGGCCAACATAACCATTCGAAAAACAGAAGAATTGCCTTAATAAAACCACACCTTGTATTAAATGACACTGTTAAAAATAACAACCTGAACTTTCCACATTTTGACAACATAACTACGTTGTAGCATTTTATGTTAGTATAGATTTTTTTTAAACTTATATGTAGGCATCGTTTTCCAAATAGGTCATATGTTGCTTTAAATTCACTCACAATTATTAAATTTTTAAGATAGAAAATATTAATAAAACTCAGGTTGAAACGGGGTTTAAGCAAAAAAAAATCGAGTTAGGTAATCTATAATTTTCCAAGATTAAGAAGTACTGTATTCCTTATTATCATATTTCAACGGTGTTATTCCTAACAAAGTGTTATCACCAAAGAGCAAGAACTTCATTTCTGCATGTCAATCACCCCATAGAATCTACATGCAAAAAGTTGGTATAGTGGGGTGTGTGGTTAAAAACATGTAGCCATCATGTGCGTCTTTTGACTTTATAAATCTATTTGAAGTAACAATCAAAATTACCAGCATTACGTTAGTTGTTATATTGTTTTTTATGTGATTGTGTGTATTTGCTTGATCCTAAATTTGAATATTTTCGTTCTGCTTACCATGCTATAAACTATTACCATTAATACACATATTGGTAAAAGGCAAGGATTTCACATTTGTAAAAGATCATCTTAAAAAAGTGTGCCAAGCTGATAGCTATACTAAGAAAGCTGAACACCAACTGCGCGTCATATTTTGCACTCAAAACACTATATTATGGTTTAAATGATAATGCGGGTATAATTTCAAAGGGGAAAAGATTAGGCTATGGTCAATTTTCGTCTAAACATGTTATATTGGGTATGAGTTCAACAAGATTACAGCGTCTTTTGTAGATCCATCATACAAATAATTCTTTGAGTCAAGAGTTAAAGACTGCTTGCACCGACAGATTACTATCTTATGTTCTCGTTATTTGCCATGTGCTCAATAAAATAGAATTAATCTAATATACGAAGTTGGTAGTAAAAAAACAATACAGTTTTTTATGTGGAACCCCTTGCATTCCCACGTCTTCCCCACTCGTCCTAACTTGCAATCCCAAATTAATAAATTGTCTCTTCTGCCCCAATAGATGTTCTCGGTACATTTGTATTTAGGTCTATACCTACGATTCAAAACATATTACAATTTCAACACATGATGGCTTCAAGTTCGATATAATACGAAAAACAAATAGCTATTTCAAGCCAACAGTGTAATTAAACTGAGGGATTTACACACATTCCAACTTTACATTGTCAAGCGGTCTTCACATAAGTCCATCAAAATTTACCTTACACCAACTTTGTTCCAATAGGCAGATAAATTGTATGCTGACTGCAAATAAAAACGTGTAAATCAACGTTAAATCATTGCTTTGTTTATCCACATTTAGCTGAATTGTCAGAAAAAACGAAAAAGGTAGAATAATGAATAAGATGTACCTGTTATTAAAACTGAAATCCATTTTATTTTAAATATGGATGGAATTATTACAAAGGTTCTTAAAATGTAAGATGTAAGTAAATAAAAACTACTGAACACTGAAAAAATATAATGATCATATGATAGATACAATAACTTGATCCAAACGAAAAGTATGTTCTTACTCTGCATAATATCATTAGATGAATAGTGGAAAGAAGATAGCTAATTTACTAATGAGCATATTAAAATACTTGCACTAATATTGGCTAAGTCTTCTATCTATATTCATAACATTAAATTTTTAAACTTGTTTAATATTCTTGCCGAGCATCTACCGATTTTAAGAATAAAAAATACAAGAAATCTTCATGGTGGTTGAATTCTAAATATTCACTATCTATTTAAATTAACATAAAGCAGAATTTTATCTAAAATAATAAATAGTGACTTGTCTGTGTTCTAAGTTTTCAGTTGATATTTTCAATATCTAATACAAAGCTTACCTTCAACTTCTCCATATTAACGATTTTTCGAAACGGAGCTTCAGTTCAGACTAAATGATTCTAAGCTACTTTGAATTTCCTGGAATGGTAGATGTTGTATATCTTTAAAAACTATCAAATTTTCCTAAAGTTAAATTGCATTTTGTAGCCCTTAAATTACCCTTAGCTAGCTTTCGGATCGTGGATCCCTTCTGAGTCTCTTATCAATTCCTTCCAAACAATTATTAATGGGTGCAAAGTACAGACATACAAATAAAAGAGTGAAATCAGTTTTAAATTGTTTATTCAATGAGAAAAAATTCTATTTGATAGTAAATCAATAGTAAGTAAATAATTAGTTTCTTAACTTTGTCTGATGTGAAGTCTTCTGTCGGAGCTTGCGATAGCGAGTGTACTATCTGAAGAACCAAATTTGAAGACCCCAGGACCGCAGTATTGAAGTATTCTTAAGATAAACTGAGTCCACTGGAACAATAGGTGCGATGGGCAGAAACTGATGTATTCTTACAAATACGGTGGCCACTGAAAGTTTCGGTTCGTCGAATGACCCTGAACTGGTGATTTCGGTGATTTCAAAATGTAGATTAAGTCGAGACTCTCGTCCTTCTCTAGGACCCTTCTAAAGATGGCAAACGCCAAAAAAACGAAGGGTGCAGAGAATTAAGATAGACAACTAATACTTAAAAAATTACCAAATGAAATGAAATAATTTAGCATCGAAACTCACGACGAAGCCAAAAATTACTCCTACCCAAAGCAGATAAGGTAGTCGAGTCGACGCAAGTAACCTGATAATTTTAAAATTCAATAGTCGAGGAGCTAGGCCCACAACGAACGTTACAATTTTGATAGTTTTGCTTTTATCTGTTACTAGTTTTTTCAATTATTTAATAAATAATTTTAGGAGTTAGATAAACCCACGTGTAACTTTCGAAAAAAATTCAACGTTTAGTATTTGGTTTTCTTTTGGCGAAGTACGTGGCTGGATCATTAACACATATCAACTCCAAAAATGTGAAATCACGACCGTCACGATACGTCATGTTACACGTAGCTCGCTCACATAATGGTTCAGAATATGATCACAAATTATCACAACTATTTACAACCGATTTCAAAAAATCTAAACTGATCATAAGCTATTACACGTAATCACACAATCATAATTGATCAAAAATTAATTCAAGGTATCTTATATGTGATTAGATATATATTGCTTCAGAGCGTTAAAAAAGCTATGCTTTTCTTTCTGGATCATTTCCGGGTATTTATTTTTTAAAGAAAATACTATTTTAAAAATGTTTAAGTAATAGATTCAATTTACAGTAAGCTTTTATTGCAAATCTTATTATAATTCAATATTTATAAAATAAAATTTTCACAGTGTACTAGGTTGTTCGACCCACACATATTCAATTGATAATAAAGTCAGGACCCTAGTTAATAAACCAAGAATAAACATGGGCTCGGACAATAAAGGAGAGCAAACCGAGAAGCTGACATATGGTGGTAGTTTAGCCAAATCTAAGGACAATAGAGGGCTGTTAACGTATCTATATATTTTGGACCAAAGGAAAGTCAGCTGGAGGTGAAGGTAACTCTGGGTTAATTCAATTTTAAATAGAAATGGAACTTTTATTTTCAAGTATATGTACTGTAATACGAAATTATGAGGGTAATTTGAAATTGATACTCGATAAACGTCTTAACATGAGAACCAACTGCACTCGGTTTTAACATTTGCTCTCCAATACATGACGTGTGTAAAATTTTTATACAAAAAAAAATATTACTGTGATAGCAACAGCTGTCGTATACAAGCTGGAATTTGATTCTTTTTTTTACAAACAATCAAACTTAAATTTCTGAATAAAATTTTTGTAAAGAAAAAAATTGTTCTGCAACTTTAAGATGCCCCAAAGACACTTGGCAGAGGTATTAACTGTTTCCTAGATGTTATATCAGACATGCACGTTTGAATTAAAAACTCTTAATAACGGCAAAGACAAAGTCATCAACTAAACAACATGATCGGTTTGTTTGCCAAATTACTAAAAAATCTCAGTGTTTTTCATACAGAGTTGGAATAATAAATTTTAGAAGATACAGCTATGACTGTGACAGTAAAAACGATAAGAAAATACTTCACGCTTAAGGGTTGCACAGTGGGAGAGAGTTACATATCCCACAGTGACCGGCTAAATTCGTGCCTCCAAAACCAAAACTGAATATGAGCAAAACAGAATTGACAAAATGTTCTTTTTTCGGATGAGACTGAAATTGGCTTAAGATCAGATGACCATCGAATCCAGGAAGACAAGCCAGAGTTTCATCTGTACCAAGATATCAAGAAGGAACTGTAATGTTCTGGGGAGGTATTATAGGGCTGGGAGCAAAAACTTTATTAATACCACTTTAACAAATCGAAGATGTGTTAATTTAGAGCTAAATACATGCTGAAATTGGGGATAATTTTATCTCCATGAACGATAATGCAATTTTATAGACGCAGTGTGTCTAGTGAATGTTTTGAAACTAAAGATTTTATAATTTAAGACTGTCCTGCATGTTTTTTAGTCTTAAAAATGGTTGAAGCTTGATGAAAAAAATGCAGGAAAAACAGTTGCTTTGACTCCTGCGCATATAAAATTCAGTTGCAAAATTTACCTAGAAAATTATTGCCATGGAAATTGCTAAAATTAATATTGACAATGTGATAAACGAAATAATTTTTTTCTTACGAGAAACCAAAATAAGTAAAATGGCAACGATGATTTTTTCTTAAATTTTTTTTGTTTAATGTAAATTTTCTGGAAATCAAAAGCCAGAATTGTCGTTAGCCACACAAAAACGTCCCTACTGAAATTCAATATTTTTTCATAAATATACTAGAACAATATGAAATTATCCTCGTATATAAATTAACTTACAGTTAGAGTAGTTAATTAAAATGGGTTATTCAATTCATTAATCGTAAAATCATTATAAATCTAACTTCGTTTGATAAACTAAATATTTTTTTAAAATCTTAAAAAGTTCGTATAAAGTTCAAATCCCATAATCCACAATCCACAAAATACGTTTCTGATTGGTGATTCTACAAACTTACTCCTTTAACTTTTGACACCAGAGAATTTCCCCGGGATCTTAGGCACCGTGATGGATATTTTCCATCTTCATGAAAAATGCATGTTGAATTATTACACTGCATTGTTAAATGGAGGAGGCACATTTTACGAAGAAAACTTATTTTGCTTTGCAATCGTGTAGATGCAGGGATTTTATATGAGACCATGTTTTCAGCATGACAACCGGAAAAGGCTTCGTGATTTCCTTTAAAAATGCAGACGGAATTATCTCTAAAATCTTTTCTGATAGACATTTATTCTACAGTTTTTTCCAATTAATTTCTATAATAGAACTTTTAGCTATAATTATTCAACGAAATATTATATATAAAAAAAAACAATAGTAGGTATAGTAGTAGGTATATAGTAGGTATATTCAAAAAGAAACAATTAATTCATTATAAGGTGATGCTTATTACTTATAACTTATTACAATTATAATTTTAATTTCATGCGTTAGAGTAAAAAGAGAGATCCTCATCAGGCTCTAAAAAGACCTGTCCCAGATATTTAGGCCGTTGGCGAACTAATTATTCTGCAGTAACAAAAAATCTGTAGTAACCTTTTTGCTTGTTTTCGGCTTAGAGTAAGTTGCTTTTTCCAATTACGAACTTTAACTTTTGATGATGCCACAGAATGGGGCGAATTCGTAAAAGGAGTACTAGCTCCTTCTTTCACGAGACTCGTTTTAGATAAACCCATTCTGCCCATAGAAAGGTTAATGTGTTTTGTTTAGCAGTTCCAGACTGTTTTGAACTCGAACATGATAGATTGTAAAGCCTGCAAAGCAACATGGCTATCGAAGGCAATAGGTAAATATTCTGGCTAAATTGAGGCGTTTTTAAAGCACGCTTAAGCAAAGAAGTCAATTGGTAAAAGATCGGCTAAGAGGATTGTAGGAGTATTTCACAAAGTTTAACGCCTAAACCTACTCCTTCTTGTGTTTTAGAATCAGTAGAACAACTAAGTTGAGCGATTTTGTTTTGTGTTAACTCACCCTTATTAAGACTAAAATTTAATGTGAGTTCGAAATCTCTTTTAAGGCACAAAAAATCTGTAACCATCTTCATGGATTAGGTTGCTCCGACCCTTAGAATCCCACGATTTCCTGTAGTATTTATTAACCACCAATAACTTTTCAGAGCAATTCTCCCTAAGGAGGAATGTCTAGAAATACTTTTAATGCCGCACTAGGATACAATCTAATTGCGCAAATAATCCTTATTTAAGCGAGTCTTTGCATTTCTTTTACGCTATTATTGCTTTTTGTTGCATTGTTTTGTTTCACCAATCCAACGCGGCATAGGTGAGTAGTGGTGTGACACCGTTAGATATAACCAATAGATCATAAGAAACTATGTTTTCCAAAAAGTCCTTGTAGCATTGGAGGGTATGTTTGAGAGGTGTGGATTTGACGTAAGTTTCCTGTCGAGGACAAATCCTAGGAATTTTAACTCTTATATGAGTGTCACTTCATGCATAAGGAGTTTAAATAATTGATTTTCTTCTATTGGTGAATGAAATGTGTGTCGTTTTTTTTAGGATTAGCTAAAAGTCCTTTTTTTTTTAACAGCAAGTAGTTGGGAGGTTTAAGCCACTTTGCATGTGGACAGCAATAATATATCCCAGAGCACAAAATTCTTTTCTTTTGAACTTAATGAGATCGTCAACTACAATTGAGCAGAGTAAAGGCGATGAAACACCTTGAGTACAGCCTTTTACTGCTTTTATGGTAGGCTATTGATCTCCAACGTAGGTAACTATATTTCTAGTATATAGCATTAATTGTATCCATTTGATAATGGTAAGTTGTATACTAATTTTTGGTGGTAGCATTAATAGAATGAATGCTCCCTACATCTATAAACGTACATGAACCCACTTCCTTTGTATCAAAAGTCTTTTTAATATCTCTTAAGAGATCAATTGTAGATTTACGTGCTTACTTTACAAGAAATACATCAATTTATTTTATTACAAATTAAATTTTAATTTAATTTTCTTTAGAAATTAATTAGCAATAAACTGTAAATATGCCGTCTCAGATAATTGTGTATTAAGTTTTAAATAAAAATAACAAATATTGGCTTTTGTCATTGTAATAAAATTTTTATCTCGCTATTAATTTGCAATAAATTGGTGTAGTAACATTTGATGACTTTCTTATTTTGTCGCTTCTTTGTCAACTCAAAAACACTTTTTGCTGAATCTAAAAACATAATTGAAGTTACATAAGTAAACAATAAACAACAATTTTGTAATTACTATATTTGCACAATAGCAACATAAAATAGTAGTAAACAAGTTTGGATAAAATATTCCTACAGAGGATCAATAAAGTCAATTTTACGAGTGCAGGTTGAGTTTATTACACTGTATGGTGGTAATAAATCCGTTGCCATAAACTCCAAATGAAATAGAATTTACGTTCAATTAAAACCGTAATTTAATAATCATCAAATCTTTGTGACTAAACAGTATTACTGTGATGTATTAAAAGGTATTAACGATGCTTAAATATAAACTGATATAAATCCTTAAATCGTAAACACCGAACAGTTCTACATTCTCAATGATACTAATCGTTAATTTAAATGGATATGGAAACAACTTCTGCTAGTTTCAACAACACAGAAATGAAAACCAGTATCCTCATCCCTCATTTTGACTTCGCTAGCAATAGTCAATATCTTGTCGTTCCTGGCAGTAAATAATTTTTTTATGAATGTTGTGGTATAATCTTTTAAATGGTGTCTAGTACAGGGTTTAGCATTAGAACTGTTACCAACTTACCAGAAGCATTTGCGTTTAAAATATATAAAAAAGGGGGCGTCCATAAATTACGTGAGGTGTTTTTTTAAATTTTCTGTAGCTCCCTCTCTCCAAGGTGAGATATCGTGAGATTTTATTCAACCCCCTACCCCATCACCCAATCTCACGTGAGATTTTTCAAAATGTCGGTTTACATGCGTTGGATTTTTATCGTAAAAAGAAAGAAAATATTTGCTTCGTGCTTTTATTTACGACAAGTTATGCCAAGTAAAATCAATATTGCTGAGAGCTATAAGTGTAAAGATTAAACAATAAAATACTTAAATCGTAACTACTGCGATTAAAAAAAAAGAATATCTACTCTAATTCAGTCCATGGAGAATCATGCGCGATCTCAAGAGAGATTATTGAAACCAACATGTCGAGATTATTGGAACCAACATGTCGAAGTATGAATGAAATTATTTTCTTTTGAACGAATCAGTGAATGATCTTAATCGTATTACGATTGCGCTTAAGACTTAATCTTAAGTATGTACAATCTGGATAATGGAGCTAAATAGTATATTTTTTTTGTATCAATCAGAAAAAAATTGCGTGAAATTTGTCGAGGACCCCCCCTCTCACCAACGTAAGATTAGATGAGATTTAAATCTACCCCCTCCCCCCTTAAACATCTCACGTAAGTGATGGACGCCACCAAACAGTTATTTAAATAAAATTTAAAGTTAATAGTGTGAGAGTATTATATTTCGCTGTACAGAATAAAATATTTGTTACGCTTGGTCGAACGTGGCGAATTTCTGAACTTTCTGTTCTGTGATGAGTAGTTCATAAACTCTCAAAATTATTGAACATACCTACAAAAATTTGAGCCAACGAACGTTCGCCTGAAGTAAGTTTTGGTATTGGAAGCCGTAACCGCTCTCCATCGTTTTCTTGAACCTGTTTATTTTTTATTCTCACGTAGAGCGTCGTTGAGGTCGGACACGGTTGCCTGTGACACTAACCCTTTGAAATATCTCTTGTCAAGAGTCACAATGGTCCAGACCAGACCGAGCGCTCTGTCTAGAGACAGCCTAAAGGGCAACTCTCACAAAAAACCATAGATCCCGAACTCCTCGTGCCCAACCTTAACGACGCGCTTTTATTCATATATTCTACGTGAAAATCAAACTTAAATTAAATTAGCTTGCCTCGAGATCTAACGTACTTACTTTATCCTAGTTGAATGTAATATAAAACAATACACTAAAATCTAAAACTAATAAATTAATATATATGGCAAAACTACTTTTATTGACTAGGTATATTGTTTATCAAAATTACCAAGTGACATCATCGTCGAATCTTGTATATTTGAAGATTTTAATAGAAAAAAAAATATTTTCACTGTAAGAATAAATTTTCCTGTAAACATTATGAATGTTTCATACATTCCATTTAAGTTGATTGTTTGCCAATACTCATAAGAGAAGAAATTACTGATATATACAGGGTGAATCAGGGCAGATGCCTCGGAATATCATGACGAAATGGCATAATATTCTTTATTTTCTAATGTATGATGATCATGTAGATCGGCAAGGCCTATATTTTAAAAATATTTTCAAATATACAGGGTGCTCCAAAAAAGTGTTGTATATCAAAGCTATATTTTTTCATATGGAATATTCTGTATTTGATGACATATTTGACTTGTCCTTAAAAATTAAACGATACTTTTATAAAGGTTCCCTATACCTAAATATTTGATTTACATATTTTTCTGAAAATGTAAGGTCTTGGAAAATATTAAATATCTACACATCTAAGAATCAGAGACATATTGGCTCTTGGATCTAATATAAGACCATCTCCTTATTACGCAGAAATTTATTATTATAAATTTTTGTACATGGTGTTCAAAATATTTAAATTTCACATTTAAACTGTAATAACGTATCGATTTTAAAGGTCTTATCGCAAATTTATTTTGGCTTTAAAATTATTTTGGAGTTTCCTATACCTAACCCTTTTACTTTTAGGCTTATTGTCAATATTTCACTTTTTTATTTACAAATTGGATACATGAAAACCAGAATGTTGGTACATGCGACCTTAGAACACGAACTAGCAAATACCATGTGATTGCCACAACGCACTTTAAACCCTTGCACCGATTTTAGCCACATAACACCAAATTGTGGCATAGGTGACATTTATACACTAGACTGACTAATGGCAGTTTCTCTTGCAATTTCTGCAAGTTGGAGTATTGACTTTAGAACCTATTACCAAAAACTCATTATCTTTCCTATTAGTAGAAGACTTGCATTTTTGATATTTTGGATTAACCACAGTGCATATGTTTGCAACGAAAGAGCTCGGGGTGCTTTTCTGTATATACTCTGGAAGCCAGAGAATTTTTATTACATTCATCAATGGTTAAAACCATATAGATTCTTTCTTGTTGCGAATACAGCATGAGTACTTTGAAAATGTTTGTTATTAAACACTAGTAAAAAAAATAAAAGTTGAAAATTAGAACTTGGAGAGAATTGATAGAACCAACAAAGGTAGTTTGTCAACGGTCAAAGGTTACTAACATTGGTAGAAAATAAAAGAAAACATATCTAAGTTTAGTGAGTATAGATAAAGATTAGAGAATATTTATATCAAAACTGTGAAGAATAAACATTAGAACGCCTACCATAACCTCCAGCTAAAATCATTGGCGTGTCTTTTTGGTAGCGTATCTTCAATAAATACTAATAGACAAATAGACGTACTTATAAGTCTAGCGCCATACTTGTATTTCCTGTACCTATATGTTAAACCACCATTTATATTTTTGTTTTAAAGAAAAATAAAATATATAGAGAAAGTTTCAAATTTTAAATAAAGGGAGATGTACATATTCCAGTATAAATGGTTGATGACAGCAAAGTAGTATCGATTTAAAACAAATTTAGTAAAACTGGGTCTAAAAAAATTGACGCATTCGTATCTATACTAGGTTAAAAGTACATAATACTTGGCAAATAATACAATAGAGAAACTGATCCATCACAAATGTTGTCAAAATGTATGTGAATGGCAACATGGTTATACGTTCCATGTCAAGTTCCAAACAATTCAACGTGATGTCACGTTTTTTTATATGCGGAAATTTTATTTAGACGCCAGAACTCAATTTTTAAACTTTAAATGTTTACAAAGTGTACATACTGGATATTTTTTCTTGTATTCCTAAGCTGGTGTTCTCCAATATTATTTATTAGATATATTTATTCTGTTGCTTTAATAGGTATATACTAAATTGTTGCTGTTTTTAAAACTGTTGTAGCGTTAATAGACTTAGAAATCTACAAAAAAACTAAAAAAAAAAGGCATTGGTAAGCCAGGCGCATCAGTAGATTTATATAAATTTATGGTAACTTCTACTAGTAACGGCCTTCGAGTTTAAACATACGTTTGGGTTTTTTCTCTCTTACACAATATATTATTTAAGTGCAACAGATATTGTACTCACACAGTAATAACAAAGATCTTTCGAAATCTAATCTCACATGAATCTCACGAATCATCTGTTTAATGACTTTGAAATGTCACAACACGAAACATTGAATATATTAAAAGTTAGATGAATCACTTCGCTAATGCTCTAATAACTATGACGTCACTAGAGACAGGTTCAATTTTTTCGTACAGTTATTTTTGCATACGTTTCAGAAAAAAATGTTTCAGATAAAAGTTGTAGGTCTCTTTAAGACAAACAAAAAAGTCCCGTAACATTTTTTTGTACAGGGTGAAGTAAAAAAGTTACGAATTTTTTTCCATTTTGATTTGATGACACGCCCAAACCGCTGGACCGATTTGGCCCATAAAGAATTTTGGACGATTGATTTTTGTACCAAATTTCATTTCGATCCGTTAAGAGATGCGACCGCTATCGTGTCCACAGATTTCGTTATATCGAACTATACATACATACATACATACATACATACATATATATATATATATATATATTGTTATGATTTGATTGGATAAAAAAATTTTTTGTATTTGATAATAGGTAACTGTCTTTATATAGGTGTTTAAAAGTTTTATTTCAGAAAGTGTAGAGAGTTGTTTAGTTTTGTTTTATATTTTGTTTTGAAGAGGTTACCTAGGGACGGGGAAAGAAAGGGATTGGAAGGTTTTAGATTATGATGGGAGATTGTCATGAATTTGAATTAAGAAAAATGTCATAAAGAAAAGTTGGTATTGATTATAGAATTTGAATTTGAGAAGAGAGTTTCATTTTTTAATGTATGAATTTGTGTAATAGAAGTTGAAGTTAAAAATAAAAATTTAAATTAAATAAACAAGAATATAAAGGAAGTTTAAGTTGAATCCAGACCCAATAACAGTAGAAGCAGCCGGAGCCGAAGAAAAGTAAAATAAGAATCCATAACAAATTGTCGATCCAACGTGGGGCAACAACAACAACAAGGATAGAAAAGATTTCAGAATAAATTGATGAACCAACGTGCGGCGCAACTTGTAAAAAAGAACACCCAGACACCCAGAAAAGAATAAAAAGAAACAGGACACCAAGCCGATCGCAAGAAACCGAGATAGAAATTTTGAAATTTCATATTAGAAAAATTGTACTCTGGGGTAAGATTTTTAAATTTCTATATAGAGACAGTTTTTTTATTTTTGTTGTTTATATTTGAAATAGGGGGGATACATAAATTCTGTTAAGACATAGTTTATAAATATTTAGGTTGATACAAATCATTTTTATAAAAATTTTTTGATTTTGACAGTGTCAATAAGACATAAGAAATTTTGATATACGGGGGGTGAATTAAAATTATAAATTTAATACACATATTAAAATTTAAATCAAATAAAAACAAATTGAATAATTTTAAATAATAAAATGGAAACAAGAAGAAGGCAAAACAAGAAACAGGATGTACAGATGCAACAAGGAGATCATCAAAAAGATGAGGACATACAGATTATGGGAACAAATGAATCAGGAGATGAAAAAGAGAATACCACGATAATAGAAGCAATTATTGAAAGTAATGGCAACAAACATGAAGAAAGCGATATGGATAGGATGTTTAAATTTTTAGAAAAAATGAATGAAAAACAAGAAAAAATGAATGAAAAACAAGAAAAAAATAGAAAGGAAGATCAAGAAAAACAGGAAAAAATGAATAATAACTTAAGAGAAGATTTGAAGAAGAATTTACAAGAAAATACAGAAGAAATAAAACAAGATATGAATGCAATGAAAAAAGAAATAAAAGAAGATATGAAAAAAGAAATAAAAGACATGAACAAGAATATGGAAGTAATTAAAGATGAAATGAAGAAGCAAATGGAAATGTATAGAAAAACATTAGAAGAAACAAAAATAGAAATAAGAAAGGAAATGAAAATGACAAAAATAGAATTAGAGGAATTACAAGAAGTAAAAATTAAAATAATTATACAACAAGAGAATATGGAAAAGAAAAATGTAAAAGAAGAAGTGCAAAATACAGTAAAGAAGATATATGAGATGGAAGAAAAAGAAATAAATGTAATACAAGAAAATGAAATTATAAAATTAAAATTAAATAATGAATATGATGATGATAAGAAGAATTATAAAGATAAATATTGTAAAAATGAAGAAGCAAAATATGAAACTATAAAATATGAAGGTGATAGAAATAATTATAAAAATAGATATTATTATGATAACAATAATAAAATTAAAAATAAAACTAAATTCAATTACAATAAGGAGCATAAGAAGAAACCTTATGAAGATGGTGATATAAATTATTTTGAAATATGTGATGAAATTAGAAGATTAAAAAAGATTTGGAAGGATATAATTTATAATTATAAAAAAAGAAAAAAGAAGTTAATTAAAAGCAAATGGGATTGAGATAAAATTAAAAATAAAGAGGAAAATAAGTAATGGGGAAATATTAGAAAAAGGGGGAAGAAACTGATTAAATAAAATAAAGTAAAATTATTAAAATGGGTAGAAATCGAAAGTAATTGTAATTTAAAGGTAGAATAGTAAGAAATGATCTGATAAAAAAGTAAATATAGAGTAAATTTAAAATTATAAAATGTGTCTTAATAGAAAATTTTAATTTTAAATTTAGGGGGATTTTGTTATGATTTGATTGGATAAAAAAATTTTTTGTATTTGATAATAGGTAACTGTCTTTATATAGGTGTTTAAAAGTTTTATTTCAGAAAGTGTAGAGAGTTGTTTAGTTTTGTTTTATATTTTGTTTTGAAGAGGTTACCTAGGGACGGGGAAAGAAAGGGATTGGAAGGTTTTAGATTATGATGGGAGATTGTCATGAATTTGAATTAAGAAAAATGTCATAAAGAAAAGTTGGTATTGATTATAGAATTTGAATTTGAGAAGAGAGTTTCATTTTTTAATGTATGAATTTGTGTAATAGAAGTTGAAGTTAAAAATAAAAATTTAAATTAAATAAACAAGAATATAAAGGAAGTTTAAGTTGAATCCAGACCCAATAACAGTAGAAGCAGCCGGAGCCGAAGAAAAGTAAAATAAGAATCCATAACAATATATATATATATATATATATATATATATATATATATATATATAACTTTTGAACGGAAGGTGGTTTTAAGGTCAGGGGGGCCCAAAACGAAAAACTGTAGTGAAATTTTCCCGACGTCGTGATCTGCGAACCAGCTGAATAGTAGATATAAATTTACTAAAATTCGGTATTACGTATAGGTACTGCGCGTATAATTTTTTTTGGGTATTATCGATTAATCTATTTGGCCCTCCAAGTAATTAGTACAGAGTTTTCTCGAAACCTGAATTTTTATTCGTAAAATATTAAGTTGTCAAACCTAGGAGAGATCAAAGGAAAAATATCTGGTGTCGATATTTACTTGGGCGGTTAAAAGTATAAATTTGGTTTGATACCTGTTTTTCGGTTTACACCTGTACTTATAAAACCTGTATATAAATTACACCATTTTCCAGCTACATAGAAACACAATTTTTTTTATAAATGTTAAATTTTTAAAAGGTAAGAACTGCATGTTTAATCACTGGAGCATTTATTTGTAACTAATTTACAAATGCTGGCACATTTAACAAAAAAATTTTCTAACAAAATCTTGTTACTAGCTCACAGATCCATTATCCATATTCTATTACTACGAAAAATAATTGCAAGGAGACTAAAAGTCAAACAAGTTTCTCAATTGTATACGACCAGCCCAAAAATTAAACGCAAGGATTGCCTTAACATCATAATAAACCGTTTCCTGTTAATTTTAAAATTAGGAATTTGTTAATTATGAATTTTTACATAGATGTAAAGCACATCCAAAGATACAAGAAGCTGTCTACCTCAGATTCGGACTGACCCACAAGCCAATCCAACAAAATGAGACGCAGTAAAAAATTTGCACTTACAATTACACAGACCAAAGATCAATCAAGGATAGAAATTTTTGTAAATTACACGCGTCATTCGAGTAATTGAATAACGGTTGTAGGTCCAAAGTGTGGGGATGAAGTTTTCTGCGCTTATTGACTTTGTTATATTAAAGACTGTTGCACTCCAGACTGCTCTACAGCAAAACCAGCGAGCAAAACAAACATATTCCATGCACTTTAAGTTTACAGTATAAGTTGATACTTTTTTAGCCAGCCCTGCTCTCTTCTTCCTGACGACTGTCTTTAAACTACCTTAACTTATCAATTTTCTTATTGTGCGCAAGTATATCTAAGTATATGCTTTCACTAAGGTTCCAAAAGACATTTCAAAGAAGGTCTATTCTTGGATGTTTCATATCTATTTTGTTAGAAGCGATATATGAACAAAGGTGAATACTACTTTGAAAAGTTTTAATACTTCATACTAATTTTATTAATCATTAACATAAATTTTAAACAAAAAAATATCAGTATGTACATACTTCTTCAAGAGCCGCTTCTTAGCTACATCTGACCAACAGATAGATCGTGTAGGTGTTTATAATCGAAAATAAAAACCAATCTGTGGTCACTACTACCACGCAATTACCTTTTCAATCGAATAAGAATTTTATCATTAACGAGTAATACCAGATTGACTGTTTGTTTAGAATTACTAAAAGTGAAAAGTTCGGTAGTTTGTTTATAAGGGTCACGAAAATACTTTTGTTGTTATTGGTGATGGTCGTAATGGATAATAAATAAAATAATTAATAGGCGTCGAGATGTGGCGCCATGGTAATTTTTTGTAAAAGAATTGTGTAAACAATGTTTTTGTAATTATCGAATTTCTATACTTTAACTTAATAAAAGTTACAAAATGTACAAAAAGAAGATATGATTATCATTATTACTAATAGTGATTTCGGGCACAAAATTAAACACAGTAAATATATTAGACCAATACAATAATTATCCAGATCACTTATCACAATTTTAAGAGCGATAATACGAACAAGGTACGATTGTAATTTCATAAATAATGCACATTGTGTTTTAATTACTCTCATGTTTTTTTTAAACAATATCTGTTTACAGTCATTCAAAATAGTCTCCCTGTTTTGCAATTACGTGTAGTAAGCTTCATAATTCCATCCAGTACGCCATCTTTGTTCACCTGTTGGATGGCTCAGGTAACGACGACAGAAAGCTCTTCTAGAGATGAGAAACGACTTTCACGCATAGGTTTTTTTAACTTTGAGAATAAGGCAACTCTTCCTAGCCTTATTCGCGTAGCTGTTCGGATACTACATTTGCAATGTGCGTGCGAGCGTTGCCATGGACAATGGGTGGACCAGTGTTAAGCAACTGAGGTCGTTTCTTGTGCATTTTTGTACGCTGATAATATAGTCCTGTGACAGTTTTTCCACACGGGACCCTGTCAGTCATAATGATTCCTTGGTTAACGTATGCTATGATCATCATTTTTTTGACCTTTGATTGTGCTTGCCGACATTTTTTGGTCGTTTTTTGGTACGTTGGACTGCGATTTCAACTCCGGTACGAAGTCTCTAATCCAAGTTTCATGAATCGCAACAATTCGGTTTAAGAATGTTTGTCCTTCAATATCGAATTTTTGTTTGAGAGAATCAGACACAAGTTTCATACTCCGATCTTCTGTTGATGATCTCGGCCTTCCTGATCCATTATGCTTACACGACCACCACGAAAACGATTACATCAGTGAGAAAATATAACACGGTTCACAAGTGATTCACCACAAACTTCAGTTAAAGTACTATGGATTTCTGTCGAGTTTTTTCCACGTACAGTTTCAATCTCAATGTATGCTCTATGCTCCTTAACAGTCACATTAACAAAAACACGACCGGGCTCCATTTCAAGATCGCTTAACTTAAAAAATGGAGGACACTATATAGAATTAAAACAAAATAACACAATTTTTCCTCAAGCCTCGAAAAATTTTTTTATTGCTGATGCGTCATCTATCCCTCAGTGGTATCAACCTTTGCATTTTTTATGGAATGCCCCTCGTATATTGACTATATTAAAGACAAACAGCAGTGACAATTCAAGTAATCATTTTATACAAAACATCCTTTTAACAAAAAGTTCTCTATTAAATGGAATTATGTCCTTCTTTTTTTAATATAATGAGATCGAGAAAAACAGAGAAATACTACAGCAAGAAAAGTTGGCTAAATTTGTGATTTGCTTTACATGTCACTTATACCCGAGCTTATACCGTAGTTCTTGACGAAATAGATCATAGCCTTCATTTCGGTTTTATTCTTGCTCCTCGAACTTTACTATTTCAACTTGATTTAAGCTTTTATCAAATAATAAATCGATATTACAGTAACGTGCAGATTTTTTCTTAGTCAGTTATTTATGATCGATGATCACAAAATGGTCGACAAGAAAAGCTGAAGAATACAAACTTGGAAAAGTTTTCAACCAATAGAATAGAGCTTTGATATGCGAATAATAGTTAACAAATTGTGTATTATATAAAATATGAATACCACATACAAATTTTTGTAAGTACCTACATAGCTTCTTAAAACTGTTTTTGAGATTATTGAATAGACCGGTTTTACCTACAGTTTTCAAATTTAAATGATATTCAATTTTTTTGAATATATTTCTTTTTTTTTTTTGAAATTTAGAAAGTGTTTTTTATTTTCGCCGTGTTCTTTGTTTCTTTGTCTCTTTGTCAATCCATGGAATTTTGTAATCGAATTAAAACCTATTTCCCGTCTACCTAGAGATCTGAAATTTTCCGGATAGCTGAGAACTGGATAACAATGCATGTTTCCAGTGTGTTTATCATATACATAGATTTAGAAATTTATACTGAATTGTTATTAAATTAAATATGATTTAAGTTGTGTATAGATATTATCATTTTAAAAGTTTTCATAGAAGTTGATTGTAGCTGAATTGGACAAGCGTCTAATTGTGACAGTTCTGTTGGGTTATCGTAATGGGATCGATCACGCGAGAGAGCAGTTTTTTTCTGTTTTTTTATATAATAGTAACATGACCTATAAATCCACTTTTTACTATAAAAAGTTCTTTTTATAAATTTTGGTTACTCACATACTCTCTTGTTTTGTTCTTTGTACACATTATAAATTACCACCAAGTAAATATATAATTTGTCATTAAATCAGGTAGCATTAAAGTAGATCCAGAAATGAACAATTTACCGATATTAGCAAAGCTGAGGTTGTTAATGTTTTAGAACTTCATAACCAAACTTTATACCTAATATAATTTGGAAAGTATAAAATATTCAAAGCATAAAAGTTTCAATACAGGGATACATTAATTAGAATCTTAAAAGATGTAGTAGTAGTTTATCAGATAAATAACCATTGTTTAACATATATATATATATATATATATAATATATATTTGACATACAAAGGGTACATTTTTGAATTTTGCAATCAAAAGATTGTGTTAATGTAATAGTTAGAATTTTTTGCACGCTACATACTCAAAGGTTCGTAGTTTGTTTAGATTTAGGTTTGAAGTGTAAACGTCTTATACGTCGTACTCATTTTAAAACCTCTATAAAGTTAGCACTACCACATGCGAAATAAAAGATGGCATTGTCGCGAATTTTTTTTAAATCAATGGTTGTGCTAACTTGATATCAAATTAGCACTATGACCTCTTGAAAACGATCTTCCAATGATCGGACAAATGTCTTATGTAGTGCATAATTTGTCGCTTTTTTGTCGTGATTTTGTCGTTCAAAAATAAAATTTTTCACGAAATTTTTTTGCCTTAAATCGATGATAGTGCCAACATAGCATCATGTTAGCACTACCAACCATCTTCTAATACTCTGATAAAATTCTAGATCGGACGAGTTTCGCATCTAGTGCATAATTGGTCGCTTTTTTTTTCATGATAATGTCTTGCGAAAAATATGTTTTGTGGTATTGAAAAAAATTAATATTAGTGCCAACTTTATATTAAATTAGTACAACCGCACGTTGATAAATGTCTTTCAATATTCGGATGTAAATCTTGTATCCACATAATTGATTTATTTTCTGTCGTGCGAAAAAATTTTTTTGGCAAGTTTAAAAAATCTCTAGTAGTGTTTACTCGATATTAAGTTAGCACTACTACACATTATATATGGAATCGACTCTTTCTGACTTATAAATTTATTATTTCTATATACTACTACGAAGTGAACCTTTTTTGGCACGCTATACATATGTATTATGAAACTCTTTCTAGTCCACATAAAATTTTAGTAGCTCACTATAAAGTGAACTCTTTTATTATGACTTATAATGAAGTTAAAAATTATCATGGTTGACACAAAATTAAAACCACTGATGGGTCACTAAACAATGAATATTCTTATGGCTTTATGGCTCCATATTAATTAAACAATAATGGCTGGTTTTATAAAAAACTTAATTACTTTATTCAAAACAAATGATTTTTAATCTGTTCAAAAACAGAGTCTTAGTATGAAACACAATGATTGGTGGTAAAAAAAACTTCTTGTCGAAAATACCAATTTCATTATTCATAAAAAAAATTGTATTAGGCAACTTCAAGAAAACTATTCGTTTTAATTTAATAGAAGTCTAATTTAGCCCAAATGATTTAAAAAAAAATGTCTCTCAATACTCTAGCAAAGCCTGGGGAGAGGGACAGTGCTACTTGATGCTATGTTAGCACTATCATCGATTTAAGGCAAAAAAATTTCGCGACAAATTTTATTTTTGCACGACAAAATCACGACAAAAAGCGACAAATTATGCACCAGATACCAGATAAGACATTTGTCCGATCATTGAAAGATCGTTTTCAAGAGGTGGTAGTGCTAACTTGATATTAAGTTAGCACTACTAATGAAATAAAAAAAAATTGCAACAATTATAATTTCTCACAACAAAACCACGATAAAAAAAACGTTAAATTATGCACGAGAGGAGACATACGTCCGAATATTACAAGATGGGTGGAAGTGCAACTAGATATCAAGGTCGCACTACTATAAAGTTGAAAAAAATTTCGCGACAAAAATTTTTTTTGCACGGTAAAGTCACGACAAAAATGCGACAAATTATGCACTAGATGCGACACTCGTCCGATCATTGGAAGACCATTTTCAAGAGGCTAATTTGATATAAAGTGAGCTCTACCATTAGGTCGCGAAAAAAATTTTTTGCATGACGAAATCACGACAAAAAGCGACAAATTATGCGCTAGCCGAGATTTTTATCGGAATATCAGAAGATGGTTGGTAATGCTAACTTGATACCATGTATGCACTATCATCGATTTGAAGCAAAAAAAATCGCGACAAATTTTATTTTTGCACGACAAAATCACGACAAAAAAGCGACAAATTATGCACTACCTAAGACATTTTTTCGATTATTGGAAGATCGTTTTTAAGAGGTGGTAGTGCTAACTTGATATCAAGTTAGCACTACCATTGATTTAAAAAAAAATTTCGCGACAAATTTTTTGTTTGCACGACAAAATCACGACAAAAAAGCGACAAATTAATCACATAATACCATCTTTTATTTCGCATGTGTTAGTGCTAACTTTATAGAGGTCATTTTAAACCGTCGGTTTGATTTAAAAAATAAACACACTCTTGCTCCAAAAATTAAAAAATCAATGATGAGTTTTCTCCTCAAAATGTAATAAACAAGAAATCTATAAAAAAATAATTTTCAAAATTTCTTGATCAAAAGCAATTTTATCGCAAAAACTATGTGGAATTGCAATTAAAACATGTAGAGAAAATATGAATCTACAACATTTGTTTTTTCATAAAACATATAGCTTTGAAGAAAAAGCTAAAAAAAATAGGAATTGGATAATTGGAGTGGTTTTTGCCAATTTGCAAAAAATTACACTGACAAAAATATATATCCTGTCACTTCATATATGGTCCGGAATGATCGTTAATAGTTATTTATGATATGAGTGTTAAAAATGAGGTTTTATTTTGTGAGTGAAAACGTTTGTGAAATGAGCGGAGCGAATTGAACAATTTCACGAACAAAATAAAATCACTTTTAACACAAATACCATACAATGTTTTTTGTACAACTTCCCTATTTTGAGAATGAAACGAGCGAATTTGCAATGACAATAAACCAAACCGTGTTAAAAGTAAACTAAACCGTGTTAAAAGTAAACTTGTTTACATGGCAACGTGTTAAAAGTATTTTTAATACGCTGTTATGTAAACAATCGTTTTTAACATTGTTTGCTATTATTCAAAGTGTCACTTTTAATGACAGTTGTACAAAAAAGTTTTATCGAAACTACAAAACCGAGACTTTAGGGCCAATTTGACTGGACTACACTGCAGATTCAGTAATTCATTTTAAACCGTAGTTGTGGTGTAATCCATTGAGAATTAGTTTAAGAGCATCCGTTGTATTTTTTGTACAATAAAAGCGATGATAAACTGTATGAAATTCTGTTGATTCGTATTAAAAATTGGGATCAGTCGTTATATAACAAGGATAAATGTGCAATCATTTGTGGTATTTGCAAGGTCAATCTTGGCACATTCTAGCCTTTGATACCGATTATGAAACTCATCAGTTTTTATTATAACACCATTATTTATGTTCCACGATCTTCATATATTTGAAACGTTGGTATTTTGAAATGTAATCCATATAAGATAATAATAAGTTCTTCTTGTAATTCTGATTCATTAATAATAACAATCAATAATAATGTATTAAGCACGTGCGAGTTATATCTAGGATTTTTTATCTGTTAGTTTAAATTACTAATCGAATAATAAAAGTAACTGGAAATCTCTGTAAACTACTTTCATGCGGCGATAAATACCGAGAATTTGAAAAAGAAATAAGTATATTTGACAAAAAACAGGTTTATTCTTCATTATAATTTTCGGATAGTATACCTTCGGAGGAATCAAATTGAGCACCACCTAGCAGGTACAAGACTTCGGGTTGGGGGTTATATGGAGAAAGTACTACAGCTGGCAACGTTGCATCACGAAATCTCCGAAATTTCAGTAGGTATGCCCGACTATGCGCGTAAAACCTTGAAAAAAATAGTGTTATTCTAGAATAAAAAGTTTATTTTCATCTTGTCTTCCAAACAAACTTAATATGGGTGACGATAACAGATTTGTTACTAGCGAACGGGGCGAAAAACATTTAATTTTTGCCAGTTAAAATTTAGACATTATAAAAAAAAATAATCATCTTTGGCGCCCTTCTAAAAACAATTATAAGTAAATCATATCTAACCCACAAGGTTATAATTTCGAGATAATCAAAAGTGAAATAAATCACAACCATGAAGCACCACCAATATTGAAACAAACTTTGAATACCCAACAACAGCCAACGCCTGCGAATTTTTTCACATCAATTAAATAATAATTTTTACCATCAACACCCCGATATTTACAGTTTCATTGATGTGTTGCTAAATTTTCAATTATTTTCATATGTAAAGATTAGATCGACAAATTTTAATAAAATTAGTAGACAGCGAGACGAAAAGATTAAAACTTATATTAATTTGTACAAAAACAAATTTATAAGCGACAAAATATTTTTGGAAAAAGTATCTTTTGTTAATTTCCTGTAAATTTGTAAATATATATATTTTTAACTTCCCGCTAAAAAAAATTAAAATTTTTTTTAAAATCGGGAAGTTATTGGTTTCACCCCGTTTTTCGAAAATTGAGTTTTCATCGGATCTCAACGTTTTGAGGTCTTAGGAACCTCCCCTGACTATTTTTACGAGGGTGTCTGTATGTCTGTATGTACGTGTGGATGTGTGTGTGTGTGTGTGTGGATGTATGTAAACCTTTTATAACTTTTGAACGGCTTGACCGATCGGCATGAAATAAAAAGCATTCCAAAGAGTGCCATCTAACTTAGATTCCCTGTAAGTTTGAACCGATTCGAGCCGGTAGATTTCGAGAAATTTCAAAATAACCGAAAAAAACAATTGGTAAAAATGATGTTTTTTGGGCATATCTTTTTGGCTATTGCATCGATCAATTTCATAACCTAATCAGCTCTCAAGCTTAAAAAGCCACGTCGAATGCCGTTTTGCAAATTAAAATCGGTTGATTCGTTCGTGAGATATCGTTGTCGAAAAATTTCAAAAAAAGTGTTTTTTTTTTTCAATAACTTAGAGATTTTTTGACTAACCGATTTTGCACTCCCGGTAACGTTTTTAGGTCTCAAAAAACTGCGTCGAGTGCCATCTTGAACATCAAAATCGAATAAGGCGTTAAAAAGTTATGGCTTTTTAAACATTTCAAAAAAAGTCAAAAACGTCAAAATACGTCACGTTACTATAGCTTTGCGGTTAAAACTAGCGGGAAGTTGCAAGGATGGCCTTTAAGGTCAACCTCTTTTCGAATTTTTTTTTTAATAAATAAATAAATTTTTACAATTTAAAAATTGTAGTTTTATTTACATTTTTTTTTACTTATTTACTGTTTTTTTTTTCTACAGTAACATTATTTTTATATATTATATATACATACACACGTACATATATAAATCTGTAAAATCTGAGTACACCCCCTTGTCGCAACGTTGCCATATTTATAAGGCCATTCTTTCCTACGACTATCCTTCTCAAACCATACACCTTCTTACCTGAGTTACGGTGCTCAATTTGGCTCTTCTCTATACCTTTTCTAACGGTCAAAAAAGCCCTACTTTACATTTGAGGTATTTTGTTCTCTGGAATCATCGTTTCAAATAAATTAGAATCGCTGGGAGCCAGATCTGGAGAATACGTAGAGGTGGAAGCTGTTTATAGCACAGTTATTCTAATTTTAATAAGATGTTTGTGTTTTGAGATAGTTTGGTCCAACCATTTTGTGGACTGTATATTGGACTTCGGCTTACAGTGATTTAATGTGGAAATAGGTGACTATGCTGTCAAATCATGTTCCTATTTGAGGTAAACAATGACAGTACGTTGCACCCATTATATTTAAATACGCATGCAAACTATATCTTATGCGTTCTGTCGCCACCTTTTACATTGTGATCATTTCACAAAAGCTGATGTAGTTTTTTTAATGTTTTCTGACCCTGGATGGATTGTCATTACTGTTACGGCTACATTTCAGTTCACTTAACCATCGACAAATCATTAATTTATAAGAAGTAGATGACCCATTTCTTATGTCATTCCGGGATTCTGGTTATATTTTTACACATCAAACCCCAATGTTTAATTACAAGAAATTTTGTCTTAACCATAGTTTCACCAATACTGTCACACGCTAATAAATGGATTAAGAGTCACAAAATTATAGAGGAATTACCAAAGACACAGCACTATCTATACCTATAAAGTTTACATGCGTTTTAGTTTTTGGTGCCCTCTATTTGAAGTTTTGGTACTTCTCACACCATGCAGTAAAATGAAATTAACTACTTGATAATAATTCTTGAACAAACGCTTCTGGTCTATTTCCTGTGTCCATGTCTATTATTGTTGTGAACTTTAAGCTACTACTTTTTTCGGCTAAAATAACAAGAACTTTTGTTTATTCAGAAGTTGGGAGTCAGGACGCACAGCAATAGTACTTAAAATTTTCTGTTCACAACAGAGCAAAGAAAACGCATGATAAGACGCTAAAGACGTAAGTGACATCGCTGTCACTGACTCTCAATGGTCATTCATTTTTCCCACTTTTGTTATTCCTAGTTGTAAATTCAGATTAACAATTTTATTCAATTTCGGATAAAATATTTGTTTAATCTCTGAGATGTTTACATAGGGGTCTCAACTTTTAAGAACAATGTGAAGTAACTCGGAGCTGTGCCAGAACAGTTCCGAGTTATACTTCTATTCGTGAAACCGGCGGTGAAAATTTGTATGGGATTAATCTGCAAAACCATTATTACAGATATAATGGTGTGGGAAAAAGAGAGACCGAAACACATATAAGGTATATTGGTCGGTTAAAACAAAGATGAAATATTTATCACATGTTATTAGTCATAACTTTAAGTCCTTTGAATACCGTTTAAATATTCAGAACATTGAAAAGAGATAGATATACAAAAAACCGTCTGAGCTAATGTATTAATATCACATTGTGTTTGACTTGATTATATTATAATTCTGTCATATAAGTATATGTATTAAGTTTAGTATTTTATATTAATAATATTAATAATAATATTTAGTAATGAGTATTGTGTTGCAGTCTAAAGTAATGTCACACGGTTGCAGTTTTTAAGAATAGTCGAGGAAATAAAGCACTAAAATCAGCAAAACCTCCGAAAATTGTAAAGTAAGATAGATCGGAATACGGAAATTTTGTCGCTATTTTTCATAATATAAAAATGGGAAATTGCATTTCTGCATTTAAAAATTGCATTTGAAAAATGCATTCCGAACAGACAATAGATAGAAAAATTACAACTTGGTAAGTATTGGTGGAAATTGAAGGGGTTTTTGGGATCGCTGAACACGAATATCATGATGCCGACACTCTCCGCGGCACTTGGTGCCTAGGGTGCATGGAAATTCTATACAAAATCAGTGCACACTCATTACCGTAAAACGGGGGGAATTTGACCGCTGGGGTAAATTTGACCGAAAACATAAAAAAAGATTCATTGTGGTTTACTTGAGTCACCCTGTATATTTTCTTGAATTATTGCTAATAATTAAAATTTATGGATATCTGAAAATTAATTTTTAAATTGAGAAAAAAAATAAACAATATTCAAAGGAGGTTAAATCCTCGATATGGCCAATGAAGGAAAAATGATTTAAAAAAATATCGTTTAACTTTAATATCTGGAAAATGAAGGAAAATTAAATTTTTGGTATTGTATTTTTTTTTCAATAATATATTATATAACAACACCATATTAGCCACGTTAAAAAAAAAAGATATGCTAATATTGGAAAAAAATTATTTTTAGTCAATTCGTGTACTTTTTTTATTATTTTGGAGTGAAATTGACCGCAAAGGTGAAGTTGACCGACTTGTAAATTCTTGTCGCTACCACGTGTCTTCTAGAAGGCATTTCAGTATGTATCGAACTGTGCGAGTGTAAACATTTAACTTTTTAACATGCCGAGAGTGTATACGCGTAAAATAGGTGCTAAGCGATTTAAGGAGTACACTGAGGAAACTTTAGAAAAATGTTTAAGTGAAGTTTTAGATGGAAAAATCAGTGCAAATAAGGCTGCGCAAAAATATAAAATTCCTAAAGGGACACTTATTAACAGAATACATGGTCGACATATTAAGAATCATGGTGGCCAAACTGTGTTTTCGGCTGCTGAAGAAACTGACTTTGTCAACGGACTCGTTACATGTGCAAAATGGGGCTTTCCTATTAACACTCTCGATTTACGCTTAACTGCAAAGTCTTACCTGGATCGCATAGGAAAAGATTCACGGTTTAAAAATAACTTACCAGGTATGTTTTGTATTTTTATAAGCACTTGACATTTTATATTAGTTTTTTGTTTTTTTTTTCAGGGTATGAGTGGGCGAAATCTTTTTTATCGCGCCACAGAGACGTTTTATCTGAGCGATTGGGCAACAATATTAAACGATCCCGTGCTGCAGTAGATGTTGAATTGCTATCCTCATTTTTCGACGAACTTTCTAGAACACTAGAGGGGGTTAAACCAGAGGCTATTTTCAATTATGATGAAAGCAACTTGAGTGACGACCCGGGCAAGAAAAAGCTTATTTTCAACAGGGGCGTAAAATATCCAGACAATGTTATTAATTTTTCAAAAAGTGCTGTGACCCTAATGTTGTGTGTTTCTGCAAGCGGTGTTATGTTGCCTTCTTACGTTGTTTATAAGGCGACAAACTTATGGGATTCTTGGCGTGAAGGTGGCCCAAAAGGTGCTCCATGTTGTGAAAAAAAATGCTGTGCAAAGGGAACCAGATACAACCGCTCGAATCATGGTTGGTTTGACGCCATCTGTTTTACTGACTGGTTTAAGACTTCTTTTTTACCCCATGCCAAACTCATTGAAGGAAAGAAGGTTCTGCTAGGAGATAATCTTTCTTCTCATTTTACAAAGGAAGTTCTACAATTGTGCAAAGAAAATAATATTGACTTCGTATGCCTTCCACCAAATGCCACTCATTTGTGCCAGCCACTTGATGTCAGTTTCTTCGGGCCTATGAAAAATTACTGGAAAAAAATATTACATGAGTGGAAAAAGAGCAACCCAACAACTTCTTCGGTTGAAAAAAGTATATTTCCCAGATTATTAAAAAAACTTTTCGATGAGTTAGCTCCCGTGGCATCCAAAAACGCTCGAAGTGGGTTTTATGCCTGTGGGATTTTTCCATTGTGCAAAGAAAAGCTTCTAGACAAAATCCCTAAAGCGACAGACACCCCTAATGATAATGGCACAGTCGGAAAAATAATAGTTGATTATTTAAAAGACCAACGAAACCCAAAAAAGCGCGATTCGACGATAAAGAGAAAAAAAATAAATGTTGTGCCTGGGCGGTCAGTTGCTTTTGAGGACTCTCCGGATAAAATCGATGATGAAGACAATCATAACTTACCTAGCACAAGTAGGGTCCTAAGTGTTAAAAGAAAAATCTGCGATGAAAGTAATGAAATCAGCTCAGATGAAGAGATAGACAAACGGAAGCAACCTATTTTCGAAGACAACATACAAGAAGAATCCGATTATAATGATCAAAAATTCGAAGACAACGATCAAGAAGAATCCGAAAATGGTGATAAAAAAATGCAAGATGATTCGTGGGTAGTTGTAGAATATGCAACTAAAAAAACAATAAAACATTTTATCGGGCAAATTGCGTCAATCGACAGTGATGAAGCATCAGTTAAGTTTGTCAAAAAGTCGAAAAACAACATATTTATCTGGCCAAATGTGGAAGACACAGATGTTATTTCGCTTTCTAATATAAAAAAAAAATTAAATAGCCCCATAGTTTGTCGTAGGGGGCAACTATTATTTAATATCGATGAGACGCGCTTTAATCTTCAATAAACCGAGGCTATTTAGCCATAACTTTTAGGTTTCTTCGGATTAAAAGCCCATTTTAAGTTTTATTTTGATGACTTGTAGAGTTCCTATGTTTTGTTTTGATAATTTTTTGTTGTAATATATTTTTAACACAAACTGAAATGTGTTTTATTCGGTCAAATTCACCTACATTGCAGAGAAAATACGTTTAACAGGCAAAAATCCATATACGGTCAAGTTCCCCCCAAATGGGGTGAACTTGACCGAAGACACTTTTTATTTTTTTTCCAAGCCATGATTATTTTTATTTTAATTTTAACGTAGCCTACTTAAAGTAGGCACCTATACCCATAATATACTTGCATATACAAAAATGTAACAAAATTTAAAATATGATTTGTATAGGGTCAAAGTACAAAATCGGTCAAAGTCACCCCATTTTACGGTACTCGAAGTTTTTTTGGGTCGTTGAATACGAATATCATGATGGCGATGGTCTTTAAGGCAACTAGTGCTTAGGACGGACCTCGTCTCCAGAAATTTTATGCAAATTCGATACAAAATGAGTGTGCACCCGGTACTACTTTATAAATCCGGGCGCGTGCATAGAAATATAACTTCTATTTGACCTGTAAGTAATTTTTTCTTATCTAAAAAAACTTTAGTCATCTATAAATATTTTGAAAAAGTGCGAAACCACTAATAAATCTCATTTTCCGTTAGATTAATCAACTACCCATCTACATAAAACTGTAAGAAACTATATATGCTTTACTATGGATAATAAAGGTAGTAAACGATGTTTGCGCAGTTTCGATTTAATAAATTTTTAAAAATTTCTATCCAAAGTATCTTTTACCCATTGCTTTAAATATCAACTTATTTTTTAGCACCTTACCAACAATACACTTTTATCGTAGATCTAATTTTTGAAGAGTATCAGGGGATCTAGCGAAGTCATTTGCCGAACTGAATTCTACATAATTAATACCCATGATGGTGCAAACGAAGCTCAGTTCTGACCCTTTGGGAGCACTAACACATTTAAACGAATTTACTAGCGACAGACCGGTTGTAGTTTAGAGGATCTCGAAAAAGTGGAACATTGCCTGCGGAAATGTGTCCGGCCTTCCTTCCGAAAATTAAGTCTCTTCTCTAATGAGAAAATTAATAAATACGGACTGAGCTATGTGAAAATTAGAATATAATATTTGGATCAAATACGAGGTATAATAATTTTAGTAAAAGTATAGATAGAATCCATTAATCTGGGTAGCTAATAAACGTGAATTAAATTAATAAAAATACAGGCCTATGCGGATATATTACGAAAATTGATCGGAAAATTAGCAGAGAAAGTTGACGTGTGTAATTTTACCAAGGTGGTGAATCCAGCATTAATTAATTTATTGAGCTATCTATTCTTTAACAAACTGAGAAATAATCATAAATGAACAATAGCTTAACAATGAGCGGGAATTGACCAACACGAAGAGTGTTTGAGTGGGGCAAAAAAGTCTGAAAAAGATTAACAAAACTGTATTTAATTTCAGTGGGTGATTAGCGTATAAAATCATTTAGGATAATCACCAAATTGAAATAATCATGATTTTCTACATAAAACAATACATTAAAAATATAATTAATAAAAATTAAGATAAATTGTAAGGCACTCAAGTAGTGCCAGAAGTGACATTTCTTTACCAAAGTTAACCAATCTTTAGCTTCAGGTCTGTCTTTAGGACCATCCCTCAACTAATTTTAAGTTTTTGTTATTTTTTTCCTTCTTTGTTTCTTTTAATCTAATTTTCTTTATTCCTCTCTTTCCCTTTTTCGTTCTCTTTCTTTTCTTGTTTTCTCTCTTGTCTTATTCTATCAATATTTTTTGTTTCTATTTCTATCTGTTAAGTCTGTTATGTTTCTTTTTTGCTGCATTGTTTGATTCTTTTAATGTTCTATTTATTATTTTCTACTTAATGACAATATAATATCACTAATATTAACAACTTCCTGTCATAAAAGTGATTTAGTGGAATTAAATTAATAATCTCAGAACCAACACAGAACCTATTGGCACTTTAAGTGGTCAGAAGCACAAATGAAGATTAAGACGACAAAATGTAGATAACATCAAGAGGAATTATATTGATTTTGAAGATTAAAGCATACATACCTGTTTACCTAATAAAACATATAAAAACATCCAATTAAATAAATCCTACTATTTCTTGACAGCAGACAATGAATCGGTAATGGCAATTCTGTAGGTCAGCTTCCAATAATTTCATCTCAAAATATTTCAGTTATTGCAGAACAACTATTTCCAGCTAATAACTGCTGCAATTGCTATTTTCGATTACAGTAGGTATAATTTTGTATACTTCTTTATAGAAAAAAAAAATAGTTAACTTTTGCATCACCAAAAAGAAATATACTAGAATTAAATTATAGCTCTTTCCTTGGTGGCAATTAGAAGCAGTAGCAATATGTTTCTTTTTAACGACTCGCGGATAATTCCTTACAAATGATGGTTTAAAATAAACAATTCGTCAGCTGGTGACTATCCAAGTTAGAACCTAATTGACAAATAAAATCACCAATTACATTATAATCATTCTAGTACTAACTATCAGTACGGTATACGAAAATTACCCTTCATTTCACTTTTTATTGAAAATATAATGACGGTTTTTACATCATCAGCTGGAAAAATACTTTCAAGTCGCATCAAGTGCGTATAACAAGTTCTGTGTAGGCAGAAACTTACAACGTACCCATCACCGTATATAGAAAAATAGTATTATTAGTAAACGATTATTTTGAAATATCTCTCATGGGTTTTTTTGAAACATTTAGAAAGTATACAAAAAATTCTATGAGAGATATCTTAAAATTACACCAAAAAAGTAACTTAGGGTAAGTTTCAATTGTTGATTTGACAAAATCTCTCTCTCTCTCTCTCTCTCATTAACGTTACGCTATATGTGCTTAAGGAGAAAGTGAGTAAGTGTCACATGTGACATGAGTTGAATTTAAAGACCAAAAAAGCTAAATAATTTCTAAGCATTCATAGCTTAAAGGTTAGAGTGTTGCCGCGTAGAAGCAAAGCTTGTGGCTTCGAGACCTGCTGGATTCGACATTTTTTTAATATCTCCTTAATATAATTTATTATTTTTGTTTGTATACTTTTTAAAAATTTTAAAAAATAGGGGACGAGGTTTTTTGTGAAAACTGGTGAGGAACGATGCCGATTTTTTCGATATACCGTTTTTGCTACCTCATCTATCGATTTGTAGATTTGTATTAAATTTTTCATTAGTACACATTTTTTTATTAGCAACACTGCTGGTGAACGACAACGATGCAGACCGAAATGTGGTCCAAAAGCTTCGGCGGCATAGAACGAGTTTTTGTGAGAGTAATCCTACAATTCTTGTTGAAGTGCGGTGCCCTATAGTTAATATCTAAAATTTCTTATCCTATAAACAAATTTAATTAGACAGTTTATATTTCAATAATAACATCTCCCTAGTAATTCGAAGTTGAAGTAATGATATTCATTAACAACTTAATGTGATTAATTGATTTGAATCTACTCTTTGGGACAATAAACTTTGTGTAGATATTTAGAAATTTGGTTAATATTCCAAGGAGCTTGAATCTTTGATGAATTCGTTTGAGAGAATCTTAGTAACTTCTTACATACATACTACTTCCGCTTTTAATTTAATTGTGTAATATTGTGGAATTCTTGTTCTATTGTTATTAACACATCGAAGAGAAAAGCTTACAAGGAGAATTGTAGAAATTTTCTGCTACGAGTAAAATTCTAAGTTTAATCTGTTTGTCATTGCTTTCAAACAACTTAATCGTCTTTAGAGTGGTTATAATGTTATATATATATATATATATATATATATATATATATATATATATATATATATATATATATATATATCCTTAAAATTCAATACAAAGAAATTATTGGTTGTTTGAAAAGTTTTGAATACGACCCCTATTAACCAATAGAGGAATCATTTATACGCTATTTTAATATCTTTTATTTGAATACAAAAAAATCTATTCATTCTTTGTTTCAGTGTATTTTGTTACGATAAAAAAAACGACTATCGTGCAATAATAAAAGTCTAGCAGCCATTGAGAAATGGAGGCTAGAAAAGGCCCAGGAGTGGTGGGAAAAATCACCGGGCAAGCGACAAGCCAAACTCTTCATAAAGGGATACTCGGCGAAGTTTACTGCAGAGCTACTATCACAAAGGCGAAACGATGTCAGAATGATTGTCAGTCTCTTGACAGGACATTGTAGGCTCAAGAAACACATGAGTCAGTTGAACTTAGCAGATGAAGACATCTGTCGATACTGCCAAGAGGAGGAGGAGACCGCATTTTATGTCCTATGCCAATGCGAAGGCCTTGCAAGGACGCGGTATCTGGTACTGGGAGAGGAGAAACCGGCTGCTCCAAGTTATGCGGAGTGGCCACTGTCAAGGCTATTAAGTCTCATTAAGAGGGCAGAGCTGGACAAGGTGTTCTACAGATAATGGGTGTTCACAATAGATCTGCAAAGGTCGCAGTGATATAGGCTAACAGCCAACCCAAAAAATATCTATCAATCTACGATAAAAAAACGACTATCGTGCAATAATAAAAGTCTTTGTTTGAGAAGTTTATCAACAACGGAAATTTATAGAAATTGGTGAAAGTGTTTCCTTTATCCAACCTGGTACAAAAGGTTGCAATAATATTTAGAGTTAATTGTTTTTTTTTAATATTCAATTAAAAAAAACCTTTTATATCACAAGAAACTAATACCACAACCTTTTTTGCTGATCATTATGACTTCATCTGTTTTGGAGCTAAAAAAACAGCTTAAGCTCACTGTAAACTTTCTTGTTTCAGTTTAGGATCATGGTGGTAGATGTAAATCTCATCCATAGTTATAAAACGATGCACAAAATCGTTTTATTCTGCTTAAAACGCTCCAAAATACGCTGGGAAATTTGTTTTCGATTTAGTTTTTGTTAAATTGTGAATTAATGCGGAACTTCCTTTCCGAACAACTTTTTCATATGTAATTCTTTGTGTAAAATATGGAGTACTCGTTCATCTGAGATGCCTATGGTATCAGAGATTTTACGCTTAGTCAAAATGGTGTTTATGAATAATATAAACTACCTCAATGATTTTTTGTGTTGTTGCACTTTTTTGGACGTCCACTACGTGGTTCATCTTCGACGCTTGTACGACCACTTTTAAACTATAAATCTTATCGATGCACTGTTGATAATGAAGGAGCAGCTTTCTTTACAACTTTACAACCATTTTTTTATGTATGAATTTCTATTGCTGATAAAACTTCCAAAGCAAAGAATTTTATCACTGCACGATATTCGATTTTATCCCTTGTAACAAAATACACTGACACGTCAACTTCAAATGGCTTGTAAACGAGAAATGATTTGACAAAATCAAGATAGAATTTTTTGTGTATTAAAATGAAAGATGAAATATTAAAATAACCAATAAATTTTGATTCCTCTACTGGTTAATAGGTGGCGTTTTCAAAACTTTTTAATCAACCCTATATATCAGTTCTTTCTGCTTTTCGGATCTGGTAGAAGAATAAATTAGTGTTAGAAACATTATCGTAAATAATTATATTTTTTAGTTTTTTTTATACATTATCTATGAATATCTAATTTTACTACTCGCACAACGTATAAATTTACAGTTATTTAACACCTGTTTTTTGTATGCTAATATGGTTATTATTTAGGAAATAAAAGTTGTTACCTTTTACTCACGTCTGTAAAGCTAGAAAGGTCAAGTCGGCAGAATCACTCGTATTATATCTCAAAATTTAGTGCTCATTTAATGCTAATTTAGTGCTGATAACAGATATTTGGTGCTGTGATAGGGGGACTAATAATGAGAACACTGCTAACTTTTCATTAAGCTAGCAGAGTACCATTCGTGACCGCGCTAAAACGGAAACTAATGGAATTAAAAGACGTCACTATTTAGTGCTCAAGTAGTGCTGGCAGTACGGCAAAAGATTAAAAAAAAAATAATTTTATTTTTATTTTTTTTTAAATCAACTACTGCTAAAGCTCCCAATCCCGACATAAATATAGTTAAAGAAGCAATAAATAATAAAAAATATAAATGTATAAAACTTAAGCAATTCCTAAACCGAATTAATAAATATACCCTGATTCAAATTTTTGGCATATAGACATTTCTAACAGCTTAAAGACCTATCTAAAATTCAATATAACGACACCAGCAGTCTTGAGAGCTAGAAGAACACTCTAAAACGGAAACTAATGGAATTAAAAGAAGTCACCATTTAGTGCTCAATTAGTGCTCCAATTACAGCAAAAGATTTTTGAAAAATATATTTTATTTTTATTTTTATTTTTTCAAATCAACTACTGCCAATATAATGACGCTAGCAGCCTTAAGAGCTAGAGAGAGGCTTTAAAACGGAAACTAATGGAATTGAAAGACGTCACTATTTAGTGCTGAAATAGTGCTGCCGTTGTAGTAAAGGATTTTTAAACAATAATTTTTTTTTCAAAGCAGCTACTGCTAGTATAACGACTCCAGCAGTCGCAAGAGCGAGGAGAAGACTCTAAAACGGAAACTAATGGAATTAAAAGACGTCACCATTTAGTGCTCAATTCGTGCTGCCAGTACAGCAAAAGATTTCTAGCTTTACAGACCTCTTTTACTTTATACTTTTTGTTTCTATTAGAATCTAGTAAGTTGTTTCACAATAGAATCGTGACATTTTGTTAATTTTTTTACGTTGTATAATAATTGTATAATAATTGATATATACGAGTTTTATCAATTTCTTAATGCTATTAATCACAGCGACTTATGTTATCTTAACATATTCATATTAAATTGATTTACGGTGTCATATAATAACTCTTGGAAAATTTTTGTTCTATATATAATGTACGTTCAATTAACTTTTTATTGTCATTCGGCTTCTATTGTAAATATAAAAGTTATAATAATAATAAAAGAAATTAAATTAAAGAAATTAAAATTGCATAAAATTTGTGAATAAAACAATCGACAATCGAGTACTGCTTTCGACCATGCAGGACCGTGCGGTAAGCAATGAATGACCGAAACAGAGTTGATAAGTGTTTCCCAATCAAAAATAAATGAGATAGAAAGTGAATTAAGAGAAATTGAGGATAAATTTTTTAATAGTTTTGCATTTTTGTTTTAATGGAAGGGATCCGCCTCCCCCTAACCCTCCTTCAGCGCATTCGCGGTGCAGGCGGATCAGACCTAATACTACTTTTATTATCTTCTTTTCTATTGTTTTAAACAAATTCAACAGCTTTCCTCACGGAGTGATGAAAAATAGAATACGCAACTCGTGCGGTGCGCAGGTAATCCCATCACTCGTGATTTTTATCGCGCTCGCATTCTGCTCGTGCGACAAACGCTCTTTTGATGGGATCACCTGCTTTCCGCACTCGTTACGTAATGTACTATTTACTTGATACAAGAAAATACTACAGTCTACATGACATTACGATACTCAAATGAACGCATTCTGATCAGACACATGAAAATTTGTAATGTTTCATATTAACGAAAATTGACAAAATATAAAAAATATTAAGCTGCGCAATTACAGTTTAAAATAGACAATAAATGAGAAAAACATGGATTTAAACCGTGAAAAGTTTCGGCAATGATTTTGTTTTACTTCCGATTAAAAAAAAGTGAAAAGGAGTGCTTTGATGATCTAAAAACTGAATTTGTTGATGGGGCATCAACAAGAACAACTGTGTTTCGGTGGTATCAAGAATTAAAATTTGGTTGAAATCGCGTCAGTGATGACTTTCGTGCAGGTCGACCGAGATCATTAAAAACAACAGCAAGCATTGATAATGTACGCGAAATGGCAAAGGCAGATCGACATGTGACATAAAGGGAAATTCTAAGTGTGCATCGACATGAAACAGGAAATACTTAGATGTGAAAAAATTATATTCGGGTAGGATTTCATCCAATTTAACTCCACATAAAACAAGCTCGTGTTACACGAGACTTCAACGATTCAACTTCGGGATATCAAATTTGGTATACGATATTATAAGTGGTGACGAAAGTTGGATTTATGTATACGACCCGAAAACGAAACAACTATCAACGGTTTAAGTGTTCTAAAATAAAACCAAACTAACAAAAATCACGCGATGTCGAAGTGTTTTCAAAAAAATGATTGCCTGTTTTGTATTAAAATGTGGAAATGTAGCTTCTATTTCATTAGAAGATCATAGAACTGTAAATGCTAAGTGATACAAAATCATTTGTTTACTGCGAAAAGGCAATAAGAAACGCCGGACTATTCTATAACACGCAATTATTTGACCCATCAAAACGTGCAATGTGTCCCATCCTCCTGATGATTTGTTTACGATTCAACAAATCAAAATAAATTGCGCTAGATAATGCCCTTGAAGCATTCACAAAGTAACTTTTACTTGTGCCTTCTTCTGACTGGAAAAAATGTTTTGACAATTGATTTACTCGCATGTGAAGGTGTATCGAATGTAGGCGTAAATATTTTGAAAAATAGTAAAGACATTTTTTAATCAAAAAACTCTTGTTTTCTTCTATATCCCGAAATTAAAGCAGCAGCCTTCGTAATATAATTGATTTGAAGGAATAAAATAATCATGCTGGTTTTCCCCTTCTGTTTAATAGTTGTTTTGGTTAGAGTCTTTGAAGTCACCCTTTACCAGGGAACAGCGGCCCGTCCATAAATACGAACCTCTTCTCGACCTCACAGCAGGCGGTGATATACACGCATGATATTGTGTTAATTTAAAAAAATTTAATTAATTAATTTAAATTTGAAAAAATATTATTATTATTATTATTATTATTATAATACAAGATAAGAGTTGAGGAACTAAGTTCCTATAAAACTCTTTACATACAAGATAACAAAATTATTACTAGCAAATAGTGAACTAAATACTATCTAACAAAATTTTAAAACGATCTACATTAGTAGCAGAAACAATTTTATCAGTCAAAGTGTTCCATTCGTAAAACACACGATTAGGAAGAAAATACTGGCGGCAAGTAGTCCTGAAATTTTCCCTACGGAGTTTAAGGTAATGTCCTCTCAAGCGTGCATCATCATTCCGTTTAAAAATATGACGCACAGGAGAGTCAATACTATTCAGGGCCTTGAAAGTCTGGATCAAGTCACCTCGTTGCCTACGTTGTGTTAAAGGTATCATGTGAAGACGTTCTTCGTAGGAAGGGCGTTGACGGAAATTAAAAGGTAATCGTGTGAACTTTCGTTGCACATTTTCGAGCAAATTAATGTCACGAACCAGATGCGGTGACCATACTGGATTTGCAAACTCGAGGATAGGTCGCACATAACTCTTAAACAGTATCGCACACGTTCGGATACCACACTGCGAGAATACCTTGGAGAGTACGTAGCTAATTTTATTAGCTTTATTTACTTGTTGTAAGGTTTGTTCAGACCACGAAAGATCCGAATTAATGACAACTCCGAGATCTGAATGCCTGTTTGTATGATGGAGCAACTCATCATTAAGAATATAATCAGTCCTAGGATTATTTTTACCTAGATGGAGAACGATACACTTAGAAGTGTTCAGGGGTAACATCCATTTTACACTCCACGAAAAAATGCGATCAAGATCGGTTTGAATGTCATTATGATAGTCCACTTCACCATAAATTTTAGTGTCGTCTGCATACATGGAGAGGTCCATTTTAACCGCTGATCGGATGTCCGAAGTATATATATTAAAAAGAATTGGTCCGAGCACGGATCCCTGCGGTACACCACTTAAAACTTCTTTTTGTACACTTAAAGAGTTATTAATCTTTACGTGAAATGTACGGTCACTGAGAAATGCACTGATCCATAAAAGTAGAGCACCCCTAATACCCAAGTGTTCAAGTTTAAGAAGCAGACGACTTTTTGGTACCTTATCAAATGCTTTGCTGAAATCCAAATACACCACATCTACTGGTTTTCCTCTGTCTAAAGCTTCAGTCCAGTCTGATACACAACAAAGAAGATTAGTGACTAAAGATTTTCCTTTTGAGAAACCATGTTGTTCCTGAGGTATCAAATGATTTTCCTTTAGAAATTCAGACAAGACATCGGCTATTATTGATTCCATAATTTTTACTATAATAGGAGTAAGACTAATAGGTCGATAGTTTTTTGGATCAAATTTATCTCCTTTTTTGAAAATAGGTTTGACAGCAGCTGTTTTCCAAATATCGGGTAAAATACCTGTTCCAAATGATTGTTGCATAAGAATAGAAAGAGGTTTTGCAACAGATGTGGCACATTTTTTTAGAAAAAAAGCCGGGATATTGTCCAGTCCAGGAGATTTAGAAGTATCAAGAGAATTTAATTTTTTTAACACAAACTCTTCAGTGAATTGCACGTCTGTAAAGGACAAGGTGGTTCTTGGACTTAAATCAACAATTGGGAGTTCTCCTACAGGTTCAGTGGTGAAACTTTCATAAAAAGTGTTAGCGAAGGTATCTGCAACCTTAAGGTCATCTTGCGTAATCGTATTGTCATCTGTTCGAATCTGTGGGCTTTGAACTTTGCTCGTTATATGTGTTCTAATGTATTTGAAGAAGCGTTTAGGGTTATCGCTGTTGATTATATTACTTTCGTAGGTTTTTTTAGCATTTTTAATTGTTAAATTAACGTGATTTGAAAATCTTCTATGAGCTGTATAATCTGCTTCTGATCTGGATCGTAAATATCTTTGCCATAATACCTTTTTGCGTTTGATTAACTCCTGAATTTCATTACTTATCCAGGGCTTTAAAGGAAATGTAGTAATCGAGATAGTGCGGCTATTCATCGCTAATAATGATGTTATCATATTATTAAATGTTAACCAGTTTTCTTGAATAGATTTATCAGCAAACGTTTCAATCCAGTTTATTTGATTTAAATCATGGTTAAGTTCAGCATAGTTTATTATTTGCCGATATTTTCTCTCCTTATGCGTTTTTGTTTCATATATAAATACCAGAAAAGTAATAGTAGTGTAAGTAAAAAGTCCCGAAGATACAATCAGTTCAAAGATGGTCTGGGAATGCCTAGGCAAATTAAATGAACTAGGACAGAATAACACTGTTACCCTCCTATGGGTTCCAGGACACGTAGGAATAGAAAGAAATGAAACAGCAGACAAGCTGGCAAAAAAAGGAGCTGAAACCCCATACCTGGGACCAGAACCATCCTGTGGAATCAGCAGTAGTACAATCTTAGAAAAACTAAGGAAAAAAATGGATAGCGAAAAATCCAAATACTGGAATGATCTAGAAGGACTAAGACAATCGAAGACGCTCCTGGGAAACTATAACCAGAAGAGATCTCACAGCTGTCTTAACCTGAGTAAGAAAAACCTCCAAATTATAACAGGAATACTAACCAGTCACTGTCGATTAAGAGGACACATGAAGAAACTAGGATTAGTAGATGAAGCAAACTGCAGATTCTGTGAGGTAGAGGATGAAACCTCAATACACATACTTTCAGAATGCATGGCATTAAGTACTTCTAGGGTTAAATACCTAGGGTCATACGAAATAGAAAGGGAAGAACTACCTAATTTAAAACCCAATGATATCCTAAACTTTCTAAGGAAGATAGGACTCGAAGAGCTGCTATAAGTCTGAGAAATCATCAGAAATATATCAAGAAAAGGAGGACACAATAGATCTTATATGTAGCAGGTGTATCTGTTCCCCCTAACACCATACATACACACATACAACAAGTCCCGAAAGTGGTCTTTTACTAGACGAGCGGGCCTGCGAGTCCAGTAAAAGCACTTTTGGGACGTATTACGTTTTGTAAACCGGTCAGAATTTAGTAATTTCCAGTTTATTTTTGGGTCAAAAAATCTCATTTTGTTGGACCGGGCTAGAAAATAAAGTCCGGTAAAGATTAAAAATCATAAGGTTAATTCATTTAAATGCTTATTGGTATTAGTATTGCTTACAGAGGATTAGTGGGAAAAGGACAGACCAATTGAAAAAACAAAAACAAGTTCAATTTTTCTAATTGCCAACGTTTCGACGTATATTTGCCTTCTTTTTCAAAGCTAGCAGAGTTGAATCCAGGACGCTAATATCTACAGAAAAAAAAGTATTAGTGTTGTTAAAGTTTGTTTATTTCCAAATCCTGATTTTGAGAATATCCCTTGCTGTCCTAGATTCAGTATTTGTAATTAAATTGAATGATTATTAATGTTCTTTTATATATTTATTATTTTTTTTTTATTTATACTGTGTTGTTCTTTTTTCAGCGTAATATAGAATATTGTTGTGTCTTATAAACTTAAAAATTTTGCGTAATTATTATATATGGTTGAAATCAGCTCCTTTAAACAAAAAGCGCCCACAATAACTGCCACAAATGCACGCTTCAAACTAACCAAAACATTGATTGTGCAATGCGCTGAAATCGTAATAAGTGCTAGAAAGAAATCACAATTAATTTGCAATGGGCGCTGGTCCTAAACTCAAGCAAGGCATTATCTTTTCCTTAATTCTTTATACAATAAAAAGACTTTTTAAATATTAAATCGATGTAAATTGATCAAAACCCCTCCTGTCATAATTAAAATTTATTAAATATTAGAAAGAATTTTATTATTAATGTTTAATACATAATTATTTATATATCTATTTCATAAAGCATGATAGAATACAGTTAATTCATCAAAATTTAATGACGCTTATATCAAATATTAAATAAATATAAGTGTCCAAAATCACTAACGTAATATAATGTGATTACTAAATAATGCCTTATCTAATATTTTAAATTAATTATTGGAGAAAAACAGCAGTTAATCAAAGGAGTGTACAAGCATGCTTTTTTATTTCTTCCTTTTTCTTGCTTGTCAAGATTTTAGCGCATTGTTTACTACCTCCAGAAGTATACGCCTAATTTTTTTAAAACTTCAAGGTACTGGCCGCTTAATTAGAGTAGGTATAACATATTCGTCACTTTACACTGTTTTTGTTGTTTATTGTCAGCTCTGATCACCATATCAAAACACTCAAAACATCTTTCCAAATTGACCTGATGTAAGCGATCAATGTGTTTACATGTAAATGAAATGGCTTTTCGTGGCAATTTATCTCTTCCTGTCGTTGTCTAACAGATTGAAACCGATGAAACTCTTTAATTATATTTGTAACAAACACATTTTAAATTAGTAATGGAAGAGACAAACCGTTGTGTTTTGGAAGAAAATATAAATACATCATTCAGTACAATTACATATTAAATCGGACATTACATTCGGGTAATGTCTCTATATTGTTATTCCAAAATAAACAGTTAATCGGAAAACTGCGTTTATGCCAATTTTCTTGTATACCTACTATAAAACTGATTCATTGCCATTAATAAATATTTAGTGTTTCAAGATGAATCCCAACTGTCTGGGAAATACTCTCTTACAGCTAAAATTAATCTATTAAAATTAAGTTACCTCCAACTGCAGTCTAAACTTTGTTTAAGTAAACAAGTAAATTGAGGGTAAAGCATAGACATATTAAATGTAGACTGGACAAGTTAGTTTATTGCTGAAACGCTGACAGGTGGAGCTTATAGATATTGAAACACTTATGGGGGCTTTAACACAATTTATTCACAAAAATTGTAACAGATTCAAAAGAACTCTGCTGGAAAACGTCTAAACAGTTTTACAATGACAATGAACTTAACTGCTCATACATCCCTTTATATAAAACAAACGAATATTCTAGTCTTTGCGAGAACATGATCTAACCTAATAACTACATGCTAGAAGATTCTGGGGTTAAAGAGACTTTGAAATCACCCCTTACCAAGAAAATGCCACATGCCGGATCTGGGGTCTAGAGTCGAAAAAGGGTCTCATTTATACCTCATTTATAGACAACCAGCTGTTTCCAGGTAAGACTCTTTAACCGATTCTGGAATACATAACCTAAAGACAGTCCTTTAAGTAAAGGTCGTTTCCTTATTCGGTTATCCCGTTACAATATGATGTATCAATAAAATACGTTAGTTCTCCACAAACTTCGTTATATTTAATATCTATTTCATATCAGTAGCAGTTAATTTTTCTGTATCAATTTAAAGAGAGTTTGTGAGTAAAAAAGTAGTATTTACCATCAGCAACGAAAAAAGAAAGGTGAACAAGGATATAATTCATTATTTCGGATTGGTTGACTAGCTAATACACCAATGACCGATTTGATGTAATCACCATAACCGCTTTCCACTTTGTGTACATCAACAGACGTGTTTAACAAAAACGGAATACACGCCAAACAAGCCGCACAAAAGGGATATCACATTGTTTGTACTTTCTCATTCTAATTGTTTTTGCGTTCCATATATTAAAGCGGGTGAAAATATTATCACACACTTTACCTCGGAGCAACATTAAATATTATGGTTGGTTTATTACAAACCATCCCTAATTTAGTGCGTACTATCCGCTATTTTGACAAATTTTACATATCTATATTTATTTGGATGATTTGCTTTTGATTTACGTTCATATTAACTGTCGACTGTTCGTGAAGTAACCAATAACTACAGTATTTTCCACTAAAATACATTTCTACAAGAAAAACGAGAAATAGAAAATAGTCGAAAAAAAAATCTGCAGAAAAAAAAAGAAAACTACTGTGACGTCACCGTTAGGTGGCCAAGTGATATCTTATATATTTGAACGAGTAATTCTTCCTTAATAAAGTACTATGACGACACCGTAAGGTGGCACAGTTAATATCCGATGAATGTAAACGAGCAATTCCTCCTTAAGTAACATGACGCTACGGTAAGGTAGCGCAGTTTATAAATAATAGCTCTAATCGATAAATTACAAAATGCATCGAAAAAAATAGGAAAAAACTGAAAACTTACCACCAAATATTATAAAAATTATAAAACAAAAAAAGGCATAAAAAACAATAAAAAAAGAAGTTAAAAAAACGGTAAATACGTAAAAAACATCAGTGTTAGACGTTACGAAGTTCGCCGGGGGTCAGCTAGTATTCAATATATTGAAAAAAGAGATGTTTTTAGTCAACCGATTTTTATTATTTATTAAATCTTTTATACGAACCTTTAGAAAAAAATGTTCTAAAATGTAAGTTAAAACATACCCTCTATAATTTCAAATCAGATTTTGTTATGAAGTCATGAAGAGATGAAGTTTACCTGAAACAAAAAAAAACTTATTATAGGTAATTCATACAATACATACAATTCATATAATGATTTTTAATATAATTGCATTTCTTATAAAAACAGCAATCAAAAGCTTACAATAAAAATGAGAAATTTACGCTAAAATTATTGGAACGAAGTTCCCTTTCGCGCGTTACGACTAAGACTAGCCGGAAAAAATTCAGACCAAAAAATGTCACGAATTGACACGACCGACACGACACACGCATGTTTCTCTGTCTGTCTCTCTCTCTCTCTATCTCTCTCTCTCTGATAGATATATCTTTATTTAAATAGGAAACCCTAATATACATAAATACTAATAAAAGTACAATTAAAAAGACACTTATTTAAATTAAAAGAAAAAAAATAAGTAGGTACCCATAATAGTACTATATTTTATTTTATCCTGTTTTTATAAATTAATAAATTCATAAACCTTTTAAAAATAGTTCGTAACTTGACTAGTTAGGTACGTCAAATTACCTTAACTATCAGTTGCTGTCAAATATTTTAAAATTTTGTATTAAGTTGTTAATTCCTGTTTTAAATTAAATTGAAATAAAAAGTAATTTTTAGTATATGTATGTCATCTAAACCTCTGGTATTGTATGAATGGAAACTTTTGTTAAAAGAAACGAACTGTTGAAAATATTCAGGTAATAATGGATTTACTATTTTCTATTTTGCTTTGAACAGTGTAGTGTCGCGACTTTGTTAAAAGTTTATACAGGTTTTTTGTAGATAATAAATAATAAAATAAAAACAATAATGTATCCTGACAGTGTTTCTCCACAAATTCCGGATATTGCTGATGGAGTTAGGTAAGTAGAGATTTTATACAGACAATAATAAATGCTTATGTATGTATAAACACTCTGTTGTGTTTACAAATTATAATTCCTTTACTAATTAATCGAAAGGAACTTCGTTCCATCCGGGTGTCCCTTGACACCTCTCACTTTTTTTTAGTTGACTGGGATATGTTGTCCCATCATCAAAAGCTGTGTTTGTAGTTGGAACTTATTTAGGAGTTCTTTACTATAATACGTTTTCTACACGTTACCCCGGCTTAAATACTTTTTTTTTAACCGGCCAGAAATTAATACTTTCCGGTTTGTTTTTAGGTCAGAAAATCTCATTTTGTCGGACAAGGCCAGAAAATAAAAATAAGTCCGGTAAAAGCTTTTACCGGACGCATTTACAATAAAATAGTTAGTCTGAGATAGCGGTCAATTCTATGGTAACCGAGCTTTGTATATATTTAAAACTATAAAATAAAATGACATATTTTGACGTTTAGTTGAAAACGTGAAATTTATTATAAAATGGATATTTAAAATGATGTATTTGATTATGAATTAATGGAAGATGAAATTATACCAGATCAAATTGTTAAGGCGGCCACCCAAGTAAGGTTTGTTAAAAAAATGTTAAAATTAGTTAATAAAGAGTTCTTGTTATAAAAATGTAAACTGAATAATATGAAGTTTATGGTACAAAAATGCCCGTTTTCAAAAAAAATATTGTACGTCCCAAAAGTGCTTTTACTGGACTTGTTACGTAAACTACTATTTTGAATTCAGGTTCGCTTTCCGGTTTCCAAATTCGCTGAGTAAAAATACGCAAAAATTAAGGTCGCGATTTATGACTTGAATAAAAATGTATTATTTATTAAAACTAATGATAATAGTTTTTTATTACACTGTTAAAATACTAACTCTTTAACTTCCTATATTCTAATTTAAACAGGCACTAACAAAAATATCTTGCTGTTATATTGGTCTTATAGTTCACTTAAATTAACGTTTCTATAAGTTCTTTGTAGCATATATATTTGCTTCCTTTATTCGCAGCTAAAATAAAAATAATAAATCAATATTTTGAAATTGACCCTTGTTTATTTAATTTTATTGATTGATATTACAAATTTGTCAAAGGCTTTGAAAACTGAACACATTTAACAAAATTAAAATTATTACAAAAAAATTTACAATTTTCTTCTTAGCTTTCGACAACCTCTTTAAGTTCGCCTCATTGAACACAAAAATTATCTAAGAGAAGAAGATATAGATAAATCTAAGATTTTTGAACATGCTGTAAATTTTCTAAATTACGAAATAAAATTGAATAACAAAAATTTTATACAAGGAAGAAAATCTATTAAAAAAAATTAAAAGAAACAGCACACACTTTATTAAATCAAAACGAACGGTTTACCAATTTTAGAATAGAATGAGTTGATAATCTATGTATCTAAATAAAAAAGAAACATCAAAATTGAAAATTCAAAAACTAAGACAAGAGGAAATACATTTTTGTATCTTTAAAAACGACAACTGAAAGCTAAGAAAAAACTTGAAGAATTTTTATAATGATTTTAATTTTGTTAGACATTTTCAGTTTTCAAAGACGGCCCATGACAAATTTAACATATTAATATTAATCATGATAAGATAAGCAAGGGTCATGATCAGAATATTATTTTTATTTAAGTGGCAATAGTTCCCCTATCAAAATAAAAAAATATATAAATTCTTAAAAATTAATAATGCACTATAATAAAAAGGCATTTGTTAAAAAAATATAAAATTATATTTGGAATATAAAAAAGGTGAAAATATACGTGTCGGACCCAGATCACCTAAAGGCACAGATTCAGGTTTGACGTTATATTGACTTTAGATTCGACGTTCACATTTAGAAATTTAGATGGTTTGGGAGCTTTTGTAGATTGATAAAATAGGATGAATTGAATAAATATTTATACTTTCTGTTTGCTAATAGTGCCTTATATTTTTCAAATAAAGTGACTACCTAAAATAAATATACAGTGAAGTGTTTACATTAGATTAAAATGTGACGTAATTCATGCGGACAGTAAAAAATGTTTATACAAAAAGATAAACAAACAAAATTTCCAATTTTGTTGCACTTCGGTACTTTATTGCATTTATTTATATGTTTAAGTCTTTTAATTTATAATAAAAAAAAGAATGACAAAAAATTAAGCACTTACAATAATTTAAAGTTTTACATAACGGATAACTTTAATATTAGCCCGTACACAGGTCCGGAAAAAATATTCCCGTACAGTACGGAAAAGTTCCTTGCCCAGCAACGGACTAAAATACAAGAATAGTGTATTTTGCGGCTCGAATTTGATCCGAGAAACTAGACATTTCCAAGCGATATAAATAGTAAAAACCTGGAAACTAACCCGAAAATATCTTGAAAATGGCAAAACAAAAAAAAAACATTGGAAACAGTAAAGAAAAAAAGAGACAAATAAATCACTGTTAGACGGTACGAAGTTTGTTTTATACTCCTCCAACAAATATAAAAAAGTTTATCCATAATAAAAGACACAACTGAATTATATATATATATTAAATCCTATAGCTACTGCAATGCGATAAAAGCGATTAGTTTCATAAGAACATTACCCAAAGAAATACAGTTTACAAAAAGTTGATTTAATACCTAAAGAAACCAACAACTTCCAGGACTTACTTATTACTTTATAATAAAGACATTAAAGTCATAGCAGTCGCCTTCTCTAATTTATATAAATGTCTCTCCTTGGGACCTAATAGACTTTCAGGAACTAACACACATCCGCATATATGTATTTCTTCAGAAGATTTACGATGTCATTCGCCGATTTAGTATGTATAACATTTTCTCCATAACGTCCAATATTACAACTGTATTTTGATTGAAATCTTTCCACGTACTGTACATATTTCGAGCAAATATGTCATATGTGTTTTATGGAGAAGGATTCGCACAGGGTAGATGGGAAAAGTTTTTTATTAGATTTTCACAAAAACTGATATGGCCAATAGATTCTACATTACTCCGGCTAATGTGAAATAGGTATCTATGATATTGCCTTTGCTCGCCGAGAGACTCTTCTCTAGGTTATTTCGTGGCTTTTATGGATTATTGATTTATTTAATATGGCGAATAAGAAAAATATTTGGGTTATAGTTGTCGATATTTATACCGCATTATAGAAAACCTAATATTAAATAAAATTTTCAACACTAATTGGTTTTTCGGAAGTATTATTCAGTATTCAGTAAAAGTTTCCACAGCATAAAACCAGTAAACGGAAATGAACTTTTTTACTTTACGTTAACAATAACAAGGTAGTAAAAAACTTGTGTAGGGAAAGTTTTGATTAGAATTTATATCAGGACCACGATACAAGTCTTCTAATTAACCAGATAAAAAAAGTTTCTTTCTTTTTCCTATTTATAAAGCAAAAACTGTAACAACCATTCATGTATAATTAATCAATTTTTCAGAATGTTAATTTTGCGAAACTTCTGTATTATGAACAATAGTATAAAGTAAATAAAAAAATTCGAAAAGAGGTTGACCTTAAAGGCCGTCCTTGCAACTTCCCGCTAGTTTCAACCGCAAAGCTATATAGTAACGTGACGTATTTTGACGTTTTTGACTTTTTTAAAATGTTTAAAAAGCCATAACTTTTTAACGCGTTATTCGATTTTGATGTTCAAGATGGCATTCAACGCAGTTTTTTGAGACCTAAAAATGTTACTAGGAGTGCAAAATCGATTAGTCGAAAAACCTCTAAGTTATTAAAAAAATACACTTTTTTTGAAATTTTTCGACAACGATATCTCACGAACGAATACCGATTTTAATTTGCAAAACGGCACTCGACGTAGTTTTTTAAGCTTCAGAGCTGATTAGGTTATGAAATTGATCGATGTAATAGCCAAAAAGATATGCCCAAAAAACATCATTTTTACCAATTGTTTTTTTCGTTTTTTTTTTTAACTTTTCTAAATCTACCGGTTCGAATCGGTTGAAACTAACAGGGAATCTAAGTTAGATGGAACTTTGGAACACTTGTTATTTCATTCCGATCGGTCAAGCCGTTCAAAAGTTATAAGAGGTTTACATACATCTACACACACACACACACACACACACACACACACACACACACACACACACACACACACATCCACACGTACATACAGACATACAGACACCCTCGTAAAAATAGTCAGGAGAGGTTGCAAATACCTCAAAACGTTGAGATCCGATGAAAACTCGATTTTCGAAAAACGGGGTAAAACCAATAACTTCCCGAATTAAAAAAAAAAAATTAATTTTTTTAGCGGAAAGTTAAAAAGTATAAATCTAATAAAATTAAAAAGACTTTAATTGGTAAGTCTAATAAAACTTCTTAATCTGACACTCCCAAGAAATACTAAGCTAAAGCAAACTCTTCTAATCTATTTATATAAATAATTTAATGGACATTTTGCCAAAAAATGACTGTTGGATTGGTTGTTATTGTGACGATACTGTATGTCTTATAAAAGCCAGAACATGGGACCAAGCTTTTACTTTGGCCGAAAAGTACATGTCAATTATAAAATTTTGGTTGGACCAAAATTTATTAACGTTAAATGATACCAAAACACATTTCATAAAATTTCAAATGAGCAATCATAACAAAATAGAAAAACACTTTAAAAATACATAACTATGACTGCTACATAAAAAAATTTCAAAATGATAACTGTAACTGTACCACAACCATAGATCTAAAAAAAATATAAAATATTTGGGGGTATATATAGACAATAACTTAAAATATAATGTACATGCTGAATATGTAACTACAAAATTGAGGAAAACTATTTATAAATTTTACAAACTTAGAGAGTTTATGTCAAAAAAACTTATATTTATAATATACAAAGCCTTGATTGAGTCCCTTCTAAATTATGGCTTAAGAATCTAGGAAAGTGCTTGTACGTCTGCATTAAATAATATTGTAACAACTCAAAAATATATCCTAAAAATAATATTAAAAAAACCTAAAAGATATCCATCAATTGTTTTATTTAAAGAGAGTGAAATGCTTACATTAAAACAACTATATTTCACAAAAATATTAAAATATATCCATTTTAACAATAAATACAAAAATCAAACTGAACATAATATTGTTACTAAAGCTATAAAAACAAATCAAATTATAAATATAATAAGAATGGAATTTGCTTACTGTCAAAGGCACATTGCATTTATCGGACCAAAACTATACAATCTAGTACCTAGAGAAATTAAAGAAATAAATACAAAAAAGGTTTTTATTATTAAAATAATCGAATGGTTAAAAAATAATATAGAAGAAATAGAAAACTACTTTTTAATTTTTTAAAGTGAATGACATTTAACCAAATTTATTAAAAAAAGAAATAAAATAAAAATACTAACAACATTCTGGTAGTGCTTTTTCTCTTTTTGTTGTTTCTTATATTATATTTTATATTTTTTCCTTAATAATTGAATTATGACTATATGTAATATTTTTTAATATTTTCTCTGACTGTCATGAAATGTACAATGGATAGTATTTATAAGTAAAATTACAAACACCTCGACAAGCCACTACGTGGTTTAGAAACTCTGTGTTGTTATATGTAAAATTTGTACAAAATTCTATGACTGTAATTATAAATAAATAAATAAATAAATAAATAAATAAATAAATAAATAAATAAATAAATAAATAAATAAATAAATAAATAAATAAATAAATAAATAAATAAATAAATAAATAAATAAATAAATAAATAAATAAATAAATAAATAAATAAATAAATAAATAAATAAATAAATAAATAAATAAATAAATAAATAAATAAATAAATAAATAAATAAATAAATTGCAAATCATTTTGAATACAGACAGATTGACATAAAATATTTTTTATTAAAAAAAATATAAACAGTGCTAGAATACAAACACTTTAATATATTTAAATAGAGGATCTGTCCCCTTTGGATTTTATTATTGCTTCAACTCAAGTATGTACCTATGTAATTATGTATATATGCGTAATCAGGGGTAACAGATAAACCTGCGGCCTATAAGATCTATTGTTATTCTTGTTATAATTGTGATGTTTCTTTAGACTTCTAGTCCTATCTTTCTAAGAAAGTTTAGGATATCGTTGGGCTTTAAGTTAGGTAGGTCTTTCTTTTCTATTTCGTATGATCGTATGACTTAAGAATTACGTAATGCATTCTGAGAATCTGTGTATTGTGGTTTCGTCCTCTTCCTCAAAGAATCTGCACTTTGCTTCATCTACCAATTCTAGGTTCTTTATGTTGTATAGCACAATGAAAAAATACATGATAAATCTTTCTTACTGGCCTATCAAAATAAAAAACGCATATGTGATTGTTGGTATGACCACCACAGAACCAATATAGCATGTCTGATTTTAAACCCCTCGTTTTACTGGAAGTGCGTTTGGCCATTACCTATTAATGCAATAATCGCTCCCTTGTTTACGTGTTCGAGATGGTAATAACAGATTTTGATTTTCACATTATTCCAAGATAATTAACTCCTCCTAACACTATCATGTTTATGGCCATTAAGTCTGAAAAGACATAAGATATTTACGTTCTTTTTTCTTGTAAATGCCATAATCTGAGACTGAGAGTATATGTTAAGCCCTGCAGTTAAAGTCCATTTTGTGACTTGCTAAATAATCCATTCTAATGTTTTTTAAGGTCTAGTGTTCGATAATTTACTCATTTTCAAGTTAAGGCATCAAAAAACATACAAAAAGTTGGTCTGGTCAAAAGTACTAATCACTTTAGTCTCCGAGGTTTTAAGGAAAATAGTCCAGATGAAAATGTAGGAAATGCAATTTAAGATATCAAGCAACCTAAATTTTTGAAATTTACCAGCAGTTCCTGGACGAAATTTTGGTAATTCTCACTTTCCTTATTTCCCAAAAAGTTCTGGAAAACAGATTTAAAACTTCGCCAACGTGCTTTTCAATCATTCATAAAGTCAAGTAAATTTTCGTCCTGAAATAACCGAATTTGTGGTTCAATTTAACGTCACTTATTGCTGGGAACTTTTCTTCTAAACACTGAAAACAAATGACAGTTTTATCAAGAGCTTTGACATACTGCTTAATATGCAAAGGTGGGAGCAGATAATGAAGAGGATCAATGTTCGTATAACAATTTTAGAACCTACATCGAAATTTGTTCAAGTTGGTCATATTTTTTCCACATAGTGCTCTTCTCTATCTCGACTATCCCAGAAATATAAGAAGCAGACATAATTCGTAAACCCTGATTGTGGATCTAAAAGTTTACTCAAAACTCAAGCTTGATGGAGCAAAACGGTCTGGATTCGAATATAGGGCATCAAAAAACATAATATAAAGGAGTTGGTTTGTGTACCGAGTTTTTGTGATTTAATTAGTGTTGTTTGATTAAAGTATTTTAAGGTATATAACGTGATAAACAGTAAGTTTCAAGCAAATATGTAGAAACATGGTTTATGCATTTAGTTTTATTAAATAATTAAAAAAATAAAAACAATTATTATATTATTAATCATATTAGTAATTATTATTTATTGATGCTTCGACTAGTCACTCTCCTCTTGACCAGAGTATAATAATAAAGAAATTATTTTAAAAAAATATATATTTTTGTTTTTTGTTTTTATTGTTTACAAAAACTATTTAAACGTATTTCTTCAGTTGACGCTTCTGTGCCAAATATAACATTAAACGCTTCGCTTTCAGGGAATATCCCATTTATTTGTATAGACAAACAAGTATTAGAAGTTAGAACAGTAACTAAATGTCGCTTTAAATCTTAAGATCTAAGTCTAAGAGTCATCGGTTAATTTTTTTATATAAACCCAAAAGATTTACGATCTACTTTGTTGAAACCAAAAAAATATGTTATGTAAATCACTATCTGGTAGACCAAGTTCAGAATTTAGCGTTGATGTATTCAAAATGAATATTTTAATAGCACTAATGGGCCCTGAAAACAGTTTACTGTCGACGTAATTTTTCTACCGACATGAAACTCGAGACTTTTGCTTGGTGCACTTTTAGTTACAAAGTCTCAGTAATTTATAAAGATGATGTAAAAAAATCTTTATTAGATTTTAGTAATAAAGTTGAACATTTAAACTGGCTGGTTACCTTTAAAATATATTAGTAACACTCAAGGAAATGAAAAGGAAACTCTCTTTGAATCTTTTTCGAGTTTTTAAAATTGTTAAAACGGTATCTAAATGGTACACAAAAACTAAAACACATTATGCAATTAAAGAATCTTTAACTGTTTCTTCGATCCCATGTACAGATTGTGAAAGATGTCCCAATGTTCATAGCAGTCATTTCACATAGTAGTGACATGTGCTCTTACAGAACATGTCCTAAGGCTAAAACAGATTTAATTTTGATGATTCCAGAATATAGGCTAAGGATCCAAATCTTACTAAACAACTATCCTTGAAAATGGCGTTTATCAAAAGCCAGGGACGTGTAATGTTAAATCAGATATTAAGAAACTAAGTAATTAGATAATTAAAAGATTGAATCGAACCAGAGGCCAGAGCTGAAAAGTGGTAGAGCAGAGAGACAAGAGGTAGTAAGTTAAATAGCAAGAAGAAGGAGTTAGAAAGAAGTGCAGTGAGAAGATAAGGAAGGAGATAATTTTTTATATGTATTATTATTTTTTGTTATAGCTATCAACATTGTAGGAATCCAGAACTCAAAATTTTTATTGATAGGAAGTTGTTTTCAAAACTTACTCTTGTGAGAATGTTGCCGTAATTTAAAGGTGTTTAGCATTGACAAGAAAAAGTGAGGAGAGACGTATTGGTAACAAAAAATCCACTCAAAGACTCATCCATCGGATAAGAATACGTGAGTTAATTAGGCACTTACAAAAAAACGTTGTAAAAGTAGTTTAAAGTCAGCATAATGTAGCCAGAAGTGAGGTTGGGTAACATAAAAACTGAAGTTTCGCAGTAACCCCAACATCAAAAGACGGATATGAGGTGAGTGCAGAAAGCTGAACACTTATGTAGGTAGATGCCAATAGGTTGCAGGATAATGTTTTAAGAGATTCAAATTTGATATTAGGTGAAGATAATTATAAATTCTATTTTCTCATTCGAAAGGACGTTTAGGGAAGCAGAAGATGACAGGATGGTGTTGAGAGATCTTACAAATATTGGAGTCATAAACGATATTAAAATTAATTAAGATGTCAAGAACCAATTAGCAACATATAAAATAGGAAGGGTTACCAGTTGAAATAATATCTACAATAAAAACATCATGGACATCAGCTGTTGCAAATCAGAACCTTTATTGATACTATGGGGTTCCTGAGCATTTCTAAAAAAATTTCTTTGAATAGGTTGTAACTGACCGCGACGATGGAGAAATTTTAAAAATCTATGTTATCGTTTTTTTCGGCTGCGTGTTAAGCCAAAGTGCAACGTTCAGGTCTGTATTTTAAGGGTTAACCCAAAAAAAGGTATGCGATAGTCAGCATTGACAAATGCAATCATGGGCACATGGTCTTTGAGCTTAGAATAGATGTTATGGATTTTCAGTGCGGCTCTGTTAGCTACAAATACGTTAACAAAGGAATTAAGAACTCTGCCTATCCAGGGAGTAGGCTCTTTAACAAAAGGTTTGGATTGTTGTCAACTATAACCACAAAATTAACATTATTCCGGGGTTGTAACGAGGTGTTATATTGTTGTGAACAGGGGGAGGGTTCCATGTGGATGGTGTATTGAACAAAATCTTTTTTTATTATTGAAGGAGGGTAAGAGTTGTCTAGGAAAAGTTTCCACCAAAAGAACCTCAGAAACTTTTAACAACCTCTTAATGCCATACAGTTTTTCATATTTTTTCTTATATCATTGTAGCATGGTCCCTGATGATGTTAATATCTATGTATACATAAAATGATGAAAAAAATGATACAAACGTATCTCGTGCCATGCTGTCAGTATATTCCAGATACACAACCTGGATTTGTGCCTAGTTAGAATTCCTAACTCTAGGATACAGGATGCTGCGATATAGATATAAAAATTGATCAGTCTATACCTACAAGGGCAAATCCAAACTGTAGACACGTGTATAGATACATATGTCGCAGCAAAAAAATTTCATTAAAACGTACACATTCTCTCATTTTTGTTTTCAAAACTATTCCAATAACCAGTATTTAGACTTTGAAGAAGCATCGTGTAAAATTTATAATTAAACCTTCGAGTCTTAACGGTACAATCCATAATGACAATTAATTGTTTAACACGTACAAGTTTTATATGCTGGTTGTTCTAACGAGGCTAATTTAGATAAGTTGATAATAAAGAAGATTTACCTAGTTTTACGTCCACTTTGCAAATTAATTTTTAGTGAAATTCGTATAATAATATAGAGGTAGGTACTTCTTCTTTAAACTTACAAAATTCCATAATTAAAATAAATTAAATATATACCAGTTCATTAGTGTCATTAACAAATATAAATATCTCATACTGTATGATATTTAGTAATACTTAGGAATTGCTGCATATTTTGGGATAAAAAAGTAAATAAGAGTAAATCAATTTGGGCCCTTTAAAACAATATTTGCGAAATTTATGTTACTTATTTAAAGAAATTACTAAAATATTTCAAAAATCAAAATGTCTGGAAATTAATGACGTCATTTCTAATATTATTCCCAAGACAATATTAAAAAACTGAGCATTAGACTTAAACGAATTCAAGGTATAGACCTCTTTTTGAGAAATGGTTTTCTTACAAAACTCAAGAAAAATGACGTTGATGTTATAGATAATGCGCCATTCAAGGGTAATGGTAAGAGTACCTACCCATATCAAGTTATTAGAAGTTTTACATACAAAAACATTCAAAAAGGACTGTCATTGACTGTTTGACAAAACAGAACATTTCCAGCAAAAACCAAACCCCAAAACTAAGTGCATCTGTGATAAAGTTGATAGAAAGTGAAGTCGTCGCAATAGACCATTATAACTAGACAAGTAGCACTGAACTTGTTAAACAAGTAAAGCCAAATACTTACAGGTATTTTTTAATTTAAATAAATTGATTATAAATGTAGACAGTAGTGATGACGATGAGATCGATACTGATATTGATACCAAAATGTAATTTTTATCATGATTTATAGCTTTTCTAATATGTACTATAAATAGTTTATATTTTGCAAATCAATAAATTACTATGCTAATTGAATAGTCCCGGGTCTAACAAAGAAAAACATTTTTTTTTTTGGAAATTTGATGTTATTTTTTAATATAATCTCCTTTTGGCTCAATACAACAAGTAAAGCGGGCATCGAGCATTTCGATGCCTTGTAGTAGTCACCATCAAGTTCCCCAAAATAGGCGTCCGTCTCGGCAATGGCATCTTCATTCGAGTAAAAGCGGTTACCAGCGAGCTACCTTTTCAAGTTTAGGAATGTATAACAGTCGCAGGGGGCTAAATCTGGCGAATACGGGAGGTGGGGAAGGATTTCGTAGCCCAATTTGATCAATTTCGTCATCGTCTTCACGGCTTTGTGAGAAGGTCTTGGAAAAACAACATTTTTTCTACGCTTTACAACAGCATCGAATCGATCCAATAAGTCACTACAATATTGAGCGGTGATTGTCCTATCATGTTCAAGATAATCGACGTGAATAATTTCGCGCGCATCCCAAAAAACAGTGACCATCACCTCTCCGGTGGATTGTTGCGACTTTGCCCCTTGTAAACCCATTGTTTCGACATATTTGCTTTCATGCAAGGTTTCAGTAAAATAATTAAAAATAACTGCTGGTATAATATAGATCCTATTACGACCCTGAGCTTTAAAGTGACGGCGAAGTCGTCACGAACTTGAAACGAATAATACTATTTACACAATTGTTACCTGCCAAAGTAACCACAACCCAAACCTAATAGTCCATGATCGTTCTTACCTGTCCTGGGAATATAGGTACGTAAAAAACTATTTTCAGGTTTTATAACATAACGATGATCTGGGCGTCGCCTGTTCTTGGTCTAATAGAAAAGTGTGCGAGGCTCTGAATTAAAGTTAGTTAGTTCAAAAGATAAATTAATTATATGAAATACACTTGATATAAACGTATAAAAAAAATAACCTTAATAACCATAATTTACAGTAATTTACACGAATAAAAACAAAAATGTTTTGTGGTAAAAAACCATGATCATATTAATTGAGTTATAAAACGTCGTGACACTGTAGGTTTCATAAAGATAAAATATTATTTAATGCCTCATACTAATTTTCAATTATATTTAACCAGGTGGTTGAAAGGTTCAATATGCTTATGCAAAGAAAAACAGCGTTGTGGGTTAAAATGTTTGCACAGAAGATGAAAATAACAAAGCTATTTGGGAGACAAAAACTTTTTGAATGTTTGTTGAAAGAAAAAACAAGAAAGTGTAAATATTAAAGAACGTTGGTTGGTATATATAAAAAAACTCATTTTAATTATAAAACTAATTGATTAAAAAAATATATTTGAAAAAGACCGGTAAAAAAAATTTTTATAATTTTGACAAGTAAAGTGACATTTTTCAAAACTGCTGTCAGTTTTGAAAGTCATTACTTTTCATAACTAGTTTTGAAAAGTAAAACTTTACGTAACTAGTTTTGAAAACTTCATTTCAAAACAAGTTACGAAAAATGTAAAGCAAATATAAACAACTAAGAAATATTTTATACTAACTTTATTAAAGAAATATTTAAAAGCAGACATTTTTAAACAAAAAATTAAATAAGTATACTTAATATTTAAATCAGAAACTTACCTTTTAATTATATCTGTATTAAATAGAATTGTCATTAGAAAGGTGTCAATGCAAAATAAACACGAGAACTAGATGTATTGTTTTTAATTATTATTAGATAATTATGATTTTTTTTAATTATGGAATTTCGTCAAAATTATAAAAAATCTTGTACGGAACTCGTTATAAAACGCCATTTTGTTTAACTCGTGTTCATTTGCAGCACTCGCTACGCTCTTGCTGCAACATCACACTCGTTAAACAAAATTGGACTTTTCATAACTCGTTACGTAAATAACTATTGTTATTAATTTAGACTTCAGGACAACATTAAACAGACTATTTTTTACGAGGGATTTTCTCCTATCTTTAATAATACAGTATTGAATGTTGTGCTTAAATACTTGAAAATTATGAAAAGGGACAACGGGGTATGAAAAAAAAACAAATAACCATTTCTAAAATTAAACTTTCACTTGAAACAGGAATCCTAAGATCTTCAAACCTACTAATACTTTGTTATCGAGTTCGTTGAAAAACTATTAAAAATGTTACAATCATTGTGGAATGTGTCGTTTAGAAAATATTATTTAAGATATTTCGAAAGAAATTTTGTAAGTTAGTGTAGTGTTAAAAAAAACTACGATACTTTGAAAGAAACTAGGAAGCTAATGAAAGAAACGTACTCAGTATTATAAATATGAACAGACCGATTTTTTAATACACGCAATAAACGATATAGATTAGATTAGATGTTTATTGGGTTGGCTGTTAGCCTGTATCACTGCAACCTTTGCATATCTATTGTGACCAACCATTATCTCAAGAATAGGATTAGAGAACCCTGTCCAGCCCTGCCCTCTTAATGAGACTTAATAGCCTTGGCAGTGGCCATTCCGCATAACTTGGAGCAGCCGGTTTCTCCTCTCCCAGTACTAGGTATCGCGTCCTTGCAAGGCCTTCGCATTGGCATAGGACATGAAATGCGGTTTCCTCCTCCTCTTGGCAGTATCGACAGATGTCTTCATCTGTGAATTTCAGCTGACTCATGTGTTTCTTGAGCCTACAATGTCCTGTCAAGAGACTGACAATCATTCTGACTCGTTTCGCTTTTGTGATAGCAGCTCTGCAGTAAACTTCGCCGAGTGTCCGTTTATGAAGACTTTGGCTTGTCGCTTGCCCAGTAATTTTTCCCACCACTCCTGGGCCTTTTCTAGCCTCCATTTCTCAATGGCTGCCTTTCTGAATGTGTCAGCAACTCCGCCGGATGGTTCCTGTCCAATCATTGGGTTATTATCTCCCGCACGGGACAATTCATCAGCCTTCTCATTGCCTCGAAACCCTGAGTGTCCTGGTATCCATACACGATATAAGTTCACCAACAAAATATTAGCCTACGAGCTAGAGCCAAAATTTTCCTATTATCCATAATATGACATCTCTATTTGCAACATGTTCATTCCATACAGGTAATTTACGTTCCTGTTTAGGCCAAAGTTGCCAAATTTTTATGGAAAATGTTCGTCATCGATAATATGGATAAAAATTTTCCTAGCCAAGACATAGGATTCTTTAAACGTAGGATGCTCTAACTATAAGATTGCGGTCTTAGTCACTTAGAGTTTGATGTTTCAATTGTTGATTTGACAAAATCTCTCCCTCATTATCGTCATTCTATAGGTGCTTAAGGAGAAAGTGAATAACTGTCACATGTAACATGAGTTGAATTTAACGACCAAAAAGCTAACTAATTACTAAGCATTCATAACCGCGTAGAGGCAAAGGTTGCAGGTTGGAGTCCTTAATGTTATTGTTGTTTGTATACGTTCTTAAATTTCAGAAATTTGTGACAAAAAAACAATCACCTTCTTAAAAATCTTTTTTAACTATTAAAAAGGGTCAGGCAATAATTGGTTAGGTAGTATCGAATATACTCATGTAAATTTAAATAGATATTATTATTATCTATTAAAAAATTTTTAAAGTAATTAAAAATGTTTATTTTGTTTTAGGTATTATATACGATATCGTGCCTAATACGCTGGATTATGGAGATAGATTATTATAATAAGAAAATAAAATCACCGTCAACTTTTTTATAATTTTACTCGTAAATTTTTTAACACCAGGTGGTCTAAACTTCGTAAAAAGAAGTTAAATTGCAAACCATAATGGATGTAATACAGTATTTTTATGGACTTGACATTTTGTCTTAATTATGTTTTAACGAAGCTGGCTGAATTTTAAATACATATACTAAATAAAAATTTCGGAAGAAGATAATGATGTTTCATAAGAATAATGTTGATTGTAATTAAAAATTTATAAAAGAATATATACACAACATTTCTTATAAAACCTAGAAATGCAAGAATATCATAAAATAAAATTTACATTAAGCAAAATTTAGTAGATTATTCTTTATCACGATAATGCCGGATTCAGAGAGCAAGTCAAATATCACTTCTGAAAGCTAGTAAAACCTTCCAAAACTAAAAAAAAAACAACAAAGTCAGTGTAATTTATACATATGCATTATTTAAACGAGTTTCGGAAAACAGTCAAAATTTTACCGTTGAGGTTATCTGATCTAGACCAAAATCAAAAATCAATAGGATTTTTTTTCATGACATGAGGATTATATATATTAAATATCATTATCCTGTGATCTTCCCTTGAAGGTTTTAGCGCACACAAACGAAGTACAATAAGAATTTTATACAACAGGTTTGCTAAATCATTCACATAGGTACAAATTTATAAATCCATGCGCGTGCATAGAAGTATAACTTCTGCTGGCAGTCCCACTGACTGCCACACTAGTTTTTTGTGATGATAATATTTTAAATGAACACAAATTCAAAATATAAACAGTACTAACTATAACCAAAATTGTTAATTGGGTAATTAGGGCAATCCCAAAACAAATGAATGGACCAGAGGTCTCATATGTTATCATTACATAAATTGGGCTTATTATATCCAGAGCATCTATTAGATGAAAACTATGATAGAGAATTTAACAAAATATAAAAAAACAGTTTTTATATAAAATTTATTTGAATGCGGAAATTAGGAATGCTTTGATAAAAGCTTTAAAACGCGATAAATATTTTTATTACAAAATCTAAAAGCAGGAAGCATTCAAAATTTATTGAAAGGATAAAATCGATTCTGGGCAATTTTCCGTTGTAAAGCGTATTACAAAATTATATCATAAGGCTCCGAAAATTGAAAAGCACAAAAAAGTTAAATAATAATTTTCCATCAAATCACTACTGTTCAGAAAATGAAAATGAATACCTTTTTCATCATCTGCAAGGCATAATTTGTCACATTTAAATGTCTTATTTGAAAGTCGGTCACAAAACATTTAATTAGAGCTATCAATCAAAATTTAATGACAAAAGAAAGTGGCATCCATACGAGAATGTATTGTTACTTAAGAAAGCTTTACATTGAGACCTATAGGCATTCTAGTTGCCCACAGCATGCGACTATTCCTTTTACACATACTGCTACTGGTTGCCTCAACTTTTCAACTCAATTAATTCCGAGATGTCTATGCAAACGGTAGCTACCGAAGCTTACTTAATTTTTACCAGAAGAAGGCGAAAGAGTTCTATTCGAACTATTTCGTTCTATACCGAATAATACCCATGAAACGTCGTCCGTAAATTTCTTATTCATTCCGTCAAATCTTTGACAGTGCATTCATACTTTTTAGATAGTGCCTCCCACACCTTTAAATTTTTACGATTGTCTTTATATGAAGGATTACTCAAATCCCACCAAATGTTGTTTTCAACAAGCAACTGAACCCATAAGTGTCGGATAGCCCACAACCTAGAGCAACTAGGGGAGGGAAACGCCGCAATCCGCACGATTTCGCCGCATGCGGATTTGCTGCCTTAATGTAAAGCCTCCTTTCGTTAATCTATATGGATTTCGTGAAAAATAAAAGTATATCACTACCACAGCAACAAATAATAACTTATTACAAATGTAAAGTAAGTACTTGTATTAAAAGGGTAATAGAGGTAAGCAGATTTACGAAGAGTTGCTTAATACTCTTGGCTATCAAGGTATTTCGTATGTCAGCGTCAAAAATTGGATTGCAACAGAGGTAGATGAAAACCAAGCGGTAAGTCCATTTTCTGTGACTACCCCGTAAATATCGATGCAGTTCATGATATGATTTTATCAGACCGTAAAATTGGAATAAAACGTATATTTGAGCCATTGAATATTACCTATGAACGCGTTTATTATAAAGTTTACGGAGATTTGACCATAAGAAAAATATTCGTAAATTGAATCCCCAAATGTCTGAATGTTAACCAGCAGCGTACAAGGAAAATAGCAACGTGTTTTGTACTTTGTTTAAAACTGATGCACATTTGTTAAAGCGTGTTGTTATTTTATACTAAATTTAAGTACATTTCATTGACTTAAAAAATAATAATCAATGGTTAGAATTACGGTTCTAAGAAACTTAGTGTTTAAAAATCTTCTTTAAAAGTTCTTGTCAACTTTTGTCGTCTACATAGTATGCAATTTCTGTACCAATATTAATTCAGTTATGTAGAAAAATGTAAAACCTGTGTTTAAAAGTATGTGGATATCTACAATCTACTAACAGGAAAGTAGATTCCTGAGGGCAGTTTTTAACCTTGTACCAATCCTTAGAGCCTTAACTAACACAACTGTCGCTTAAATTCTTTTTAATTTGGATGAACATCAATTCCAAAAGTTTGCCAGCGCTCTTGATTGGAATGTTGGTCCTCGTAGAGTTAAACATTTGCTCTACGATTAGCTATTTCATTTCTTGGGAGTCCACTGAAGAGTCGGTGCAAAGGATTTGGAAAGATGTGATCTGATGAATGAAATTATGGCAAGTCCACTTTCCAAGAGCTCATTGTGTGTTCACTATTAAGCGATGGAAAATTTTTTTGGTATTTTTTAGAAAGTTTTTATATTTTCGCCGTGTTCTTTGTCTCTTTGTCATTCCGTGGAATTTTGTAATTGAATTTAAACCTATTTCCCGACTACCCACCTAGATCTCTGAAATTTTGAGGATAGTTAAGAACTTGATGACAATTCATGTTTCAAGTGTATTTAGGCATATACATAGATTTTGAATTTTATACTGAATTGTTATTAAATATGATTTAAGTTGTGTATAGATAATATTATTTGAAAGGTTTCAATGTTCATAGCTCAGCTGGATAAGCGTCCAATTGTGACAGTTCTGTTATGTTATCGTAATGGGATCGATTACGCGAGAGAGAAGTTTTTTTTCTGTTTTTTTTTATAATTTAATAATATCTAGTAATATGACATAGATCAGCAAAAAAAATCTTTCTACTATAAAAAATTGTTTTTATAAAGTGTGATTATTGATAGTGTTATCAATTGTAGTAACGGAATAGCCAACTTCAGCAGATAGCAATATCCATAATTCTGTCAGATTGTGACTTAGAAAAAGGTTTTGTTAAAAAAAGCAGAAATTGTGTAGGTACTTATTGTATTAACCTGTTAAAGTATTAAATAAAAGTGAAAGGAATTGTGGAACTGACTGCAGTTTGGGAGAACTAGGGAAATTGTGTTGAATGTTGATGACCGTAGAGAATTCTAAATTATTTGGATAAGCGGAAATCCTTTGCAGCATAATTTAGGAGAATATGTTGGCGTCTTAATTCCCAAACAAGATTATTACATTTACGTATAGAATTATTAAATGATGAAGTATATAAATGGAAGGCACAAAATTTATAATTAATCGAAAACGTTTTTTTACTTGTGACGAAGAATATTTAAATAAATCCACAAACTTTGTTTAAAAAATTGAAAATCAACGACATTGTTGGAGAGATCTTTTTTTATTAATTACAATTTATGTGATGTGAAATCAAGCAGATCATAAAACGCTGAAGTTCCATTATTAATCCGAATTAGAACTTAATTTAAAACTCACTGCGCGCAAATTGCAAATCTTGATTAAGTTTTAATAGACTGATGCGACCTTACCAAGACAAGAATAATTATGGTTGCGGTGTGTAGGGTTGTACAGTTGATTCGAATTTGTATATACCTAATTTAATATAAATTGAGTGTAAAAATAAAAGACGCTGATCACAGAAAAATGTAAAAAGTTGATCACAGAAAAATAAAACAAGCGAGCAAGTAAAGGTCGGGACACACATAACCGCACCGTACCCGATCCGTGTGTCGGCCGTAAGTTGGCCGTGTCACGGCTCGTCCGTGTAGACACCACACTTGTTCGTAGCTTATCCGATTTTCTAGTGACGTTTGAAAACTGTTTCAGTCTGTTTTAATATTTTGAGAACGTAAGATGCGAAAACAATGTTTAAAAATTTTAGTAAAATAAAAAACACAATGTTTTTAATATATTATATTTTGAGAGCATACACGAAAGTGTTTACCAAGAGCTTTTGGCACCGCACCGTCACCGTTAAAATATAAAATATTTTAATCGTGCTCGGTGCGTTGATAACCCTCGGCCGTAATACGGTGATGTGTGAACTATTTTTATAACATACCATTGCGTAACTCTTCCACCGAGTGATGGTCAACACTCGGCCGATATACGGATCGAGCACGGTGCGGTTATGTGTGTCCCGACCTTAAGTCGGACTCTCCCATAAAGAGTTCCGTAGCAGCAAGTAACAATATAAAAACTCTTAGAGTTCGTTGTAAGTTAGATTGATGTTTCAGTGGAAGGTTACATGGTAATGTACATGATATATTTTTTTTAGTTTTATAATTCTCTTATTCCAAAAGTTACAGGTGGAACACACATTTAATCACTTTGGAAGTATCTATCGCGCAAACTATTTAGTTTAGAAAAAAAAATGATTTTAGAAAACTAAATATCATTTTTGAAGACCTATTCATAGATACCCCACAGAAAAATAAAAATGATTAAAAAATATATATAAATGTATTAATGGTTTTTGGGCTATTAGGCCGGCGTCGATTGTCATGCTGACTTGACGTTTCGCCAACACGAGCGGTTGGCATCTTCAGAAGTTGCTTCCTGGTTGACAGTCTGCGAACTACGAAGCTCTGCGTGATCGGAGCCCGTATTTATACGTCGGGAAGGAAGTGGGTGGGGCCTCAGTTGCTTTCGATTCCAATCGGTTCTGGTCGGTGTTGTTCGTTAAGGGTAGAGTTTTCGCACCCTTTATTATCGGGACCCATGTTTTGTTAATCTTGACTGCTTCCTCTTTTTTATTAAAGTTGTTCGGATGCTTCTCTATCTCTATGGCTTCTCTATAGAGTCTGAAATGGTATGCTGATGTAGTAGCGAGGACTTGGGTCTCCTCAAACTTAATCCGATGGTCCATAGTGAGGTTATGTTCCGCTACGGTGGATTTGTCTGCCTGCCCCAGATGACAATTGGCCTTGTGCTCTTTAATCCTGGTGTTGATCGAGCGTTTGGTGGTTCCTATGTACACGCTTCCACATGTGCACGGAATGCGGTAAATTCCCGAAGCCGATAGTGGATCTCTTCTGTCTTTTGCCGATCGAAGACATTCTTTAATTTTTCTCGTTGGTTTGAAAATAGTTTTCACATTTTTCTTTCTTAGCAATCGACCAATTCTGTCTGTCACTCCCGGAATAAAAGGCAGAAATGCTTTTGCCACTGGTTGGATTTGCTCATTTTCCTTGGGTCTACGATTTGTTGGTCCAATCGATCTTTTGATTTCCCGTTCCGAATAACTGGAACAAGGAAGGAGGAAAAAAGCACAGTTATTAGCCTCCTTGGCTTTTCTATCTCGTTGTAGGGAAGAGGATGTCATACCAAAGTTCTTGAAAGCGAAACAAGTAATAAGATCTGCTCAAGCTCGAAGGATTTATAACCGAACGGAAAAAGCTCTGCTCAGAGAGAGGATACAAACCACCAGAAGAAATTTAGCAGAGGTCGATACTAAACTACTAGGAATCTTTTATCAGCTAAGCAACAGACTTCACCGAACAGACTGGGATAAAATTGATGCAATATCATATAGAAGCATGGAAAATAAACTGCAAGGAAACACCGACCGCCAAAAAGACAAATTTGAAAGATTAACGAGAAACATTGGATCAAAGCAAATGCTAGACACTCAGAGAACAGTGATTAATGTTAGCAATCGGAACTTTTCTCCAGATGAGGTCTCCGTACTTGCTAAGGGCGGCAACTTTGCTAGAACGCCAAAAGATGTGCCGAAGGAAGACATTATCGCAAATTTAGAATTCGCACTAAGATGTCTGCCAGAAGAAACAGCTCAGGAATTACGAACCGAATCAGCAAGAATTTTACAAAAGGCCAAACCACCCAAAAGTAACCTAAAGCCTAGGGAGTTAAGAGCAATTCAAGATCTAAACAAGGATGAGAGTATACTGGTGTTAGCAGCGGACAAGGGAAATGCCACTGTCGTAATAAATACCGCAGATTATAAGGAAAAGATATATGATCTACTAGATCCGAGCAGTTACAAAGAGTTACGCAATGATCTAACAACAAAGACCTTAGTGAAGAAGTCAAGTCTAGAAGAACAGACAAAGAAATTAATTTGTAAAAGTGAAGCTGCTATACCAAGACTCTATGGTTTGCCAAAGATACACAAAGCCAACATAGCGGAACATACCCTCACTATGGACCATCGGATTAAGTTTGAGGAGACCCAAGTCCTCGCTACTACATCAGCATACCATTCCAGACTCTATAGAGAAGCCAAAGAGATAGAGAAGCATCCGAACAACTTTAATAAAAAAGAGGAAGCAGTCAAGATTAACAAAACATGGGTCCCGATAATAAAGGGTGCGAAAACTCTACCCTTAACGAACAAAACCGACCAGAACCGATTGGAATCGAAAGCAACTGAGGCCCCGCCCACTTCCTTCCCGACGTATAAATACGGGCTCCGATCACGCAGAGCTTCGTAGTTCGCAGACTGTCAACCAGGAAGCAACTTCTGAAAATGCCAACCGCTCGTGTTGGCGAAACGTCAAGTCAGCAAGACAATCGACTCCGGCCTAATAGCCCAAAAACCATTAATACAATAGACAATGGCCGCGAAAGCCTTTCATATAAATGCTTTATGATAAGTACATAAAAATTAATCAAATTAATATGCAAAAAGAAAATACAAACGTATGTTGTCTTTTTTAAATAAAATCATTAAAAAAAGTAAAAAGCACAACACCATAAAATTAACTTATTTCAAATAAACCTCCTATTCTATTTGAAATTAAAAATAAAACAAACAACAGTGTTAAATTTGTGGAAATCTGTATTTTAGGTGTAATTTGAAAGACCTGTACCACCGTATACAGACAAGAGTAGTAGGATCACTCACACAAAAACTCGTTCCATGCCGCCAAATCTCTCTGTCTCCATTTTGGTCCGCATCGTTGTAGAAACAAATAGAAATTGGTAGATTTAAAAAAATGGAAGCAAATTTAAAACAGTGTTTATTTAATAAAATTACAAAAGATGTCCATAATTATGAAAGAAAATTATAACGTTATATTGATAGATTACTTCCTAAATCGGTAGAGATGGCATCGCTGCTCACCAGTTCTCAGAAAACTGCACAAAATACGTCGTCAAACCGGAGCGAAATGTGGTACAAAGAACTTTAACGGCGACGCGCAAAGTGATCCAACTATTCATCTCTATATACGGTGCCTCTAATGTTAAAATGGATTATAATGTAAATTTGGTATTCATAGGCACGCGACGCATGAAATGTTAATTTGAAAAATTGGATAAGCTATTAATAGGGCAGCGTCATCAAGTAGGTACCTACCTGTATTTGAAAGAGTTCAGAGGTACTGAATATTCCATATAAAAACATTTATCAAATAGTTCATGTCGATTTAATCATAAAAAAAACCTGGAAAATAAATCTTCTAATTTCTGAATTTTAACCAGAAGCGTGCAAGGATTAAAAGACTGTGTATAATATGTGCTTAGTTTAAAAAAGATGCAAATTTCTTAAGCTGTGTTGTTAGTATGCATGAAGTTAAGATTGATTTTCTCGACTCAGAAATATATCAGCAATCTGGTGTGCAAAAAATCCTGTGGAATAGATTTTACTTCAATTTTTTAGGATTATTAAGCGATAATCATGATTGATATATTGAATTTGAAAATAAAAAAATATTTGAAAAATGTCTTTTGTATTGTTTATATCTACGTAAACATGAACTAGAGACCCTGTAGTTTACATTATATTTTAACCAATGAAGTACTGATAGCCCTAGTCTTGTTTGAAGCTCTGAGCTAATTATAAGAAAAAAGCGACAAGTGCGAGTCGGAGTTGCGCAAGAAGTGTTCAGTACCATTAAAATAAAAAAGGCAAAAATGTCACGTTTGTTGTATGGGAACCCCACTTAAATATTTGTTTTATTTTAATTTAATTATTTACTTTGCTGTTATCAAAATTGTTTATTGTATGGGTACCCCCTAATTATTTATTGTATTATTTTTTATAGTATTTGTTTTTATAGCGACAACAAAAATACTTCATCTGTAAAAATCTCAAATCTCTAACTATCACAGTGAGTATATGTGATACAGCCTGGTGACAAACGGACGAACGGAGAGGGAAGTCTTATAGCAACAGAACATGGAGTTAAAGTGTTGCGATTACCACCTTATCACTGTGAACTTAGCCCCATAGAATTAATCTGGGCTCAAATGATGGGATATGTCGCGAGAAATAATACAACATTTAAACTTTAAAATGTTCGTCAACTATTATCTGCCTCCATATCAAAAATTTCATCTGATAATTGGCAAAAAGCTATAAGACATGTCATAGCAGAGGAAGAAAAATTCTGGAAACTCGATGTGTTAATAGAGGAAACAATAGAACCAATTATTATTTCTGTGGGAAATGAAGAAACTGATGATGATGATGCCTCTTTATCGGAAAAAGATAACTTATATATTTAGGTATGTAATTATATATTATTATTACTAATTAAGTTTAAAGGACGCTAATTCCCTAATATATTTATTATTAAATTGTAAGGAATGTCCTAAACCAATATTTAGTATTTTTATAAAAATAAATGTTGGTACTTAATATTGACATTTTAGTCTTTTTTATATTAAAGTAATTTTATGTTCTCCGTCACTGAGGCATTCAATTATTGGTTTATCGCTAGGGTTCGCTCATTTGCATTTTATGATCTATTGTATTTGAGGTTTGTCGGGGTGGTCATACTAAAGTCTAGTGAAAATTCAGATATAAGAAGGCATCAATATTACATTTTTTCTGCATTGACCAACCCTGTATTTAGACCTTTTAGCTCCTATGTAAAAAGATTTGTGCTATCAATCATTTTCAAATGAACTATAGTAATAGGGTCAGTTTCTACCCTTTGCGTGGGTTACATACTAGTTCACTCTGGCGGTCAGATCTTATAATTCCTTTTTGAAATTTATAATTCTAGGATTTGAAACTGGTAACTGGTAACTAAATTGTTTATTAGGTATCTGAAGATCGTTTTATTCAAGCCATCCAAATATATATTAATTTTTAAAAGTTTTTAACGATATTCAAACATATATATAAAAATAAATATTGCTAATGCTTAAAGAAAAAATTACACCAAAAAGCGGGAACGTTGAAGATAAAACGAATTGAGCATCATCAGATTTCTTTCTTAAATCTAAATTTAATTACAAATTTTGAGTTTGTTTAATATATTTCTAATTTTGTAAAAATCAAATAAACTTTTTAAATTTTAAAATTGTAAATAAACATTTTGTTGCCCTTGCTCGAAAATTTTGTTTTAAGTAATCTATGGGAGCGAACTAACCTATCATTAAAACTATAAACTGACCGCCCGAGCGAACTACTATGTTCCCGGGTACGGAACCCTATAAAATTGACAAATTTGTAAAATTCTTTGACAATCTAATCAATAATAATCCTCTCTTTTAACAACGTAGCAACCCAAAAACAAACTAATGTATCACGTTTCAACACTTCATTGAAAGAACGTGCACCCATGAAGAAAAATCTATATCAATATATATATATATATATATATATATATATATATATATATATACATCCCGCTATACTTAGGTCTTCCTATCATTGGCAATTTACATTACTTGGGTCTTCCATGTCAATAGGTCTTCCGTATACGGAAGACTTAATTCTTATCGTGTAAAAAGCATCATTCTATCCATTTTTACCTGTAGAAAAATTTTGGGAAGGACGACTTAATACGGTTTTTTTGAAAATTTTGTATATTTTAGTTCACCTCTTTCCTGCATGCGCGTTGGCGCTGCTGTTGCGTGTATATCCGAGCAAGTATATTTTTAACCATGCTATCGCTTCTTGCTCTTCCAGCGTATATGTTCTTTTCATTTTTCAGCTTTTTCGTCTTCCACAAAACCGGCAACGCTGGTTAGCTATTGCTTACTACATGGTCGTGTTTGAACGGTCTGAGAATAACAATTTTAAGTTCATGGTGTCTCACCACTGTTCATTTGCAGAATTCGCTGTGCGCGCTCAGAGGTATAAACATCGGTTTTACCAATTCGATAGACACATAAGACATAATGCACAATTGTTTAGTATTTTTTTTTTGGTCTATTATTCATCCAAAATTACAGAAAAATCAAAGCCTACCCTTGTATTGTACATAAAATAAAATGTAAAAATTATATTAATCGTTTTAGAAAACGACGAAATAATTTTTAACCAAAATCCCTTTGGTCAAGAAGTACGATCTGATTAAGCTGGTGTTAAACCATAACATAAGATGAAAAAAAAATTTAAATTTCACAATTTGTATAGCTTGGCCAATTTAATTTTTTCAATTCTACTAAACTTTAGAAACTAAAAGTAAAATCTCTACCATAACTATAAATGCAGAAAAGAATTCCTGTAAAACAAAAGGTATAAGGTATATACCTACACTGTTACCATGTGATTTTTCGAATATCACGAAAATATATGGTTTTTATAAGATAAGTTGAGTTATTCTACATCAAGCAAAAATTTGTCTTCAGTAATAAGCAGATAAGTAGACTTGTCTTGTTGTTCACAGCCGCGGTGTTCTAATCATATTTTAATAACATAGACATATTTCATGGTGCACTGAGAAATACCTCATAGCTGCAAAAACGTCTTTAGTTATTATTTGTTTGTTCACGTACGAGATGTTTCATTTTTATGTTATATTACGTATTGTTTGTGTATATTTTTATCTTTGGTGAATAAAATTGTGAACTAGTGTTAAGAAACTGTTTTTATTATAAGGGTTTTTATGATGAATAATAAACGCACATCATTCATTCTCAACTTGTGTAAAAATCAAGAAAGTGGCTCAAGTAAGTAACGCAATACATTTTATTTTATTTATCGATCATTGAATACGTTTTTTCGGAGAATTATTTTAAATATGAATTCAACGTATTTGGATGTAAATTAAGAGTGCATGAATATACAGTGTGTCCAGGATAGATTTAGATTACCAAAAATGAGTTAATTCGATCTTCTACTCTACAAGCAAATTTGGTAAAATTACCACTGATAAAGTATATTCATTTTTTAAAATATAAAAAAATAATATTACAAGAAGTAGTTTCAAATGCAACTTTATACCCGTGTACAAACTTTCACATAAGGAAGAATATACAGTGCGGACGTAAATGGTTCCCCCCTATTAACTTTTATTACCTTATTAAATTTTTTGCAGATCTGGATGTGCATGAAGCCCAAGGCAAAAATAGTCAAGGCACGTCGCAGACTAACTCAGATGTACGGGATAATATACCCGATTTAAGAACAAAAGAATGGGTTGGAACCGAAGATTTTTTTAAATTTGGCTACGAAAGGGTAGATTCTCTTCCAAACCAAGATTTAAGCATTAAAGTTTCAACTCCCAATACAAGTTTAAATCGAATTGATTCAATTTATCCAGAAGTCGTTGAAGAGTTAGAACAAAAAAAAATAATCCAAACTATGCCAAATATATCAGATAATGCATTTGCTTTGGAAAAAGATATAAATTATCCAGCTAATAAGAATACCATTTTATTCCAACGAAACGCACAAACAAATGGTTATTTTCCCATTGAATTTGAAAAAAGTCAAGAAGCTGCAGAAAAATGCACTTGCACTCTTTAAAGAATACTGGAAATTATGGAATCATGATAAAAGAGCCAATTTTCTATCTTCGGTGATTTGCATCATGGATGAAAAAACAACACGCGTGCTACTTGAGTCAGACAAAGTTCGAAAATTCTCTTGCAAGTATGAACTCGTTGTAAAAGGTGAACGAAAGTCAATATGTAAAAAATGTTTAATTGCCACATACAAAACAGGCAATTCTCCGTATCCAGCATAATACAAAACGATCAAAGAGGTCGAAGTGAGCCAAAAAATAAGTGGTCCCAGGAAAGTCTAAACGATGTTGTCGAACATATTTGCAGCTTTCCTGCATATGAAAGTCACTATTGCAGACAAACTACGTCAAAAAAATATTTGCAATCAGATTTAACCATATCAAAAATGTATGCCCTTTACAAAGAAAATAGGGAAAATTGTGTATCAATGACTATCTATGCAAGAAAGTTTCGTGAACTAGGCTTGGCATTCAAAAAGCCCCAAAAAGACACTTGCTCTAAGTGTGATACACTTAAAATACAAATTACTTATGCGAATGCGGAAGAAAAAGAAATACTCATTTCCGAGCAAGCAAATCACCACTCTGCAGCAGATGAAGCTTATAAAGCAGAAGGCAATGATAAAAATATTGCAAAGGCAGATCCATTAATAGCTGTGTTTGCTTTTGATTTGCAGCAGTGTCTGCCCACTCCGTACCTTAAATCTTCAATTTCGTTCTACAAAAGGCAGTTGTGGACTTACAATCTGACAGTTCATAACTTAGCTACAAATGAAGCCGCTTGCTACATATGGAACGAATCTGTTTCTGGTAGAGGCGGAAATCAGATTGCTTCTTGTTTATATAGGCATATTGATTTACCACCTAATATAAAAAAAGTCTGCTTTTATTCAGATACTTGCGGAGGTCAGAATAAAAACAGTCACGTGGCAACTATGTTTATGACGGTATTAAAGGAGAAAAAAATACCCTTGACTGCATTGACCATAAGTTCCTGGTTAGTGGTCATACACATATGGAATGCGATGTGGACCACGCTACAATTGAGAAAGCAAAGAAAAAAAACTACAATGAAAATAAATCATCCTTATGACTGGGTTCAGCTAATAAGAAGTTGTAAAAAAATAAATCCCTTTAAAGTAAAGATAATGGAATGTGACGAATTTTTAGATTTCGCAGCATTATTAAAAACTTACTTGGTCCAAAAAAACTTACTGAAAATGGCGAAAAGTTTTTGTGGAAAGATTTACAGTGGGCACGTTATTGCAAAGACAATATTGGAATAATGTATTTCAAATCATCTCTCAATAATGAAGATAGTTTTAAGGCGGTCAACTTTCGCCTTCGAGGAAAACAAGCTGCAGTACTCAGGCTGCCAAAACTACATAATTAATTAATAAATAAAGATAATAATAATTAATAAAGATAAAAAAAAGAACCTTATGGAACTCTTGCCCCTTATTGATATGGAGTTTAGACCTTTTTACGAAGGTTTATTGGTAGATGATGGACATAGATCCAGATTTGATAGAGATAGATCCAGATGAATAATAATTATCTAATAATAGTAGCAGTTTGTACTAATAAAAAAAAAAAACGTTTTTTTGTAGTTTATATTACTTCTTCCTTTATTAAAAAATCATACTAGTGAATGTTAAGTAAATAAATCAAAGTAAAAACTAACAATATTAATTAAATAAGTCGGTGCCTAACATTTATTTTAAAACACACAGTTGAGATATCTCGACTTATTCTAAAATGTAAATTAAACTATACTTGTGAATATCCGGATAAGTCACTCAACATACACTTGAGATCATTTATTGCAAATGACAATATCCTACTTTATACATTACATACATGTCATGTAAAAACACAAATTACATTTCTATAATTTTTTTTTGCTGATTTACCCTAATTTAATTAATATTATTTTGGCTCTCCTGAAAATTTTTATAAAGTCGACTTATGTGCTTATTTACGGGGGCCAGAGATTTATATATACATAAAGACCATAAAGTTAAAGAATTTTTTTTTTAAATCTAGATATAAATTAAATAAATATAACAAATTGACATTTTAAATTAAATATAAAATATTTAAAAATACTTAAATAAAATGGATACAAGACAAAATAGAAGAAATGGAAGGAGAGAAGATGGAATACAAGAATACAGTGAAAATAGGCATGAAACAAAAAGTAATGATGGTATAGGACAAGATGTAGGTGAAACAATAGAAAATATTGGTATAAGGGAAAATGATGGATCTTCGGAAGGAGGAGAAAACACAACTATTCAGGTTGTAAAAGTAGATGTGATAGGAGATGCGACTAGTTCAAAACCACATCAAGAAACAGAGATGAAGAGAATGTTTAAATTTTTGGAAAAAATGGAAAATAAAATGGATGAAAATAGTAGAAAAACGGAAAAGAAAATGGATGAAAAATTAGATGAAACTAATAGAAAAATTGATGAAAATAGTAGAAAAATGAAAAATAAAATGGATGAAAAATTAGATGAAAATAATAGAAAAATGGATGAAAATAGTAGAAAACAAGCAAATTATAGAAAAGGAGATAAGGATGAGTTAAAGATTTTAAAAGAAATTATAGAAGGCATAAAATTAGATATTAATAATATTAAAAATGAAATAAAAAATATTTTTAAAGAAATGATGACCAAAAATAAAGATGAATTTGAAGAAGAAATAAAAACAGAAGATATAAAAACAATGAATGACAAATCAATAATTTATAATGACCATAAAACCCAATCTCCTGAGATAAAAGTAATGGGGGATTATAAACAGTTTAAACCTGAAAATGAAGACACACCTCTATTAAAAGAAATGTATGACAGAAATATAAATAAAAATAAACCTATGTGTCGATATAAGGGAAAAATTATTTGTCAATACATTATACAGGAAGGAAAAAGTAAAAATAAATATTATAAAGAATATGAGACATATAAAAACAAAATGAAACAAGAATATGAAATTAAAATTAAATAATGAATATGAGGATAAGAAGAATGAAAAAGTTGATGAAAATAAATATAAAAATGAATTATATTATTATATTAATAAAATTAAATATAAAACTGAATCTAAGTATGACAATGAGAATAAAAGAAAGTTTAAAAATAAAACATACGAAGATTATGATATAAATTATTTTAAAATATGTAATAAGATTAAAACAAGATTAAAGAAGATTTGGAAGGATATAATGTATAATTATAAAAAAAAGTGAATTAAAAGAAAATAGGATTAATATAAAATTAAGATTAAAATTAAAACTAAATAGGAAAATAAATAATGGGAAAATATCAGAAAAAGGGGGACGAAATTAATAAAATAAAATAAATAAAAGTTATAAAATTAAATAAAAAAATATAGGAATAATGAATGTTAGATATAGATAAATAAAAATTGAATTGGAAGTAAATTTTAAAAAAATAAAATGTGTCTCAAAAGAAAATTTTATTTTTTAAATTTAGGGGGATTTGTTATGGTATGAACTAGTTGGTCTTTATGTATAGTGTAAATATGTTTAAGACTAACGAAATATAAAAATTTGATAATGTCAATCTATGGAAGTTATCAAGTAATGATAAAAAATAATTGAAATAAGCACAATTTACAAAAAGAACTTTTTATAATAGAAAGTTTTTTACTGATTTATAGGTCATATTTTGTGTCATCTCAACAATGCACAGCATCCCTGACATTGTAAAAAGATTAAGTCATACAACGCTGTGATTGATCATAGAGAAGATTGTTTCCTTGTTAACAAAATCAAGGGTAGTTGTATCTAAAAACTTTCTAAAACAGTTTATTTTATTACCAATTAAAATAATAATTACTGTTTTCACATGTATAAACAAAAAAAAAAAGAAAAAAAACTTCTCTCTCGCGAGTTCGATCCTATTACAATAACCCAACAGAATTGTCACAATCTACCGCTTCACCCCTTATCCAAATAGGCCACCGCAAACTTATATGAAGTCTTTCAAAATGATAATATGTATACATATTTAATTTAATAACAATTCAGTATAAATTTCGAAATCTGTGTATATGCCTAAACACACTTGAAACATGCATTGTCATTGTCATCCAGTTCTTAGCTATCCTGAAAATTTCAGAGCTCTAGGTAGTCGGGAAATAGGTTTAAATTCGATTGCAAATTCCACGGAATGACACAGAGACACAGAACACGGCGAAAATATAAAAAACTTTCTAAAAAAAAGGTATAAAGGGGTTGCTACGTTGTTAAGGCGATGGTTGATTGAAAAAAGTCAAAGAAATTTTACGGATGTCACATGAATTGTAATTAAAAAAAAATATAAAATTGAATATAATGGAATAATGTAAAAAGTATCGTAAATATAGTTAAATAGAAATAGAATATGGAGTAGAATGTGGAAACGGGATATTTTAAAAGTTTTAAAAGTTATTTAAAAGTTATAACCAATTTTCTGTCAAAATCATAACAAGTTCAACGACCTGTATAATTGAATAGTGGAATACATTGTATTTTATATCATTGTCGAAAATTACTATTTCCATACTCCTATTTTTATTAAACATTTCCCATATCTAAAGTTATTAGTTTTTGAGATATTCAGCAAAGAAGTAATTAGGTATGAAATAGTTTACCAGATGTTAGTTTACAGTTGGAAGTTTACAAAAATTTATAGTCATGGGGAAATAAGTAACAACGCGCAAAAATAACACTATTTTCACCAAAATTGAGTAGGTCTCAATAACATCACATCTGATACACTATTGCATACCTAATTGATAGTTTACATAGAAAAATTAAAATATCTCAAAGAACTGATAACTTTGGGTATGGGAAGTATGGTAATAGTACTTTTCGAAAATAATATAAAATACAGGGTGAGGTGATTCATTTAAAATTTCTGAGAAAATAATGTACTCGAGCTTTGACCCACCATGTATTTGATTCAATGAATATTTGCAAAATCATTTATGTCTGTAAATTTTAGTAATCATTAAAATTGAAAAATAATAAAAAAATCAGAACTTCCGCCACTGAAGAAATTTTTAACTGATTTGGTTTTTGTCGCCGTATTTATTAATAAATATTGAGTAATTGTTTAAATTTAACAATCAATCAATACCTAACTTAAATATGATATGATGAAGACGGAACTTATTCAGACAAATCTGGAAGAGTTATGATTTTCAAATGAGAATTAGAAGCACGAGGCTTCCGTATATCTAAATATTGATTGTAATATATGGAAGATGTAGGTACTACAAATGTAATGAAATGTGGCATCACTGTACGGAAGACCTATGTACTGAAAATTTGATATTCTCAATATACTCGGAAGACGTAAAAATAGCATTTCAGTCGGAAGATTGAATGCTATAAAAATGGTTAAAAAGAAAATATTTTCCATTATTTTTTTATCAAATACTATACTAGAATGGGCAAAATGCGATATACTTCAGTGAGAATATATATATTCCTGCTCCTTCTGGTGGATGAGGTAAATACCGTCTTTGGCTGGAAGACTCAAGTATAGAGAGATGTATATATATATATATATATATATATATATATATATATATATATGTATGTATGTAAAGAAAGTTTCTTCATTCACATTTGCCGCGCTACATGTTGACGTCACCAGTTGAAACAGTAGGTGGAAGTTGACTGACAGATTTTGAAATATTGTAGAATAATACGTCAATCAGAAAATAATTTCAAAGAGATAATAATAAACTTTAATTGTTGTTTCTTTTGTATTACAGGTAATTTTGTAATAAATGTAAATAGTGTAAATAATAGCCAATAAAAACTTTTGTATTACAGAGAAACCAAACTGATTTGTTATTATCAATAAAAATATAAGATTCTTATAAAACAACAATTAAAGTTTATTATTATCTCTTTGAAATTATTTTCTGATTGACGTATTATTCTACAATATTTCAAAATCTGTCAGTCAACTTCCATCTACTGTTTCAACTGGTGACGTCAACATGTAGCGCGGCAAATGTGAATAAAGAAACTTTCTTTACATATCTATATATATATATATATATATATATATATATTTAAATATTTTAAATATGTTTGACATACAGGTTTGGAAAGGATTTTCTATACCAATAAAGCAAATGTAAATGCAAAAATTACATATAAATTGCGATTTTGCGTATTTTCAGACCTTTTTGTATACCTTTCGTGAAATAAAATACCACGACAAGATGATCCCAACCCTAACTCGGACCAGCTGTAGGCCGGCTAATATATTGTACCTCCTAAGGGATCTCCTCAGTTCTCAGGTAGTCCGTGATCGAAATGTAAAGTCCAGTAAAGCGGTAAATTTGGGAATAAAATATAGTCTGTCCCACAACTTTTGGTAGAATGCTCATTTTTTACTTTTAAGGTCTAGAAAAAACTAATTCAAAAAGATTTTTGTTTAGGATTAGGATTAATGGATGTTTTTTTACACGAAACTCTTAAAATATTTTTAACTTGCAATAAATTATAAATGCTAAAATAATATTGAAAATGATAAAGATTTACGACCAAAAATTTTACTGTTCCTGATAAAAACAATAATATTCATCGAGCTTGTGAAATCTTTTTAAAATATGTAGATCATAATGGATACAGTAACTTATTTTTATATTTTTTTTTCTTTTTCACGACTTAACACAAATCCCTCTACACAATAGGTCAGTCATGAATGGTAAAATACTGTATTTTTTTGTACAATTTTGTTAATTAACAAATGAAATTATACAGCATTACTGGCAAGGTTCTTAAATGGTTCAAAGGTTACTTGGAAAAAAGATTTTAAAAAGTAAAAAAAAAGAGTGTGCGTGTAACCTTTACGCGCGATTGAAGTAAAACTTGTTGACGTACGTATCGGAAAATAAATATTTAATTACAATTCAATCATATTTATTGCCTATATACTTTACAAAAAAATGAGATGTTATATTTATATTATTCATTAGAAATAGGAATTTGAAAGTTATCATTATTTTTTTTATATATGAAATAATAGGTTTATGATAACTAAAATGTGAAACATAGATTTTACTCTATAAATACCATTAATGTATTTGAAACCGTTTGAAAATTTCATAAATAAATTTCGGAAATTTAAACTCCTCCCATAGCTGAAATTATACAGTTACTTCCATCAGAATCTTCCGTTAGAATCTACCCCTAGTCGTGCCTAAAGAAGTTTTGCTTTAATAATAGGTAAACAATATTAAAAATATACACACATTACGTTTAGAATGTGTGATTTTGTAGCTGTATCTACCTTATTGTAATACAACACAAGAGCCTTCGATAGTTAGATAACCATTTCATTTTGTAGCATTTTATAGCATATTCCATAAAATTTAAAATCCTGAGTTAAGTTTGTTTCCTTCACGTCTACGAAGGATATGTTATTGCTGGTAAAAGATCAGCCATCCTGACTAGTGGTTTTATGGCCTTTATGGCTACCTAACCAAACCTAAAATAAGTATAAGAAAGTGTTAAAACATTTCGAATATTATTATTTCATGAACAAAAACGTGTAACATGCTTCTTTACTTAACGTTAAGCTTCCGTATAAACAATTATTTACTATCATATTATGTATGTATGTATATAAACTTACTTAATCAAATCATAATGAATGTAGCTGTCTCGTCATTTTTTCACTTTTGTCATTTTTCTTCAAATCTTTCTGGCGCGCTTATAATATGCCCTTTGACGTTCACAATTTCTTTTTCTTTTTAGCTCTTTAAGTCTATAAAACGAAAATAGCTAGGTATAAATAATAGGTATAAATAATTAGGTATAAATAGTGTAATTACACACCAAAAATAAAATTTATGCATATAGAGTACCTACCTATTCACTCATTTTCAATCAATATTTTTTCATCACTTTTTTCATTAATAAATCCACATTGTTTATTCATATTTAATACAAACACTTTATACACAAAAAACTATTTATATAAAGCAATGTATTTCGATTGACAAGATGATCAGCTGTCAATTCATACAATTACAGATTTAATTTTATTTAATATAGTAGGCAAAATCGCATGAGCGCCGCCAGGATTATTTTCAGGGGGGTGCATCTGCATCTACGCACTATTATGATCTAATATATATATAGAATGTAAAATGATTTGGATAGCAACCGCGACGCCTTTAGTTTTTATTCAAACAATAATTTAATAAAAAAATTAAAAAAATATATAATTTTCTGGTAAATTCAGGTATTTTCTTTCATAGCAGGGGGGTGCAAGCGCACCCTCTTGCACCCTGCTGCCGGCGCCCATGCAAAATCGTGTCAGTATTAGGTTTTGTTTCCGGTTTCTGTTATTAGAATGACGTCACGTCCGTTAGAATAACTTTTTTACTCCTAGTCTCGCTAAAGAAGTTTTACTTCAAAAATTTAAAAATGCTATGTCGGATTATTTGGAGCTTAACAACTGTGTCCCTCAGGGGCCTATTTTCTCTTTGTTATTTATCAACAAGATATTACTTTATGGTAAGCACTGTAAGATTAAAATATTTGCACATGATATTTTACTGTATTTCATATATGACTTTGATAAGATTTCAGAAATGGAAAAATGTCTAAATGAAGATCTTAAAAACCTTAATACGTAGTTTAATGAGAATGGCTTAAAACTAAATGTAAATAAAACACAATTTATGACATTTTCTTGAAAGCGCATCCTTAAGCAAATTAGTTTACAGAGAAAAGAACCAAAAATTATAATGAATCAAACAGAAACTGAACATGTAAAATATTTAGGAGTAATGCTGGACCCTCAGTTAAATCTTTCATTGCATTGTGATAACAAAGAAAAAAATAGCAAAAGAAGCGGTTTTTTTGTTCAGGTTAAGTAGCAAAGTTTCACTCTTTACCAGACTTACAATTTATAAATCAATACTTAAACCTCATTTTAACTACTGAGGCACACTTTTTAGTTTTCTAAACATAGGAGAACGTGATGTTCTTCAGAAATTGCAAAATCGTTGTATGTGAGCCATCCTACTTTGTAACAGAAGAACACCCATTAGATTTATGTTGGATACTCTCAATCTACTAAATGTACAACATATACTATGCTATATCAGGGTTTTATTTTAAACAAAAAACTTAATTTTTGCAAGGATAAAAACTCTAATGTATTTGCTTTGAATTTATGGAAAATAAGTTAAAAGAAAACTGCATTGATAGTTTTCCCAAATTGTGTTAAATTATCGAGCATTTTCTACCACAATAGAATTATAAAATTTTAATGTTAAAAGCCATGGAGAGCCATTTAGAAAAAATGAGTGCGAATTTCCGACGATACTATTTTGCAGAAGAAAATATTAATTTGTCCAATTGAAATTGTAATCCATTTGGCAGTAAACCTAATGGCCTATCACTGGAAGAAGAAGAACAACTAATCAACGTTTTGTCCAACCCTTCAGGAAAAATGGATTTCAGTAGCGATACCGATTTTGTTAGTTTTCCCTACGTTCTATCTTTGTGAAATACATGAGAAAAGGAAGTCAAGGAGTCGACATTTCCAATGTGGAACCCAAATTACAGAGATTGTGTGCCATAAACCCAGCACCATTAGTCTTCGCATTCTAAGAATATTTAAAATTTCCTAGGCTTAGAACACGTTTGTAGTTTATTATTTTACAATAAAAATATTATAAATCGGTTTTATAATAATTTTGTTTTTCAATTTACTGCGCACCCATTACCAACGTAACACGCCCAATCCTGGGAGGCGCTATTTACAGTTGAGAACTGCTGATCTATTAAATCTCAAATATTTTTATTTAAAAAAAAAATACTTTTGTAGATTTCAAACGAGAAATACAAACGACATCGGCGTGCTATTTTGGCAAACTTTAACGTAAACTGTATTTTTTTAGGATTTCGTGAAGCAAGTTTATCTCTAACTAGCTGTTCCGGCGGACTTTGTACCGCATAACACTATCGTGTCTTATTTTCGATTTTTCATGTTTTAAAATTTTTACCATTTTGCTTTTTTTTGTTTTCAATGATTTTCTTATATTAGATAGTTTATATAAGATATCCACTGCACCACCGTACGGTGGCTTTATAGTACTTAATTTAGTAAGAAATTCTCGTTTAAATATATAAGATAATAACTGCGCCACCTTACGGTGGCGTCCTAGTTATTTTAAAATTGTAATATCTTCTAAGATGTTCATTGAAATTAAGTCATGTCAAAGACAATTTTGTTCACAATTAAATACTCTTAATCAACAACACATTTATTTGGATAAAGATTAATATTATTACGTTGATACAACTCTTATCAAATAATGCATTAATTTCGACCAAATTTGATTACCATAAAAACGGTTCTAGTGAGTTAATCTTAAAAGATAGAAATATACATTTTTAGATCATTTCAAGAGGAATAATTCTTTTATACATATATTTTTGGTATCTTGAACCGTTTTCGCAGCGCACGCAATGGAAGCCCTCAAGGAATAATAATTTATCCCGTTTTTTTCACATTTTCCATTACTTCTTCGCTCCTAATAGTTGCATCGTGATGTTATATAGCCTAAAGCTTTCCTTGATAAATGGTCTATTTAACACAAAAAGAATTTTTCAATTCGAGCAGTAGCTCCTGAGATTAGCGCGTTCAAACAAACAAACAAACAAACTCTTAGCTTTATAATATTAGTATAGACTAGTCATTACTTTGGTTCAATGAAGGTTTACTCATAAGAATATAAAGTTCTTCTAAACTCTAACCATGAATAATTGAAAAGTAAACTTATATTTAAGTATGAGTGAAAAAATGAAAAACCTGTTGTTTTTACCTATAGAGGACTCGTAGTCTTAAACAAAATTATCATCGAAATAAATATTTTAGAGTTAATTTCCGCTGCTTTGTTAGCACAAAAAAAGAAATGTAGACCATCCACTTGAATTTGTATAAATGAATGTTAATAATGGTAGGTTAGTGTTTCTGTATAGGTATGTACTACATCCTTTCTGTGATAAATCCAGAGTTCTGAACTAATTGGTTGGAAAAGGGAATTCTAAGAGAATGATAATGAATTCATACTGCATTTGAACCCTACTTATTTTTAGAACAAATCCAATTTGCTTCAAACATGTAGCTTTCAGTGCTACGTCATTACTAGAGAAATATATTATTCTCAAGAACATCCGGTATCAGTATAATAGCGAACCAGTAAATAGACTTGTATTTATACTGTTTTCAAGATGATAAATCGCCTGTGAGTTAGCCCATTTGATACGAACAAAACATGAACGTTCGCGTGATGAAGGGAGTGAATTTTGAAGTGTTCTAAAAATCTTTCTAAACAAGGTACTAATAATAACAATTTCGTATTCAGGAGAGGTAATTTTATCCTTAAATTTCTTGACAAGAACTATTTCAATTTCCTTTACAGCTTATGCAAACTTTAACTTGCGACCTAACATTATACAAAAATAAACAGGAAATTAATAAAATTAAGGTTACTTCGACAAAGGTTTAATACAAATATTTGGAACTATATAATATACAGAATAAATTTCGTAACTATATATTTATATAATACTAGCTAACCCGGCGAACTTATTATAGCCTAATAATTAATGTTTTTTTTTCATTTTCCGTTTTTTACAATTTTTACGATTTTTTCTTGTGTTTCCATTAATTTCCATGCTTTCATAATTTTTTCTGTCGATTTTTGTTTTGTAAAATGTTGTAATTTTTAAGCTGTTGTCTTTTTTTCATAAAGTTCAATCTTCAGTCTGCGATTATGCCTTAAGCTCGGTGACGGATAACATATACCTTGTGCTGATCAGGCTCAATAGGCCGAAACCGGTCTATAAGTTATGTTGTCCCTTCTAACTGCAAACTAAAATGGTTGGTTTAAATTATCTGTTAGATATGCCAACCCCATTTGACTTTGATGTGTAATTCTATATCCGTCGTGGCACATAGCCCGGGAAATAGTTGTTTCTTCTTAGTTAAATGGTCAATATTTTTAAAAATATTTTTCAAAACTCTTAAAGCGATAGAATAACTAATATTCTGCATTTTGCAACATTTGTTCATTTTTTTAATAATTTTCAAATATTTTCCAAGATTCTGAAGATTTTTTTATAATTTTCAACAATAATAAAAATTTCAACATTTTTACCATCTACAACAATTTTTTAAAATTTTTATCAACGTTTTACGATTTTCAACGTTACTTTTCAGATTTGCAACATAATTTTATTGGTAACTGTCACTTGGCGCTACGCGCTCTGGTGGTTAAAAATATAACTACTACTAGGATGACCGCTGTGATTTAATTACCTAAAGTTATGTAGTTTTTATTTACAATTGAAATGTTTTTATCATTAAATCAAGTTCTTGACTTTATTGAGGCTACTCCTAAGTCTCGAAATTTTGTAGAAGGAGAGAAAATAATTAATGCAGGACATTTAATCTATAATGGGTTGGAAAATCAAAACAATAATTAATACGATATTTTGTCGTATTGTATACAGTCATCAGCTTTTTGTGATAAACCCCATGAAATAAAAACAGTTATACAAAAAAATGGTCAAATTGTTTCATCAAAGTGTAGCTGTACCTACAGCTAGACTTGTGGAAGATGTAAACACATCACTGCGGTGTTATTATATTGTACTCGGTAAGTGTAAATTTTAATGACACTGAATATAGTTTACCTGTTTTATTGTTTTTCTTTTAACAAAAAACCGATTAGGTTTTGGAAAATGATGAAAACGAACGTCTGAATTTTGGGCTGCATTACTTGAACAGCCATAAACACAACAGTATTTTCTACTTTTGTTTTTTTTTTGAGAAAATCTAGCTCCACAATTATTTAATAAATCTGAGGCCATAGTTAAATGTTAATTTTCACTGTTGTACGCTTTTTATATTATTAATAGACGAAGTATAAATAAAGAAAATTTAACAGCATACAAATTTGCCTTATTTTTATGTATGGCCAACTACCAGCTGTCACCCTAGCGCTAGTTTATAATGTGACCACCAGTCAGCGCACCATGTCCGGTGACACATACCAATAGTATCATTAACGACTCTTCAGTTTTTTTGCCATGACTTCCAACAATCTTTCTGGATGTTTAATATTTTTTCAATTTTTCATTGTCTTTTTTTTTAATTTCCAACAATTTTCTAGATTTTTGACAGTTTTTTAATTTTTAGTATCTGACATTTTTCCCCATTTTCAAAAATTTTTAACATTTTATTAGTACGAATCCGCATAATAGTTTTCATTGAAAACAGAGTCTTGTTAAATATTAACCATAGAAAGTTTAACCTCCTATTTGCACTCTTAGGACGTGAATAAGATAAAATATTTTTAAGAGTCTGAAATTGTATTTTTATAAGAATTTTTCCATCTGTCAAAACTTCACGTTTCTACCATCAGCGGTTACGGCTGTGTGTTCGTATATATATAATTTTTGTATGCATGATTATTGAGCCAAAGAACCACATTATATTTTGAAGCGAACGAAATTAACTGATTAAAATATATCGTTGGTTTACAGATATGGATTTGAAGTGGCAGTCATTTAGTAAACTCTAATTCACACAAATAACAGTAAAGCTACGAAATAAGTAGAGAGAAAACCCAACAAAAACGAAAGAGAAGAAGGTTTTATAAAAGACTCCAAAGAATATAACGAAATGCTGACAATAATTGCATTGTACTAAGAGCCGTGAAAAAAACTGGATTAGAGTATGTATTTAGTTTCGTTCAAACTTAATTTTTACTTTTTTTGCATTCACACTTCATGCCGACAAAAAATGCTGACAAAAGATTCCCTTTGGCGACTTTTTTTTGTCGGTATGAATCCTTTGTCGGCATTATTTGTCGGCTTGAAGAGTGAATACAAAAAGGCAAAAATTAACTTTAAATGAAACTACAAATAGGTTTTTAATTTCTATACCATAATACCCAATGCTTAAAAAATAAGACTCTCGAGTTTGAGGTGTTTCTGAACGACATGCAGACCAATCCTGATTTACTGTGTTTCTCAGAACATTGGATAAGACCAGAAGAGAATAAATGTGTAAAAATCAATAATTACAAAAACTAGAAGATATTTTAGAGCATATTAAAGATAATTATAGGCGGCATAAAGTAATCATTGCAGGGGATTTTAATTTTAATTTACTGGTAAAAAATGAACACAATAGTGCATTTCTTGATTTATTACTGGGTTATAATCTTGTACAGTCAATATTCTCGCCAACTAGAAAAATAGGAGATTCCAAAACTCTGATTGATAATAGCTTTATAAATTTATCAGAATTTAATGCATCAGTGATCAACACAGCCCTTTCCGATCATCACGCACAAGCTGTCATTTCCTTGTGAACCTAATGTACAAAGTCAGCCAAAAATTATTAAAAAGCGGGTATTTTCAAAAAATAAAGTACATTGTTTTACAAATGAAATAAGGAATATGGATTGGGATCCCATTTTGGAATGTAATGAAGTAAACATTGCATTTCCTATGTTTGTAAATAAAGTAAAGTCTCTAATAAATATCATATTTCCTAAAAAAAATGTACAAAAAAAAGCAAAGAAATAATTGGATAACGACAATTTCTTGTAAAAACAAAAGAAAATTATTTCAAAAAAAGATCAAAGACAAAATAACGAACCAAGAGTTTAATAAATACAACAACATTTTAAAACAGGTTATTTTAAAAGCAAAGAAAATGGCAAACTCTGAGTTTATTTTAAATTCAGAAAACAAATCCAAAGCCACCTGGGCATTGGTCAAAGAAATTTTCTCAAAACTACCAAATCATCTGTATTACAGAACTTTGCGTAAAAAATTGGTGATCCCAAAACAATTGTAAATAAATTGAATGACTACTTTATTAATGCTTACCCAGACAGCATGGGTGTAATAGAAATAGAAACAGATTCTATACCTGGATGTAAACAGTCGGTATTTTTTTATCTAACAAGTAGGAAGGAGGTGACACGTTGCATAAAAGGTTTAAAAAATTAAAAATCAATAGGGGAAGACAAAATTCCTATAATAATTTTAAAGGAGGCTTCAGAAGTTATTTCAAAACCTTAAAGTCATATAATCAACTTAATGTTTCTAAACGGCAGTTTTCCAGATGGCTTTAAACATGCTCAAGTCCGTGCTTGATACAAAAAATAAAGCAAATCTGATGAAAAAAACAACCGCACAAATTCTTTGTTATCAAATATAAGCAAATACTCGACTTGACTTGTATCTTTTATCCAATGCTATAACATATTAACAGATCAACAACATGGATTTAGAAAAAACAGATCAACTATAAATGCCAGTTACCAAGCCCTATCCAAAATTTTAAACTCTCTAAATAATTATAAGAATAGACTTGCCATGCTTATAGACCTTTCAAAAACCTTTGATTCTGTTAACCACAAAATTTTGCTAAGGAAACTGGAAAGGTATGGAGTAAGAGGTGTTGCTCTTCGGCTTATGGGATCATATCTAGCCAATAGAACACAATCTGTGGTAGAGTTTGGTAAAGAGGGAAACCTTATCTCCTCAAAAAAAAAAAAACGTTACGAAGGGAGTCCCACAAGGTTCTATTTTAGGCCCATTATTTTACATTTTGTATACTAATGAAATGTTATAGAAGGTTACGTGATCCTATATGCAGATGACATCACTCTTATTTTTTCTGAAAATAATAAAGATCTGCTGCTTGAGAGGGTAGATAATGTTGTTTAGTCTCTGAATGGATATTTTAAATCTAATGACCTGCTTATAAACATAAAAAAGACACAAACCCTCCTCTTTTCTAACTGTAAAAATGACCTTTGCATAACATATGAGGTAATAATTTTGAGTCAGAGGAAAATATCCTATTTCTTGGCGTCTATGTTGATATGAGGTTAGATTGAAAGTGTCAAATAGACTATCTGGCAACAAACCTGGCAAAATATTGTTATGCTTTCCAGGTTATCTCTGAAAACGTCAGTGAAGAGGCAGGATTGTCTGTATAATAATCTTTTGGGAAAACGCCTCAGATGTACATAGAATTTTAGTTTTACAAAAAGGATGTCTTAGAAATTTGTATAAAATTAATCAAAGGGAAAGTTGTAGACATATTTTTGTGCAAAAGAAGATTATGGCGGTGATAAGTTTGTACATATATGCGTCATATTTGTTTGTATATAATAATGGTGAATTGTTTAAAGACAACATCCTCATGAGACTAGACACAAAAAATGTAACTACACATACATACAAAAGAATGTTCATTTTAATGTAATTAAGATATTCAATTGTTTTCCCACTAGATTAACACAACTTCCTAAAAATAATCTCAAATTTGTGTTAAAAAACTTTTTGTTAAGCAGGTCTTTTTATTCCATGGAAGAATTTTATGCAGACAACACAAAAAACTGTTTATGAAATCTTAAAAACAAACCACTTAGATTAATTATTTTTTTATTAGGTTCAGTTAAAATTATATTAATAATATAGTAGGTATAGATTATTAAGGATTGTCCTGACATTGTTCCACACCCGCAGGGTAATTTGTAACTTTGTTACTTTGGAGTTAATAAAGAATTATGAGTAAGTAACAGCTTTAAAAGTTATGCAGTTAAATTCACCAAGTACTGTTGCAGGTTGGGTTGATCAAGAGTTGCATAATATTGGTGCTATAAAGTATAAATATTAAAAGGGCCGTTTTTTTTCTATTAATTGTTTTCACTTTACAAAGCTTGATGAACCCAGATCTATATTATACCTAATTTCTATACAATTGAGAAAACACATCACAAGCGTTCTCTTAAAGAAAGATGTTTCTAAACTTCTAATACCAGATTAAGTAATTACCTAAATATCTAAATAATTTAATAAGTAACTAATTAATATTCAGATGAACAAATTCCCAACAAGTATTTATACTTGTATATTAGGTTGTACCTACTTAATAAAGCTATCTATCTACAGATTGTAGGCTTTTAGACGTTAGAAAGAAGATTATTGGGGAATGATAGTAAATCAGTGGCTTCAAATAAATATTTTTATAAAAATTTTAAACATTTACGAAAACAAATTTCATCTAACACTCCTCTTTACCGTAATTTTTTTTTATATGTTTCAAATTTGATCAATTTTCAACATTGCTGTAAATATATTACCAAATAGGCATTAAACTGAACCAATATGTTAATTAATAAAATCTAAAAACTAAAAAAAACTAGGTAACTGAATTAGCAAAATAATCCAAATAAACAGAAATAATATAAGACTAGCTATCAGTTTTTTAATCAATCATTCGCATTAAGCAAAATCAAATACCTGATTAAAATACCATTCCAAATACCTGTTTAAATTATCTACCATTTCCAGTAGATATAGATAGATCAATGTGAGGAATTGCACAATGCGAGCCCTCAACCAAAACTTCAAGTTACGCCTGAGTCACAAATGAATCCAAGTATGAAAACGGTTAAATATCAAGAATTTACAACAGTGATAGAAATTCTGTTCCACTTCACCTCTGCGATTTTAGCAAATATATGTAATCTTGTGATGCACAGGAGAAAACAATTTGTGGGCTTATAAAACTAAGTGGATCAATATATATAGTCAGGCGAACCTTGAAGACATAAAGTACCTTAAAGTGGTATCCAGAGTAATATAAGAATGGTTGGAAGAAATTAATCTTCTCAGAAAACATAACATTGTCCAACAAGTTTGAGTGTTAAAACATCGAGGAAAACACGGCAACCAGCAGGCTGATAACTGACAAGGAAAAAATAAGCAATAATATTCTACAGTCCAGACCCAGTTCTAGGACTACTAAAAAGTAATTCCCAGGACCGGCTAAATGCCTGAATTCGTAGAACATACAAACACAAACTATCACTAGTAATGTATTTCTGTTCAAGCAAAAAATAGATATTAAACAGATGTGTGCAAGAAGAGCTGAATAAGTGCAGAGAACAAACACAAATCATCAAAGATTCAATGCAGGATTTTTTTACGAAACATGCAACGATAAAAGGATATAAAAAAACAAGCTATTTGTTGTAGATCCTAGCTGCAGATTAGGAGCACTATATAGACAGTCGATTTTTGGAGAATAAGTAAAGGTGGAATGGGTGCCATGAACTAATGACTATGTCAGACGGTTTCGAGAAAAAAAACAATCAATCAACATATTATTGGTGAACTTCACTGAGTATGCTTTGTTTGTGGTTGGTATTGAAATAGTAGGTACCTACTCGCATCTAGTTGCAAATATAATAATAAAACTGAGTTGTTTTTTTATTTCCATTATAAAGCTTTGGAATTAAAAAAGTGTTTAAAATTATCGTAGTTCCAATGGAATGTGAAAAAATTGAATTTTTACAATCTAATTAAGAGATACTCTTCATAAATTTTTATATAGAATAAGCTGATTGATTGATTAGGTTTTCGCAATTCTGTTTTGATGTGTTGTTTCTTTTTCGATGGAAAATGCTATCTCTCTGCTTTTTGCTTCCAGCACACATACATGATCAAATTTATTAATAGTATGGAATAATTTGCTTGAAAATACAAATCATTCCTTTAACCAAATATTTTTCATTAATGTAAGAACTAGTTACCACACATACAAAAACAGTAGTTTAAGTGTGTAACGGTAAAAAATTGAACAATTTCTTCTTTTTCAATTTCAATGAAAGTAAATTGAAATTCTTTTAAGGCTCTAAGTGGTGACCATGTTTTGCATTACCTACGGGGATTTTTATAGCTTTTATGTAAAAAGCATACAAGAAAGGGTATTGAAAAAAATCTTTAGAGAACAAACTCTGCATTTATCTTCCAACATTTTCATGAATGACGGAACTGGTGGTGAATTATGTTTGCTGAAAATGTTTGAAATACGTAAGATATACATAAGTATTCATACTAGATTTGTATGTATGATATGGGTTCACATAAATTATTGTTGATATTAAGAAAAAAGGAAAGTTAAAGAAGCATATTAATATTTTGTAGATCATATAACAGAAATTCAGAAACTCACATTAATTCCTATTTTTATCTATTAAAAGAGTAGTGTTTTAATAATTTTGAATTCAACAATTGAATACTACTAACAAACCTGTAAAGCAACACTGTTCGATTACATAAATTCGTCTGCACGATAAAATTTTATTTAAAGTTACAGTTTTCTTTTGCCTATAAAAAACCTGTTATTTTATATTTACAATGTTACTAAAATATACGTAATCAGTCGATTTATTTTTAAATCTTTTAACCGTAAAATAAAGCATAGTATAAACGAGGCTTTACATTGAGGCAACCATAGGCAATCTAGTTGTGTGCAGCACGTGATTATGGAAAAACTCAATTTTCAGCATGCGATTTGGAGCAACCACAACAGCTTGGGACTGTTTGCTTTAACTTTTTAACTCAATTAATCCCGAGATGTCTATGTAAATGGTAACTACCGCAGCTTATTTAATTTTTACTAGAAGAAGGAGAAAAAGGCAATGACAGATATGGTATAGAGAGTTAATTGTAAACAGTAATAAAAATCTAGATTACTTTAAAATCAGTTATTGCTAATGAAGGGACACTATTCAGAAATTTTACACGTATGCAGGGACAGGAATTTGATAATCTTCTAATTCTGGTAGCTCCTCTAATTTCGAAATTTGACACAAATTTTCGATTTTGTATACCACTAGCAGTTAAATTGTATTGCAGTTTGAGATTTTTGGCTACTGGTTACTCCTACCATACGCTACGTACGTTACGTATACTTCTCTTAGGCGGGTCCACTTCTAGCATTAACATGAGCGAAACAAAATGTACCCACTGTTCGGTTCTACCGGATTCGGACATTTTTTTTCTTTACCGATGAAACTTCGTTCAATTTTTTTTTATTCTTTCCTTTAAATCTTTGATCGTGCATTCATACTTTTCAGATAGTGGCTCCACACCTTCTACTTTTCACGATTGTTTTTATATGGCGGAATACGAGAATCCCACAAAATTTTGTTTTGTGGTATTCTTCTATCAAAACTTTCTCTTGATTCCAAGCCATGACGCTGCAGGCAAACAAGCAACTGAACCCATAGGTGTCGGATAGCCTCTGATCTAAAACAACTAGAAGAAAGAAATGTCACAAGGCTCATACGACTGTGCGCCTTCTTCAATAAATAAGGCTACTTGCAGTATTTGATTTGGCCATATGCGGGTTTGTTGCCATTGGTGGCCTCAATGTAAAGCCTTCTTAAGAATCTTTAGTTTGCTAGAGCAATTTTTCTTTTCTCCCTCTGTAATTTAAACAGTGGATAGAAGGAGATGGTGCTACAGTGCGAATTATATTTTTATATTTCTGCCACTTTACGTTAATAATTACCAATAGCATAAGGATAGAAAAATAAATGTGTTAAAACATACTTTTTAATTTATTATGGATTTGCATATCATATTTAAGAGTTGCTTTACCTAAACTTACATTTTTCTTTTTTCAGTGATACTTAAGAGAAAATATGTAGTTGATAAAAGTAAGAAACAGAATAATTTAGAAGAAATGTGAGTATAATTTACACCCATAATTGCAAAGTAGGCATAATGAAGTACTGAAAGTAGCCATAAACATAATTGGGACTTTCGAGGTTCAAGTGATTTAAAATATGCGCATAGACTTAAACGCGCAGCCAAGAGGCCTTTAATTATTACCAATCAAATACTCCTTCGCAATATTTTTAATTAAATAAATAATGAGAATTTAATTAAAATTTCAATACTAATTTGCAAAAATCGACATATTTTAATAATCAGTATAAGACATGGACACCTATTACGAGCCCCGTTCAGCTTTAGTTGGCCCATACACAAAATTAGTAGTTTTTTTTTACTTTTATCGTTCAAGGGGCAAAAACCACCAGACTAGACGAGATATAAATGATGTAGAAAGATATAGGACAAAATACGTTATTTATAGCAATTGAGGAAAGATTTGGAATCAATAGTGTTTTGTGTCATAAAAAATCGATAATTGTAACAAACTTCAATACCCAAATACTGCTATAGATGATTTGTCAAGAATGCTTGTTTGTAACAACGCACGCTTCTTTTAGCGGACCTTGTTTATCAGGCATCCGTACTTTGTAGTTGTTGACGAAAATGGGCAGAGGAAAGACGATAGATGAAAAAATCAAATGGTTCAACTGCTCAAAAACTCAGATATGTATGTGAAAGATTCCAAATTAACAGGCACTTATAGATGAGCTTTGAGCAGAATTATCAAGTCTTATAGGCGTGCTAACTACAGAGAGTTAAGTGTTCAATGCTAGGCAACAAAAGACAATTATGTTTTCCTTTCGAGCAGGCTAAAGAAAAACTATTACTGACCCTTAAGCAGAAACAAAACAGGTTAAAATTGGCAAAAACCATCGAAATTCGGATATGGAGAGGTGGAATCGTGTGCACTAGAATAACGAGACACGAGTTATTTGCCAAAAACATAAAAGTTATCATTCCGATTGTCCCAAGCGCAAAGATACATTTGCAACTTCAGTAATGATTTGGGCTTTAATGTCAGCAAAAAGAGTTGGTAAATTACATTTTATCAATGACATTGTTAACTTAGATAAATATTTAGGTATCTTAGAGAAATCTTTGTTGTCTACTTTAGAGCAGGATTTCTTGAAATGACTTTATCGTCTAACAAGACAGTGCTGCCTGCCATACTTTCAAAAGAAAGTATGAAATGTTTTTTAGACCCTGAAATACCACTCCTGGAATGGGATTCTAGTAATCCGCTAATCGAGAACTTATGGCATCTCATGAAAAAGAGGCTGCGAGCCAATCCTGCCAGGACTGTGCAAGAACTCAAAGAAAAACTGCAAAACATGTGGAATAATTTTAGTCCAGATGACTGTCAGGACTTAATTAATACTTTACCTAGACAAATTAAGACTGTAGTTAAAAATAAAGTTGATGTTACTTAGTGTTAAAACGATTTACGAATTTTTGTTTCTTAGAGATATAAAAATCACAAATTTTGTTGGTTCCCCTTTTTTCGCTTTTGTCAACTAGTTTAGTTTTTTTATGTAATAGATGCTGTTTGAACATAAAAATTAAGAATTATACCCCTATTAGTTTAAATAATCGTCAATATATGCCAATAGTTGCAAATTTACCGGGTGGACCAATTGAATTTGGACGGGGCTCGTATATCGTAAACTTGTTCACTGTACTATAAATATAACAATAGTAAGAAAAGTGAGGAAACTGCAGCGACAAAAATCATTTGGATAATTTTTAACATATTCTAAGTTCTATACGATTTTTTTCAGTAACTAAGAAAGAGTATAAGTTAAATAATAATTTTAATGACAGTTATCCTAATTAATGCAAATTGAGATACTTGCGTTTCATTTAAAATTAATTATTTGAAAAAAATATTTAGTTCTTCGGGACGAAAGAAGAAACCAATTAAAAACCTTTTATAAACTAAATTGAATTAAAGCAAGCAACTCAGTTTACTAACCTTACTCACCAAGCTTTTATTCTCGCTTGTTAGCTTTATTCAAGTTCAGAATTTTGAAAAGCGCAAAACTTGTTGCTACTGATTTCCACGACGATTCCCAACTTTGCAGATGGAAACTAAACCGAGTTTTTATCGAGAAAAGTAAAACAAAATTGCATGTATATGTATATAACCACAACCAAATTTAAATGGAATCACCTTGTATTAATACGAAATATTTTTTATCCCAAAGAGCAAACACATTCAGTATTTACTATCAAGAACCAGCAGATAAATAAAATAAATAATAATATTTGACCTGACAGTGTCGATATTTTCCTGTTTCACTTTCAAGTCGCATCCAGTTGATATTTTCGAAAATTATACAAAATACGTTGAGTTATCGGAAGTCCATAGGGAAGGAATTATTGCTCTGGCAGATAGCAAGGGTGTAGTCCTAGCACATGCCGTCGCAGTACATGCCGCGAAGAAAAATTACCTGAAATGGTCCCATTACATGCCACTTCAATAATTTTTAGAGACCCAGAACATGCCGTTGATATCAGGTAAATTTCCACGCAGGCATTTATTATTCCAATTCTCAATAATTGGGTAATGCAAAAAACACTTATGGGTATGAAGTAACTCTTTCTATCTGTTAAGATTTGTGTAAGCATTCAAATTTTGTTTAAGTGGGTAGTGACCAACGTCTCAAATCATGGAATGTAGAATTTGTTGAAAGCTGTAAAGGACATCAACAATTATACCTACAAGGTTTTAAATATTGTTTGAAACGAATAAATAAAGATTTAACAAAAAATTAAAAATGCATAAGCTGTATATATGATAAAGAATCTAGTGGAATAATTTCAACAAATGATAACAGTGTTATAGTGCAATCAATAGACAGAAAAAAATGCTATATTTAACAGTAATTTAGGAATGAATCGGATCGGTGCAGTTGTGTTGAGGGCAATAACTTTACATATTATATACAGGGTGTCCCAGAATTAACTACGGAAACTTCGTATACGTATTCCTTGATGACAAATAAGTAGGGTCTTTCCTATAAAAAAATTTTTTTTAGAGACTCCCGTCAGAGTTATAACCTACTTTGCAAATGTGCGCTACTTGATCGCGATACACGATACTCAATTGACATGGTCCTACTTTTTATTTTTTTACTCCAAACCGAAACGATTTTTCAAAAAACGACAAGGAACAAAAAAGTTTCTAAATAATCAAAACTTCCTAAAATAATTTTTTGTTATTGAAAATATTAATTGCTAAGAAAGTTACAAAAAAAATATTAAGAGGGGTTCCTTGATTTGCACCCTTAGAATGGGGTAGGGCAGGTGAAAAGTGGCAGGAGAAATGCGTCTTAATAAAAATGATGTTCACCCAAATTTTTAATTTTTTATCTTGGACCAATCAGAAGATATTAAATTAAAACCGTATTTTACCACCCCTCTTTAAAGGGTTATAACTCTGACAGGAGTCTCTAAAAAAATTTTTTTTATAGGAAAGACCCTACTTATTTGTCATCAAGGAACACGTATACGAAGTTTCCGTAGTTAATTATAAACATTAACCTCGTAAAGGGTATTGTTTATAAACAGGGAGCTGACAAAGTTGGCCAAAACCACTTTTTTAATTCTAAATGCACTATATAAAAAAAAGTTTAAAATAAAAGAAATAAAAGAATCACTACATCTACTGCAACTATTTTTAGAACGCGTTACGACTGAGAGTAGCCGGAAAAAATTCAGACCAAAAAATGTCACGACACGACCGACACGACACACGCATGTTTCTCTGTCTGTATGTCTCTCTCTATACATAAATACTAATAAAAGTACAATTAAAAAGACACTAATTTAAATTAAAAGAAAATCTACATTAAAAAAAAATACTGTAGAAAAAATATAAGTACCTATAATAGTATTATATTTTATTTCATCCTGTTTTTATAAATTAATAAATTCATAAACATTTTTAAAATAGTTCGTAACTTGACTAGTTAGGTACGTTAAATTACCTTAACTATCAGTTACTGTCAAATATTTTAAAATTTTGTATTAAATTGTTAATTCCTGTTTTAAATTAAATTGAAATAAAAAGTAATTTTTGGTATATGTATGTCATCTAAACCTCTGGTATTGTATGAATGGAAACTTTTGTTAAAAGAAACGAACTGTTGAAAATATTCAGGTAATAATGGATTTACTATTTTCTATTTTGCTTTGAACAGTGTAGTGTCGCGACTTTGTTAAAAGTTTATACAGGTTTTTGTAGATAATAAATAATAAAATAATAACAATAATGTATCCTAACAGTGTTTCTCCACAAATTCCGGATATTGCTGATGGAGTTAGGTAAGTAGAGATTTTATACAGACAATAATAAATGCTTATGTATTTATAAACACTCTGTTGTGTTTACAAATGACAATTCCTTCACTAATTAATCGAAAGGAACTTCGTTCCATCCGGGTGTCCCTTGACACCTCTCACTTTTTTTTTCTCTCAGCATGTGACGCGACGGCATGTAGCGGGACCATGCCGATAGCAACAACGGTGGAGGTTACACAAAAACCTATTCGAAATTTCTGGAATTGAAACCTTAAAGGACAGACCGAGGAGAAGTTGTGAAAGAATAACTACAGAAGAGCAGGATCGCTTTTTAGCTTAAATAGCAAGAAAAACTTCCACATCTCATTCAGAGCTTCAAAGGCAATTTTAGCAAGTATAAGTTAAATGTTTCTGACAAAACTATTAGAAGAAGACTTCGTGTTCGACAATCATTTAGCAGAAGACATTTAAGGGTTCCAGAAATTTCAAGTCAAATTAAAATTCACCGTTTAAATGGGTGTTTAAAGCATAAAAAATTGGACTACTAAACATATCCGTTTTTAGCGACCCTAAAAACCACTGTGTAACAAAAATGAACATATTTCAGCTAATAAATATCGAGTTCTATTTGCGATGCACTTTAAAAATTTATTTTCATCACTCCGTGCGGAAAGCACTGCTTTCGACCATTCAGGACCGTGCGGAAAGCAATGCTTCCTTCAACGTTACGAAATATAAAACTTTTTATTACTCCGTGCGGAAAGCACTGCTTTTGACCATGCAGGACCGTGCGGAAAGCAATGAATGACCGAAACAGAATTGATAAGTGTTTCCCAATCAAAAAGAAATGAGATAGAAAGTAAATTAAGAGAAATTGAGGATGAATTTTCTAATAGTTTTGCATCTGATAACGTGGTAGTAAATGCACCACGATATAATCAATCAAACGTTTCATTACTAAATAAAGATTTTGTTGATTCTCTATTAGTATCTAATATAATTATGTGGAATAAAAAAAATGTCTATAGAATTAAGCAACTATTTAACTATTTGACAAAGATTCATAACTATACATAATTTTGTAATAAAAAAGTGTTTTTTTTTTAATAAAAATGTTATAATTTCTTAACTCTAAAAATTTTTGTTTTAATGGGGGGGATCCGCCTCCCCCAACCCTCCTTCAGCGCCTTCGCGGTACAGGCGGATCAGATCTATTACTACTTCTATTATCTTCTTTCCTTTTATTTTAGTCAAATTCAAGAGCTCTTCTCACGGAGTGATGAAAAATAGAATACGCAACTCGTGCGGTGCGCAGGTAATCCCATTCGCCTTCGGCTCACGCGACAAACGCACTCGTGATGGGATCACCTGCTTTCCGCATTTGTTACGTAATGTACTATTTTTGTATGCACAAATGTTTTCCTATATTACATGATCGCATAAGGTCACATGGTTTTCTGATGCTCTCACAAATCGATTGCAAAAAGAATCACTAAAATCCGTCTTGCCATTTAAATTTCGGAGGTTCAGTGCCTCATTGGCTAGACTAGTTACGTACCATCGAATTTATTACATTTGGTTCAGACACAGTGTACACATTTCTTTAGTGTTTCTGTTAGTTATTACAACTATTTACATAATAGTTGTTTTTCCATATATAGTGAAATTAATAATAACGAGTATTCTTGGAAATGATTTAAGTTATTGATGTATTCTCAGAGATAATTCAGGGTCGTGTAATCTTGGGAATTAGTTTTGTATAAGTAAGAATATCTTTCTCAATGATTTCAAATAAATAACACTTAGAATAAATCATCTCATATCTTAATTGGTTCAAGTCGACATAAATGGCAAATCATATCATATGCTTTGTCAATTATCATCATCTCTCTGTTCTAACTCCTCTATGATTTCATTAATGTGTGAGTATATTTAATGAGACAATTCAGTATATTACGTATATACGTATAGTTTTTAAATAAATGGATAAAAGTTGTTTTTGAAATATTTAATGCTGAAATCAACTTGAACGATGTGACAATATGGTGTTAAAAACTTTCATTTACTTTAAGATCTTACGCTGACCTTTTACTTATCTTATTTACAATAATGGTCAATGCTTTAATTAAAACGGTATATCAAGAGTGATAGAGACAGAGCATATTTGTTTGGAAAAAATGTCCCTCATACAATTATTTAATTCATATGTCTTTTTTATTGAAAGATAAAAAGTTTCAAACGTCATTTAAATAAAATTTTCTTATACGTAAGAATAACTTCTTTCAAACAGTTCTACAAACCAGTCTAGCTTCAGTTGGCCCACACACAAAATTTGTAGTTTATTTGACTTTTATCGTTCAAGGGGCACAAAAACCCACTAGAATGTACGAGATATAAAAGATATCGTAACATACAAGACAAAATATGCTATTTATAGCAATTTATGAAAGATTTTGATTTAATAGAATGTAATACCCAAAGATTATTTGTCAACATGGACGTCGTAACAACGCAAACCATATTTTATCAGTATTTTGTAGTTGCTTTCAAAAATGGGCAGAGGATCAATAATTATTATCAATAATTTGCATAAATCGAGAAAATCAAACGGTGAATTTGGAAACGGAATATTTAGTTAAAGTGTTCAAAATATTGTAAGATTGTACGAATCAAATGGTTCAACTATATAGATATGGAGAGGTAGAATCATGTGCCCTGGCGTGACGAGTTACCATTCGAATTTTGCGTCCGAGCAGTGTTATTCATTTTCCAGTATGACGGTACTGACTGCAATACTTCCAAAAAAAAACTTGCTTTCCGACCATGAAATAATACTCCTAGAATGGGTTTCTAGTAGTCCGGACGCTTCGCCCATTGAGACCTTATGGCATATCATGAAAAAGAGGCTGCGAGCCAAGGAAAAACTACAAAGCATTTGGAATAATTTTTACTACAGATGACTGCCAGGATCAATTATCAATAATTTGCATAAATCGAGAAAATCAAACGGTGAATTTGGAATCGGAATATTATGTTAAAGTGTTCAAAATATTGTAAGATTGTACGAATCAAATGGTTCAAATATATAGATATGGAGAGGTAGAATTATATGCACTGGGGTGACGAGTTACCATTCGAATTTTGCGTCCGAGCAGTGTTATTCATTTTTCAGTATGACGGTACTGAATGCCATACTTCTAAAAAAAATGCTTTTCGACCATGAAATAATTAGTGTCCGACCGAAGCCGAAGCCGATTAATCGGCAATCGCCACAACCTTCGGCAGAAGCCGAAGCCGAAGGTTTATAATCTCTCAGTAATCTTTCACTACAGATGACGGCCAGGACTTAATAAATACTTTGCCTTGACGAATTGAAGCTGAAATTCAATATAAAGGTGATGTGTTAAAATGAGTTACAAGTTCTTGCTTCTTAGAGATAAAAACACAATTCTTTTCCCTTTTTTGCTCAGCTCCTTGTTAGTTTAGTTTTTTTATATAATAGAATTCTGTTTATGTTATAATTCTTTTTGCAAAATAAAAATTAAGAATTATGCCTCTATTAGTTTAAATAAGTGTCAATATATAACAAATTTACCGGGTAGGCCAACGGAAGCTAGACGGGGCGGGGCCTAGTATTGTTGAGGTTTATGTGAGGATAATTTTTACAATTATATTTTTAAAATACTCACTCCATATTTAAAAAACCCATTTAGTACTAATATAAGTATTTCAGGAGAGAATATACTTGCAAAAATTTTACCAACGATTGACATGTTAAAAAATAGATTTTAGAATAACAGGTCATCAAGATCTGCATGATACTTTTGAGGAATCAGCATTAGTGGCAAGATGGGTCGACCAGTCAGTGAAGAAGTAATTGACTAATAGAAATGGTCCATACTATATAGATCATGAGCTGATACGAGAAACAGGATTAAGATTACCTAAAAGAAAACTATTCCAAATTCTTTAGCCGAGAGACCTTTCCATTAGAACTACCAAATGAAGAGCCACTTCTAGAGGTACATTAAGAGATTGTAAAAATTTTATGTGAGTTCTAAAGAAATAGTTTTTACTATCAATTTCAGCACTTGCATTTCATAATAATTTGCGACAAGAACTCTCTATCTGGTTTTACTCCATACCTAATACTTTCGTATTACACCGACATTTTTCTTCAACCTTACTCTAAATTATCAGCTTTTGAATACTTCTTTAATATTTGGCAAGCATGTCTATTGTATTAATTTTAGCAGCCCGTAAGAATTATGATTTTTTTAAAAGTTTTTTTTACAGAGTTTACTACAAACGATTAAAAAAACAGAAGCCACAATAAAATATAAATCGAATCAGTTAACGTAGTCACGGATAGATTTTAAAATAAAATCACAAATTTAATTTCGAATTGTATGTTTTATGTGTATATTTTTTACACAAAATCAACAGATTTCGTACACTTTTTTAAATAACTCTTTTATTTATTTATTTAGCTGTGTTTTTAATATACAAAATTCAGTGTACCTATTAAACATGCAAATTGTTGTTTTTGTACATAGAGAAGATCATTTATATTTTAATTTAATGCTAAAATCAATAATTATAAACAATAGACAATTGTTTAAATATATTAATAAAAGGTGTACAAAATTAACTATATTGGAATATAGAAATAATTTCTTGGATTCCAAAGTTTTTAAATATTTAAAATGCAGTTCTTAACCTACGTTTTAGATATTCAATTACAAAATTATATATTAAAGGAAGAGACAATAAGAAGTTAAGATTTTTTAATCCGGTGTAACTTATATTGTTCGATGTATACCTGACTGTAAGTAAATATATTGATATGGATTTTTCTTCATGGTACATGTTCTTTCAATGAAATGTTAGAACGTGATCCATGATTTGTAAATTGGTTGTCTAGATTAAATATTTTTTTATTTAGATGTTTTTTGGTAAAATTATTTTGTTTTTTGAGTTGTTACGTTGTTTAGAGATTATTATTGATTAGATTGTCATAAATTAATTTGGAGTTTGTCATGAGGAAAATAAAATTGTAAAATATATATCGAATTTGATTACAAATATTCAGCAATATTCAATCTTAAATTATTCTAAAAGGAATAAAAGAAAAATTTATAATCTGAAGAGTAAATTATAAAAGAAACACAAAAAAGTAATTGGAATTGGATGAGAGGATACAGAGAGGTCAGAGTTGGAAAATTGTAGGAAGAGGAAGGTATAGAGAAAGAGATGAGCAGCAGAAAGGTAATAGATAAACAGAAAGGCAGCAGCAAGAAGGAGTTGGAAAGTAGTAGGAAGAGGAAGATATAGAGAAAGAGTGGAACAACGGAAGAAGAAAGATTTAGAAAGAAGCGAAAGAATTTTTTTTATATTTATAATTTTTGTGTTTAAGGACAACTAATTTGGAAATCTTGGAATCCACGACTGATAATTTTATTGAAGAAGGGTGTACCGGAAGGAGGATCCATTTCAATATATTCTCTAAAATGAAATTCCCAGGTTTAACACATAAGTACTCATTAAGGGCTTATTTTGGAAAACCCTGATAGAAAAGTGGTGTCTGAATAGTAGGTAGGTATATATAATATAATGTTATTGGGGGTTCTTATTTGTACTACAGAAGTGAGTTAGTTTAACAAGAACATTGTTAATAGAAATATGTCTTCTTCAAGTGCATCCTCGACCTGTGTTCCAGTTTTTAAGCCAAGAAAATGAGAATTAAGCAGTAACGAAAAATTAGTGTTACTAATGTTTTCGACATTTTTACGTCAAAATATCCGCAAACTTCGATAGATGAAATAGTATATCACGACCCTAGGCCAGAAAGTTGCATTTTCTGGCGCGTGGAATATAGATGCCGAGGCGAAGCTGAGGCATCTATATTACACGCCTTAGAGCATCCAACTTTTTGGCCATGGGTTGTATACTATTTTTCTTGATCCCCATCCGAACAGAGTCCGCCAGAGCGCGCTGTAATTCAAGCAAGCCATAAGTCGTTACGAAAAAATAACTGTTACTAATGTTTTCGACATTTTCACGTCAAAATATCCGCAAACTTCGATAGCTGAAATATTATATTACGACCCTAGGCCAGAAAGTTGGATTTTCTGGCGCGTGGAATATAGATGCCGAGGCGAAGCTGAGGCATCTATATTACACGCCTTAGAGCATCCAACTTTTTGGCCATGGGTTGTATACTATTTTTCTTGATCCCCATCCGAACAGAGTCCGCCAGAGCGCGCTGTAATTCAAGCAAGCCATAAGTCGTTACGAAAAAATAACTGTTACTAATGTTTTCGACATTTTCACGTCAAAATATCCACAAACTTCGATAGCTGAAATATTATATTACGACCCTAGGCCAGAAAGTTGGATTTTCTGGCGCGTGGAATATAGATGCCGAGGCGAAGCCGAGGCATCTATATTTCACGTCTTAGAGCATCCAACTTTTTGGCCATGGGTTGTATACTATTTTTCTTGATCCCCATCCGAACATAGTCCGCCAGAGCGAGCTGTAATTCAAGCAAGCCATAAAAGTTGGACTTTCTGGAGCGAAGAGCTGCCAGAAAGCGCGTATTTTCGTGAAAAAGTACGTCTTGTCCACGAGGAAACGAGATAATTCGATTAACACAGTTTATAGTGTTCTAAAGGAAAGGAATACTGAAAATCTAGAATTAGTTACCAATTATTGGTATATTTTTCTATTACTTTACGCTTCTGCCTGAACTGAAATATGCAGAAGTATAATAGTTTAAAAGGAGTAAAATAGATTAAATAAAAAAGTATATTGGTTTAAGTTCATGCCTTAAATTAACAACTAAAATTAAAATTAAATCCAACAGCATAAACGTAAAACTATTTTTGTTAAAATATTATCGTAAATTAATTTCGCTGGTACAACTTTTATACCTTAACACAAAGGTGATACTTTGACAACGTCTTACCCATCAACATTTGTTTACTTTATTGGTACCTGATACTTCTTCAGACGATGAATTCTAATTCACACTTACATATACAATTTTATTAAATAAAAATATGTTTTATTAATTTGTTTATATTCTTGTTACGCCAATAACCACAATTTTACTTCCAATTTTCGTTTCAAGACCCGAAATATCCATTATTCTCGAGAAACCATTTTAGTGGGTTTTATTTTGCAAGAAAAAGACTAAGCAACAAATCGGCATGCAGGTAAAAAATTTTAATCACTTTGTAAAGCATTTGAGGGATTTAAATTTGACGAGAACGATTTATTATACCAGGTTAATAAAAAATAGACTATAAAAACAATAATTACTCTAGAATACAATTACAATAATTTTTATTAAAAAGTACATATATTGTTAATTAAATATTGCACACATATTTGTCATAATATTAAAGCCGATTATTTAGACTCACCCGTGATTTCAGCGTTAAAACAAGAAAGAACATAGGATAATGCGCCTTTTCTGACTTCATTTTCTTAAAAGTTGGATTCAAACACGTACCTGAAAGAAAACAAACTGTAAGAAAAAAAGGTTTAACGGAAATAAAGCTATAAACCAATAAAAAATGTATTTTTAAATTTTAACTTCACTGTGGTATTTTTATATATTGGAACCCAGAGAAGACAACTTTTTATTATCTGTCGCAACTCGCAACCTAGGGTAGACTGGGTACGGTTGTAACAATTTTCTCCTAAACGCTTACAATAAAGTTATTACAGTTGCAACACACGATGAAAGAAGGAAGCATAGACTTTTGTTTTTAAATTAATATCAACACCAGGTGCTTATGTAATAAAGTTTGAAAGAAAAATGTCATTTTGTATAAAGATCTATGTGATCGTATTGTATTAAGAATAATTTCACCAGGCTATTATTACCATGTCTATATCGGTGAGAATTACTTAGTTAATAGTTGTAGTTCAAAAATGTGCCGTGAGCGGTTACTGTAAGTAAAATTATCGACTCTTTCCAGTTGTAATTAGTAATTCCCGGGACCGTACGAATTAGTACGTCAAAAAATCTGGTTTTCTTTTTTTGTTACACCTCTTTGAAATCGAAGTAAATTGATTTTAATAATGTTTCCTTTGATTATTATAGTTAGTGTAAGTGTTAAAAAGAAGGGTGATATTTAATTAAAATTAACCAAAATCAAGTAGTTTTATATTAGCCTAACATCAGTGTTTTCCATATCACCAAAGTAAGAGCCGGAAAGAGTAACTAAACTATACCTAGATGGATAAGTTTCCGTCATTTTGTAAACGAAAAGGAAAATTTTAATCCCATTTCGTCCCAATTTTAGAAAATTTGAAGAAAAATCATCCCTATAGAATACATATAATTCAATTCAAGGGTTTCTGAAGACTTTCATTATGAGATTAGAGAATGATTAATTCTTTAATTCGCATAATTAATATTCTTTGATATAAATATTTTTGTTTATTTAATTGATTGTCTTTTTTTAAAATTGAATTTGTAATCATTTAAAACGAATGTTTAAGTATAATTTATAGAGTTTGTAGGTACTCTTAAGAGGTAACTCACGACTTAGTGAGCTAGTTAGGTAAATAACGCCCTTTAGGACGTTTTAACGTTGAATTTGTTGACTGTTTGAAATTGTTATAGCACCAATGCCACCAATAGGGGCAGTTGTAAAATTAAAAAATAAAACATACAATCAGTTTTAATCATTAAATTATCAGAATGTACCTGAAACAAATTAACAATGTCGAGGTACATTTAAGCAATTTCCTTAGATAATTATTAGAACTAAACTAAAAAAAGTCAATAGAAATAACAATGTTTGTTTAGAATAAATAGGTTAATGAAGTACTTCTATAACCAAATCGCCAAACAAAATTAATCTATAAGCAAGAAACAAATGAAATGGAATCAAATTCTCTCCAGATCGACTCGTGGAATACGTCTTTATGGAAAGAAGGCAATAATAGTCTTCTTCTTCTTCTGATGAAATAAAACAGAATTAATTTCATAATTAATAGACCTGTGTTAAAGCCTATAAAAATGGTCAAAAGTAAAAAAGGTAACAGGATAAAACCCATTGAAAAAAAAACAAAAATTAAAGAAGGGTAAGTTAATCAACAAATTTGTTAGTAATAAAAATACTAACAACTATTTCATTCAAAATATTTGAAATAAACCCAAGATTTATGCAAAAAATTTAAAAAAACCGAGCTTTTGGTTGGCTGTTTTTACAAAAAATCTTTGTTCATTAAGTTTGGTGAAAACTAACCTAACCAATTTGGTGTACGACATTGTTAGTGGTGACAAAAGTTTAATTTATGCATACCAACCAAAAACGCAACAACAATCAACGGTTTGGGTGTTCCAAAATGAAGCAAATCCAACAAAAGTCACGCGATGTAGAAGTGTTTCCAAGAAAATGATTGCCTGTTTAGTGACGAAATGTGGACATGTACGAAGTGTTTCCAAGAAAGTAATTGCCTGTATTTTATTAGAAGATCGTAGAACTGTAAATACTAAATAATAGACAACCATTCATTTACCAACAGTTGTATCAAAAATGCGAAAAGGCAATAAAAAACGACAGATCATTTTGCATCACGATAATGCAAGTTCCCATACTTCACAACAAACATGGAATTATTTGCTATTGTTGTCCCATCCTCCGTACAGTCCTGACTTAAATAAATAAGTTTTTTTTGCGTCATCACAAATTAAAAATAAATTGCGTGGTCAACGAGATTTAACTCCAGATGCCGTTGAAGTATTTAGATAGGAACTTGTGCCTGTGCTATCTCCTGACTGGAAAAAAGTATTCACAATTAATTTCTTGCATGCGAAGGTGTATCCAATGTGACAGTAAATATTTTGAAAAACAGTATAAGGAAATTTGTACTCAAAATTGATGGTTTCTATACCAAGCACGTAAATAAATGGCTGTTCTCTATCTCTGTGACGTGTTCCGAAATCATACAAAAGATTCGAAACTGTCTCGGTCGTCTGTCTCCGTCACATGTAGTGTAGTAAAAAAATGTTGATATTCTAATTATTATAAGAATTAGTTTTCTTCGAAGGTAATGCATAGATTTTTGGATGGTGCTTATCGGACCTGACTTTCTCATGATCAATCTACGGTAGCCGGATAATTCCCCACGTGACAATTCCCCACACGAAAATTGCACATCAGGATAATGAATAACTTGGGACAACTTGTTTTAAACAAGTAATTTTTTTCTAAATACTGGCACCTAAATACTATCAACAATTAAAGTTTGTAAGAAGAATATATAACAATATTTACGTTAAAATTATATGAACAGTTTTCTAAGTGTACATTTTTCTATGTTTGTTCTTTTCCATGTGGGTACCTATATTCCCATGCGGACATTTTTCGGTGCGTGCAATTTTTCGTGTGAGGATATTTTAATGTGAGTATTTTGCGTGTGGGTGTCTACGGCTGTAAGGATTATGCTGTGTCCAATTTTCGAGTGAGGAATTATCAGTACGAACGAACCGTACTGAAGCTAACGCTGAATGCCAAGAAAATGAACCGCATTAAATAAAAGTGTTTGTAGTGCGCATTTTACACTTTTCCAAAACTAACTCTTTAGAATTCATTAAACAAATTATAATTGCCTCACTTATCAAGATTCCGTTAAATGGCTTTTGCTGATATAACCATTATTGCTATGTTACTTTAATTCGTTAATACGGTCGACTCGTTGGGAGGTGTTGCTGTTCAAGATATCAACAATATTTTATAGGAATGAAAGGTAGGTAATTTCTATCGGTAATAACTCGTGACTGTACAGATTTATTAAAGGTTTTAGGGTTCAATCGAGTTCATTATCCGTGTCGTACGGCTAGACGACCAATTTCAGAAATTAGTTTAAAATTGCTCATATTTATCATTGTGAAATCTCTCAATAATTCAGGTACCTACCCTATACCGACAAATGTAAAACACTTTTAGTAGTATTAAAAGCAATTATTAATATTTTACAACCAAAAACGTAATTCCTTGAATAAAAATAATTATAGAACTAAAATTTTTTTCCATTTTTTTTTTCGAAATCTCACTGGTAATAAATGAAACCTCACTACATAGTATAAAACAAAGTCGCTTTCTCTGTCCCTATGTATCTTTAAAACTACGCAACGGCTAATTTTCGAAGCGATTTTAACCAATACAGCATTATTCATTATCCAATCAAATAGCTTAAATACATTGTTGATTTAATATAGATCTATATGGTCCTTTACAGCACAAGGTTTAAATGAATATTTTCGAAGATATTACAGATTTAAAATTGCGGGACGTAGCGCTTGCGGTGGTACTGGCCGGCCGGGGCAGCGGCAACGTGCCTATAAATAGCGCATCGGATGCCGCGATTTTCCCTATTTTGCAGCGATCGGACGCTTTTATTACGAAATTAATCATTACGACGCTATCCAAGGGTGGCGCAGTGGAGATGTTATAAATTTACACCTATAATTCTTACATAACTAAGTACTATGACGCCACCGTAAGGTGGCGCAGTTGATATCTCATATGTTTAAAAGAGCAAAACTTACTTACCTAAGAACTCTGACACCACCGTTAGGTGGCGCATTTAATATATAATATACCTAACCGATAAATTACAAAATACTATAAATAATATTAAAAACTGGTAACTAACGAGAAAATAAGATAAAAAATACAAAAAATTAATCGTAAAAATAAAAAAAAAAATGGAAAAAACATTAATGTTAGGCGGTGCGAAGTTCGCCGGGTCCGCTAGTTTATAATAAATTATGATGAAAACGTGATAAAGAAATATCTTTTATAAAACTGCATATTTTTTATTAAAAGAAATGTAAAAATAAAAAGTAGCCTAAGAGATATTAAAATTAATTAGTTCTATTTCTCAATAAAAATAATTTTAAGGCAGATATTAAAATTCTGAAGCTAATATTTACAACCTGAAACTTGAAAAAGTTTGTTAAAGGCTTTGAGTGGAAAATTAATTTCATTTCAGACCCAAGTACGGAAAAAGTAATAATTAAAATCTGTTTTAATTAGTAACACATTTTTTCGGGATGATTAACTAACGAGACTTGCAGATGACTTTAATTTATGCATTAAATTTAAATCCTCAATATCAATAATATCTATATCTGGACCAAGAGTAGTTTTTCCCCAATTTATTTGGAGCTGTGAAGTAAAGTAACTATTCAATTTAAAGTTAATAACTTATTAAATAAAAATCTCCTTTACAATTAATGTTAGACAATTTACAAATAAATAACAATGACTGATTTTTTTACAGTTTTTACACACTTTTCAGTCATGTAGAGAATTTGATTTGCTTTATGAGAGAAAATGCCCAATTAATTGACAAAATCTTATTTTGGGATAAGGTTATTAAAGGTGATAGTAGTTTACTCGGTAGTTTACGTAACAAGTCCCGAAAGTGGTCTTTTACTGGACGAGTAAGCAAATTGCAGATAGGCGGGCCCTGCAAGCCTGCGTGTCCAGTAAAAGCACTTTTGGGACGTATTACGTACAATATTTTTTTTAAAACGGGCATTGTTGTACCATAAACTTTATACTATTCAGTTTCCATTTTTATAACAAGAACTCTTTATTAACTAATTTTAACATTTTTTTAACAAACCTTGCTTGGGTGGCCGCCTTAACAATTTTATCTGGTATAATTTCATCTTCCATTAACTCACAATCAAATGCATCATTTGAAATATCCATTTTATAATAAATTTCACGTTTTCAACTAAACGTCAAAATGTCAAGTTATTTTATAGTTTTAAATATATACAAAACTTGGTTACCATAGAATTGACCGCTATCTTAGACTAACTATTTTATTGTAAATGAGTCCGGTAAAAGCTTTTACCGGACTCATTTTTATTTTCTGGCCTTGTCCGACAAAATGAGATTTTCTGACCTAAAAATAAACCGGAAAGTATTAATTTCTGGCCGGTTTTTAAAAAAAAATTAAACAGTTTGAAAATTATAATTGAAATCAAACAGAAATTGTACTTGATACAGATATTTGCTATTGTCTATTATTTTTAGAGATAGTCGAGGCAATGAAGCACCTAATCTACGAAATTTAAACGGCAGACGGATGTTAATGATTTATTTGCATTCGATTTATGAGAGCATCAGTAAACTTTGTGACTTATGTGATCATGTAATATTGGAAAACTGTATTTGTGCATAAAAAAATGCATTTTTAAAGTGCATCTCAAACAGAACTCGTTATTTATTGGCTGAAATGAGTTTAATTTTGTTACTCAAGGATTTGTGGTTTCCACTATATCATTGAAAGTTATCTCCGGAGTATCTGGTGCCCATCAGGATACTTACCAACAACGACTCCAAAAATCTCCGAATAACAAAATTAAACTCATTTCCGCCAAAAAAAACAATTTATGTTTGAACTGCGCTTTAAAAATGCGTTTTTTGTATGCACAAATGCACGTTTCCAATATTACATGATCGCATAGTCACAAAGTTTCCTGACGCTCTCACGAATCGAATGCAAAAAGAATAATTAAAATCCGTCTTGTTGTTTAAATTTCGGAGGTAAGGTCTATTTTAATGCTTTATTGTCTCCACTAAGAGGTCAGATGTCGAACCGATCTTGGATAGTTTAATTTTATTCAACAAATGAACAATAAAATAGCGTCACTGAGGTCTGTGATAGTTGTTCTTTGAAATGTTTCTACACAGACCCTTTTAGGGTCCTGTGCCGTCGTCCGTCGTACCTAACGATGTAATACAATTTTACGTTAGTTAGTGTAACATGCAGGTTCAGTAAGATTTGTATATGTATTATTGCTATTTGTTTATAAACTTGTTGTTTGAATTGTGTTGGTTTTTTTATATTTTATTTTAGTTTTTTTCAGTTTACAAAGTCATTCATTTGCTGAATAGATAAACCTGAAAGTAAAGCTAGCCATATTTCCTAAAATTAACTAAAAATGAGCGAGTTTTTCTGGGGCAAAGAAAAATATATTTAAAAAATCTTTCTGTATTCCACACTTGATAGGTTTTCTCAAAACTTTCTGCAAATAGTTGTATTGTAACTGTCCTTAATCTATAATACTGGAATGTACTACCCAGCAAAGTTTTTGGAGGACCTTAAGAGAATTCCAAAATTATCCAATGATTAAGGTTGTCCAATGAACAAACTGCCTTTTCACCCCTTATAGCTACCCACTGTATACACTAGGGTGTCCGCCTGAGCGGAAACGTAAATACCTGTATTAACTTTCGGCTTTAGCTCTCCTGCTATTTACTGCTAAATGTCAATAAAACATATACATCTGCTTGCCTTTTAGAATACAAATCTATTCTTTGCATTTTTGTTTTGTGATCTTTAGCTAAAAAAGTGTATTTCTGTAAAATTTCATTAATGATTTGGCAGATAACCAAATTGCGTTGGTCGATATTCGTATATTTTACAACTTCATTTTTAGAAGCTATCCTTACTAATAAAGTTTAATATTTTGGATGCTTCTAAAGAAGGGTGAATAAAAATATTTCAACTCGCCCTAGTTAACTTCTTCGAATAAATTCAGAGTATTAATCGACTTTTAGTATTACCCTGTTTAAAATTCTGAACTTCTATTGATTATATTATTATTCCACCTGATAATCAACTTTTTCAATTCAACTTTCTGTAAGGCAATTATCCAGTGAACTTTTCGAATTGAATTCATACATCAGTGCATATAAAAATCCAGTACAAAGGAGCGCCCATGCCTTTAAGAACTGGTATCGATGATTGATAGTAGGTATTAATATAAAATAAGAGGCATATTATTGTATAGTTCGCCATTATTCATAAGCTGAACTATTCTCAAATATCTCCAGTTCTACCAGACTTGACTTGCAATGAATTTCTCATGCATGAAACTGTCAGCGAGTGGCAAACAGTTTGTATGGGGACTAACCTCGTTTTCTATCATATACGTACACTTGGGGTAAGTCAAATTTCCTCCCCAGCTGGCATTCAGCGTAAAGATAGTAATTAAATTAGGGTGGCTAATCCTGACAAATTGTACTCATGTGGCTAGTTTTATTTAAGGGTAATAAATTTCAAAACATTGAGCTTTAGTTTAGAGAGAAAATTACATTAAACATTTAAACTCATCGTTGTTAAACAGATTAACAAATTTTATTCTACTTTAACCATATGTTTATTTTTATCAACCAAATTATTAATAAGAGACCGAGTTGATTTTGGGTTAAGTTTCATGTACCCAAAACACCCAAAGATTTTTGAAAATCAGAAATCATACATGAAAACACATTTCATAAATAAGAACGTAAAGTGAGATTATAATAGTTATTTATGAAACAGTTCGTGAAGTATGCTTTTTGCGCACGCACGCGATGATTAGAGCACGAGCGAAGCGAGTGCTATATATCGCGTAAGTGCGTCATTCCAACATGACGTTTCATTACGCACAACTGTGCGTTATAGCTTGCTTACCCTGCATGGTGACAATGAGTATAAATGACATTTACTGTCAAAGGAGTAGATAAAATATTTTATGGGACGAATCAAGAACAGTCGATTTTTAAATACAGTTTAGTATTACTTTAAAGACATTATACCGGGGCAGACATTAAGATTTATATTTGTATATAATGGATGCTACTGTTTCAGTCTCATTACCACAAAATCTACGCACTAACACTGTAGATACATTTTTTCGTCAAATGGTTTATGGAAAGGTAAAGGTAACTTCGGTTACTTGAGTACTCCTGCAGACTTAGAAAAAGTTTTCTTACACTGCATTTTGTATAGTTTCTGTTGAAGATTGAAGAACATATACTAGCGGTCTTAGCAAATATAGGAACTGTAAAAGTTATCGACAAATGTATAGCACAATGCTAAAGACTTTTTTTGCTTAATTTATCAATTTTTCTTAAATGCAAATCGTGTTATAGAAAGGCTCTAGATGTAACAAAAAGAGTTTGGCCTTAATCATTACATTTAATGCACTCATGTCTCATGAACCATATCAAATTTCCCTGATAATTACTGCCAGTTACCCCGAGAATGCGTTGTAGTTAGGCAGCTGCTAATAAATTCTTTGACACTTTTAGGTCCCCGGAAAATTAAGGGCTTATTTTATATTTTCCAGTGTGCTGAACACGAATATCAACCTTAAAATACCTAAAAGTGCGGCGTATAAAAGTTATGAACAAATATTTTTGGTGATGGCCAAGGTAATGATGTTAAGAAGTTACACATGGCTGCATGAAGGGCTGATTTAAATTATGTATATGTTACGTGTTTTGTATAAATCAAATATTACCTACATATAAATAGTAATTATTTAGTATATTATTCATGCATGTAAACGACAAACCGTCATGCGGCCATGTGTAACTTCTTATAACGTTGCCTACCACCTCGCAAAAATAATTGTTTATAACTATTAAACGTCGCACTTTCAGGTTTTTTAAGGTTAATATTCGTGTTTAGCGCACAAGGGAATATAAAATACGCCCTTAATGTTCCGGGGACTTAAAAGTGTCACGGAAGGTATTGGCGGAACCTTAATTGTTAACGTAGATTTATAGTAATTTAGAGATTTTTGGTAGTGCATGGATTACTGATAGAGTCATCTTCTTGGAATTTCTATTAAAAACATTGCATACTTTAAACATTAAACGATGCTTACAATAGATTTTGAGATCCAGTAGTTAGTCTACTCTTCCTTTATTCTGATTCTACCCAAATACCACATTGTATAGTCCCTAAACTGTCTCTACATTTATGTTTGTTACTGGTTATTGAGACAAATTTTATCAAAGGACTCGATTCCAACGTTCCATAGCAAATTGACCATTTTATAGGCAGATCTCCACGAGTACCTACGTGATAACTATGATTGTACACTAAATACATTTGACTGCGTAACGAAGGTTTAACAGTATTAAGAAGGTTTGACTGTGTTACGAAGGTTTGACTGCGTTACGAAAGTATGACTGCATTACAAAAGTTTTACTACGTTACGAAAGTTGGACTGCGCTACGAAGGTTTGACTGCATTGATGACATGACTACGATCCGAATTTATTACGAATGGGGTACAAATGCACCGTGACACCTTAGTTGCATTATATCTGTGACAAAACTGCGTTATGAATATTGCAAAACTGCGTTACAAATAACCATTACTGCCTTAGATACTATGACAAGACCGTCATATGAATAAATCACAATTTCATTTTGATGTCTACGACAAAACTGCTTTATGAATATAATATGCCTGCTAGAATATGACGACAAAACAACATAACTTCGTTACGAAGGTTGGACGACTAGGATACAAGTACGTTACGACTGCGTACCTACAAATACGTTAGGCTTGCTTGTTGATGTGATTAAGTTACAACTGATTAATCACTATGTTACAAATGTATGGAGCTATGGAGCTATAAATGACATTGACAGAACAAAAAAGTATAAAATGCAGCTTAATCACTTGTATATATTTATAACTAAACATCTTCTCACAGTAATACCTAAACTTTATTAGTCTAAATTGGATTTAACCCAAATTACATTATAAGCTCTAAATTGTTTATTATAACTGCAGTTATTTTCTGAAAACAAACTTGAGAATGTAATAACATATTTAGTTTAACTATTCAGCTGGTGCTTCAAACATTTAACGAAACATCTCTCAACTATGTTCAGTTTAAGTTCTCTATTATAACAGGACGGTATACATTACATTTATATAGCTTACTCTCTAAAAGCATTCAACGTTGAAATAATATGATAAACAATACCTGTAAATGCAGCAATGCATATTTAATGGCTTAATTTTCAAACAATAGTTTGGGCATGTAATACCAATATGTAAATAATGTTTTTTAGTTACCAGTAATACTAAAGGTCCATTAGTTAATGATACACATTCCAGGATTTTGGTAGCATCTGCTAAATGTACAAGTCTAGGGATATGGATGCCAAACGCTTGAGAAATCACTCTAAAATCTTTAACATTGAATGTATTTTGCCATCAAGTATGTATTTGACTGTTTCAGATTCCTGTCGCATAATTGGTAGCTAGAATATTCATTAAGATGTCCCTTCAGGATTCTCGTAATGAATCCTGTAATGACTCTTAGCTGATTTCTGTCTGTTATACGCATTGCCATAGTTCTTATTACCCACATCTGAACAATATATATTTAATCGTCTGCTTGACCAAGGATATATTGCCTGTAAATTAAGGATTTTATTTGGCTCCTGACCGTACGGTTTGGTACTCCTAGAATTGGCTTTGAACCGTAAAGTATTGTGTCTGCAAGCATGAATATTAATCTGGAGACCCCCTTAGAGTTTTTTAAGGCAACAATAACTACCTGACTATCTATGTATACATTGATCCAATTAGATTCAGAAGCGCTTAGACCTAGATTCCATATACACCTCGTACTAAATTAGAAACTTGATAAAGTTATGTGGTTTATACGAGAGTTATGTAGGTAGTGTTTGGTTTCTATATGTATAGTATTTCTAAGAAAATAAAATATCGAAATCACGAATTAATCGTTATGCAACATATAACTTTACTTTATTTTAAATACATTTAGTTACCTTACCTTTACCTTTTTTTCCTATTATGATAAAAACAGTGTATTTCGCAGTTCTTTGGAATATTTAAAAAAACTACTCCTTAAGAGACGTTTTAACAGGCACAATTTCGTTCACAAACATTTTTGAGCCTATTATAAGATTTGTAACTTTGAAAATTCGATTTGGAATAATAAAAGTAATAAAAAACTCTATGTTTTTTACATATAACTTTCACTTTAATTAAAAAATTTTTAAAATGACATGTTTCGCTGAACTAGCATCATCAGATTGACATATAAAGTTACATTTTGTTTATTTGTATCTAACTATCTGATGTTGATTAGGTAATATTAAGGCTAGATTAGGTATGGAAGTAATTATACCTTATTTAAAAACTAGGAGGAGCGATTTGAATTTAAGTTGGCAACACTCGCGTTTGTTTATTGGTTAATTTGGAGGCAAGTTTACACTATAAAAATTTGCCACTTACATTTATCAAGTAATTTGTGACATTTATAGGTTATGTTTTCAAAGTGTGAAATATTTATAATGGTGACTTTTGTTAATTGATTTCTTTTTTTAATATAATTATTGTAAGTTTACTTTGTGACCATCTTAGACCATATATAAAGTGTCCATAAACATTTATTTTCAATTTTATTTAAATGAAAGAAATGTATTTAAATTTGCCGCCTTGTAAATTTTCTAGTAACTTATTTGGCTGTAAGTCTGGCTTTTCAAATCACTCCTCCTAGTTTTTAAATGAAGTATAGATATAACAATATTAAAGCCTAGATGTTATTAGCCCTAAGGGATTATCCTGGATGTATCTCCCTCTAAGATCAGTATCACTGTGCAATGATATAGAAAAACCAGGAAAAAACTATATCTGCTGATCTTTACAATAACTTAATATATTTGTATTACAATTATATCTTATCTATGTATAAAATGAAGACTCAATCAAAGTAAACAATTTAATAGTGGAGAATTTCTAAGATTAATTTGTTCATTAACAACTTTAAATTGTGGATCTGCTAGATGTCTTTTTATCTCAAGTTCTTCAAGGAAATCTAAATTTTGTTTTTTATTACAAATGTGTAGTATTTGGATGTTATTGTTATGTAAGAGTGAAGTTGGATGTTCAAGTAGGTGTTTTGCATAATTTGACTTATCTGGTTGTTTTAATCTATATGCTCTTAAGTGTTCATTGAATCTTATTTCAAATTTTCTTTGTGTTTGACCTATATATATGGCATTACATTTTGGACAATTAATTTTGTAAACACCAGATTTTTTTAAATTAGGTAATTTTGATTTCACATTTAATAATTTTGTACCAACATTATTTAGTGTTTTAAATGACATTAATGTTGATGTTGCTGAAGATATTATTTTTGAAATTGTATTGGAAATACTTCCACAATATGTAATATTTTTATAGCTTTTAATTTCTTTAGTTTGTTTAGGAAATATTAGTTGTAGTGACATTTTTTGTTCTTTCTTATTAATTAATTTATTTATCAAATGAATCGGATAGCCATTAGATGTAGCTATTTGTTTTATAATATTAATTTCTTTATCAAAGTTAATTTTGTCCATTGGAATTGAAAATGCTCTATGTATCATAGAATTATAAGCTGCTAATTTATGTGTTATAGGATGATTTGAATTATATGGTATTGTTACATCTGTTTGTGTTGGTTTTCTGTATATTGAATAATTTAGTAAATTATTAACTTTTTTAATGTTTAAATCAAGAAAATTAATTGAATTATTTTCTTCAATTTCTAAAGTAAAATTAATTTCAGGATGTAAAGTATTAATGTAATTAAAAAATATATCTAACTGTCGTTCACTACCTACAAATCCTGCTAATACATCATCAACATATCTATACCAAAATATAATATTATTTTTATAATTAGAATTAAAGATTATGTTTTCTAAATTATCCATAAAAATATTTGCTAAAATTGGAGAAATTGGACTTCCCATTGGAAGACCTTCATTTTGAATATATATTTTGTTATCAAAAGTAAAATAATTTTGACTAATGCATATATTAAATAGGTTAATTATATCTGATATTATATCTGGATGGATATTTCTTTCATCTAAAAATTTTTTAACCAGAACTATACATTCTTTAGGAGGTATTTTAGAGAACATATTAGTTATATCAAATGATACTAATTTAGTATTATTTTGTAATTTACATTTATTTAATTTCTTAATCAATTCTAATGAATTTTCTACTGAATATTTAGATTTGTATCCATAATTATTTAGAACAGTATTTAATTTTTTAGCTACCTTAGTATTAGGAGTGTTAACATATGAAACTACAGGTCTTATTGGTTTTGATTCTTTGTGTAATTTAATTGTTCCATATAATTCTGGACACTGAGGATTTTTATTGACCAGGTATTTTTTGTCATAATCATTAAATAAATAGTTTGAATCATTAACATGTTCTCTTATCTGGTTTGAAAATTTTTGAGTTGGATCATTTTTCAGAATTTTGACACTACTTGACGATATAAAATCATTTACTTTAGATTTATAATCTTCTTTTTTTAAAATTACTGTTGAGTTACCTTTATCTGATTTTGTAATGATTAGGTTATTTTCATCTACTTTATTTTTGATTGATTTTAAAGTTAAAATGTCATTTTTAATAAGTTTTTGATTTTGACTTTTAAATTTATCTGGTTTCATATCTTTAATAAGATTTGTTATTTGTATTTTTTCATAAATAAAATTATCTGAATTAGTTCTTAAAGCTATTTCAGAATCTGTGGCTAAAATTTCTTTTATATTATTAGTAAATTTTGGTGGTATGCAATATTTTAAACCTTTATTTAAAAAATTATTTTCATTATTTGAAAAAATGGTGTCTGATAGATTTACAAACCTAGGAGCAAAATGTGTTGGTACATAATTATTTATTGTATTATTTAAAATAAGAGATACTTTAGACATTTACATTAAAACTGTTCATTCAGAATTAACCTTTTCAATGCATTCAATAGAATTTGACTGCTTAGATGATAAAATTAGAGAACAGGTCAGTATTTTGAAACACAATAAATATAAAAAACAGATAAGAAAAATAAAAAAATTAATGAATTCACAATACACCAATACACATTTTACAAGGAATAATAATACAATAAATAATTATGTACCAACACATTTTGCTCCTAGGTTTGTAAATCTATCAGACACCATTTTTTCAAATAATGAAAATAATTTTTTAAATAAAGGTTTAAAATATTGCATACCACCAAAATTTACTAATAATATAAAAGAAATTTTAGCCACAGATTCTGAAATAGCTTTAAGAACTAATTCAGATAATTTTATTTATGAAAAAATACAAATAACAAATCTTATTAAAGATATGAAACCAGATAAATTTAAAAGTCAAAATCAAAAACTTATTAAAAATGACATTTTAACTTTAAAATCAATCAAAAATAAAGTAGATGAAAATAACCTAATCATTACAAAATCAGATAAAGGTAACTCAACAGTAATTTTAAAAAAGAAGATTATAAATCTAAAGTAAATGATTTTATATCGTCAAGTAGTGTCAAAATTCTGAAAAATGATCCAACTCAAAAATTTTCAAACCAGATAAGAGAACATGTTAATGATTCAAACTATTTATTTAATGATTATGACAAAAAATACCTGGTCAATAAAAATCCTCAGTGTCCAGAATTATATGGAACAATTAAATTACACAAAGAATCAAAACCAATAAGACCTGTAGTTTCATATGTTAACACTCCTAATACTAAGGTAGCTAAAAAATTAAATACTGTTCTAAATAATTATGGATACAAATCTAAATATTCAGTAGAAAATTCATTAGAATTGATTAAGAAATTAAATAAATGTAAATTACAAAATAATACTAAATTAGTATCATTTGATATAACTAATATGTTCTCTAAAATACCTCCTAAAGAATGTATAGTTCTGGTTAAAAAATTTTTAGATGAAAGAAATATCCATCCAGATATAATATCAGATATAATTAACCTATTTAATATATGCATTAGTCAAAATTATTTTACTTTTGATAACAAAATATATATTCAAAATGAAGGTCTTCCAATGGGAAGTCCAATTTCTCCAATTTTAGCAAATATTTTTATGGATAATTTAGAAAACATAATCTTTAATTCTAATTATAAAAATAATATTATATTTTGGTATAGATATGTTGATGATGTATTAGCAGGATTTGTAGGTAGTGAACGACAGTTAGATATATTTTTTAATTACATTAATACTTTACATCCTGAAATTAATTTTACTTTAGAAATTGAAGAAAATAATTCAATTAATTTTCTTGATTTAAACATTAAAAAAGTTAATAATTTACTAAATTATTCAATATACAGAAAACCAACACAAACAGATGTAACAATACCATATAATTCAAATCATCCTATAACACATAAATTAGCAGCTTATAATTCTATGATACATAGAGCATTTTCAATTCCAATGGACAAAATTAACTTTGATAAAGAAATTAATATTATAAAACAAATAGCTACATCTAATGGCTATCCGATTCATTTGATAAATAAATTAATTAATAAGAAAGAACAAAAAATGTCACTACAACTAATATTTCCTAAACAAACTAAAGAAATTAAAAGCTATAAAAATATTACATATTGTGGAAGTATTTCCAATACAATTTCAAAAATAATATTTTCAGCAACATCAACATTAATGTCATTTAAAACACTAAATAATGTTGGTACAAAATTATTAAATGTGAAATCAAAATTACCTAATTTAAAAAAAAAATCTGGTGTTTACAAAATTAATTGTCCAAAATGTAATGCCATATATATAGGTCAAACACAAAGAAAATTTGAAATAAGATTCAATGAACACTTAAGAGCATATAGATTAAAACAACCAGATAAGTCAAATTATGCAAAACACCTACTTGAACATCCAACTTCACTCTTACATAGCAATAACATCCAAATACTACACATTTGTAATAAAAAACAAAATTTAGATTTCCTTGAAGAACTTGAGATAAAAAGACATCTAGCAGATCCACAATTTAAAGTTGTTAATGAACAAATTAATCTTAGAAATTCTCCACTATTAAATTGTTTACTTTGATTGAGTCTTCATTTTATACATAGATAAGATATAATTGTAATACAAATATATTAAGTTATTGTAAAGATCAGCAGATATAGTTTTTTCCTGGTTTTTCTATATCATTGCACAGTGATACTGATCTTAGAGGGAGATACATCCAGGATAATCCCTTAGGGCTAATAACATCTAGGCTTTAATATTGTTATATCTAATTACTTCCATACCTAATCTAGCCTTAATATTACCTAATCAACATCAGATAGTTAGATACAAATAAACAAAATGTAACTTTATATGTCAATCTGATGATGCTAGTTCAGCGAAACATGTCATTTTAAAAATTTTTTAATTAAAGTGAAAGTTATATGTAAAAAACATAGAGTTTTTTATTACTTTTATTATTCCAAATAAAAATGAACTTTCAAGTAGTAAGGGTCGGTACAATTAATTTAATTGAAAATTCGACTTAAGATATTTAAATATATATATATATATATATATATATATATATATATATATATATATATATATATATAACGTGAAGTCAATAGTGGAGTTGCAGTCAATGTTATGGCCAATGTAAATAAAGAAAACTCTTTTATTTTTGTCAAGCTTTCGAATTTATTCAATTCTTTTTCAGGACATCTGTGGTGAAGAAAAATTTTTTATATAATAAAAAATTTTTTTTATAATGTTTTATATGTGATAACTTACTAATACGTGAGGTTATGAAAGAAGCTGCGAATTCTGTTTGACAAAATTAAAGTAAATCATACTATTAAAATACATAAAAACATATACATTTAAAACTTATTATTTTGTTATTTTTAGTATGAAGGTTTGTTTGTAAATGATTGACTTTTAATATGTCTTCAATTTCTTTTTTATATATGTATGTTTTTTTTATGTATCTATGGTTTTTATTTTAACACAGTAGGAGAGCAAAACATTTTAATGATTAATTTATTTAGATTTTATTATTATATCAAGTAAATTACTAAATTCGTGAAATACAGAACCTTAATTTCAAAAAATTTTTATAAAAATTTTTTTTATATGTTAAATTTTATGAAAGTTGTTGTTTTTTGTGTTTTTATTTTTATTTATTTTAATATTATATTAATCTTTATGTTTGTAATCCTGTTTTAATTTATTAATAGTTTTTTTAATTTTTTTATATTTATAAGTTAAATTTATATGTTAAATTTATTTATATTTATTTTTGAAATGATAGAATGTAACAATAAATATTACTCAGCCCTTCTATATCTGATTTTCTATTAATACATGTTTCCCTTTTATCAATGTGTGTCATTTCTAAAAATAATCTTTTTTTAAGGTTCCTTTCTCTTTCTAAAATTTTTGTTTCTTCAAATTTAAAACTATGATTATTTTTAATTGCATGTTCTGTTAGTGCACAAGCATTATATTTATTATTTCTAATATCACTTTTATGCGAGATGTTCCTGCTGTGTACAGTTCTGCATGTTTCTCCAATATAAACTCTTTCACAATTAGAGCAAGTGATTTCATATACTACATTTGAAATTTCAAAATTACTAAGCGGATTTTTAGTTTTGGTGTATAATCTAGAAATAGTTTTGATATTTTTAGTAATTTTGACACCAGATTTTAAGTTGAAAGAAGACAAATACATCTGTGAAAACCGCATTTAAATCTTATCAGTAGTTTTCATGTGATGCGCGCACAAACATACAGACAGACAAAAAAATCTAACTACATTTTTGGGTTTTATTTCGATGTACCCGCGACGTCGTTCGCGTGGCGTGTTGATTTTTGTATAAAAATTTCTTTCCTCACCCCGTTAAAGGAGTGGGGGGAGAAAGTTTTATACATCAGATGTTAAAAGAAGACAAATACGTTTTTGAAAACCGCATTCGAATAGGATCAGTAGTTTTCATGTGATGCGCGCACAAACATAATATACATTTCTACAGTTTTATTATATGTATAGATGTATAATAGATGTTGCTTTTAACGACGTATTTTAAGGGATAACTATTCAGTTTCTGGGAAACTAAACTTTGTTTACGAAACAACGAAATATGGTGAGAAAAATCGGTACCCGAAATACCAACGTCCTTTATCCTGAACTTTCAGTGTCTGTGTTAGACCTATGTCACTTTGAGATACTGAGTGGAACGACCCTTCGGAAAAGTTTTCTTTAATTAGTGATTCCTGCAGTTGTATCCAATATTTCTTTTTCGTTGACAGTATTAGACCCGAAAATTAATGAAAATGAATTAGGCATTAATGCATTATGAATTAAATATTAAGAAGTGCTTAAGAGATATAGGTTTAGAACGATTCATATCTCTCGTTTAGATTTTATAGAAATAGGGTATTAAAGTATCTAAGTTAATATTCTGTATTTAGAAAAATTTAATATAAAGCATTTCTGTTTTTGTGTAAGATTTAGCTTTGATATTAACCATGGAATTTAGGGAAAGAAAATCTGAAAAGTCTACAATTTTTTCTGCATTAGACATTTAAGCATATACAAAATGTTTAAAACTAGGGGTAAGATTTTTTCCCGCACGCATTTTTTTTAAATTAATTGAATATGTTTTCCGATAACCTTTTTGACAAATTATTGTATTATTACCTTTATCTTGTTGGACTACATACAAATAGTAAAAAAAAATAAGATTATTTTACATAAAAATAGGGATTTTTAAAATGTTTGTTTTTAAAAAAATCACTATTTATTAAATCACCCCTGTAAACCTTACTCAAAGCAACAAAAAACTCACCTGTTTAAGTAGGGTTGCTATAGCTACAGTCGTGTATTTTTTGACACTATGAAAGATTTAATTGTCACACCGCATCTTTTCAAATATCTAAATAATTTTCGAGGTGATTTTGCTTGTAGAATAAATATTGATCCTAACTCTTGCGGAAATTAACTTTCCCGCACTTAACTGCTTGCCCGATCTCCGCTTCGCGTCGTTCGGGCATCGGCAGTTCGTGTGCGGGAAAGTATAACTTTCCGCACTTGTTAGGGTAATAACTATAAATTACTTGAATTGATCTAAATAATTGTAAAAAATTTAGATAAATTTGCTCAATTTTAAATAACTTTACTACATATTTTCAAAATCGTTCGTTTAATCGAATAAAATAACTATATGATTTTTATGACTTTTGTAATAATAAGTCAAAAATCCTTCTCTAAAAACAGTTATTTGGGATGTTGCGAAAAGAGACAGCGGGTGAGAGGACATGTTTCAGACAGTTGTGCCCAATTATTGAATTTTATGAAAATTTTTAGCAGGTACATCTTAAGTAACTGCGACGGATCTTCCGTATCTTCAAGTGACGAATTTAAAGAAATTTTTTGTTGAAAAAGCCCGTTTATCTGAACTTCATGAGCTAATAAAATTCTAGATAATTCTAGATTTTTAAATAAAGATAAATGATCAGGTTAAACATGTCTTCAATTAAAGCTGAAACTCACAAAATGCAGTAAAATAAGTATTTTTAAATTTGTTGGGCAAAAAAAGTTAGATTATTATATGGCACAGTATTTTACTTCGACAGACTCGAATGGTAGTCTTTGCTTAATCGTTTTTCATTGTAGCGTGTTTAAAAAACCCGAATAATAAATTTTTTTTTTTACGTTTCTTTTTACTTAGGCCGACTCTGTCCTAAATTTTATTCGAGATGTTTTCAGAACGTAGCTAATCTAACCGTTGTCTCTAAGCAGTTTATCGATTTTCCTAACTGACCAATGAGGTTCCGAGTTTAAGATCAGGTTTTTAGGCGGGAAAGGAGAGCGTCTCTCTAGTACCAACGACTTTTATTTACTCTGGGTTTAGATTTTATGCGATTAAGATCGTTCGCGAAATGCTCAGTTTCAAATTCCCGGCAATTTTCTTATTTTAGCTTAAAAATTACCAGCAGTTAAGTGTTTCTTGTATCGACTATCGTTTATCGTACCGGAAGGTTTACCGGAAGATTTCCAGACAGTGCTATTTTTAAGTTTCCTTCGTATATCGTAGAGTAATGGCGGCAGAATTCAGCCATTGTTACCCCAGCTACGAAAAATGAGTTTATGGTTTTTCTCTAAATATCTACAAATCTAGACAAGAATGGGTCTAGATTATATCTTACCGTTAAGACCAATTACCGAGAGAATGAAGCCATATGCTAACAAAGTATCTCAGAAACATTTAGAAGATAACGTAAGTTTTTAACAATTTTTTTACAACTGTATCGAGTCTCAGAGTACCATTTATTTCTATGGAACATTTTATCCTAATTGTATTTACCTGTAACATCTATAAGTGCAGTGCACAGTGTCGTAATGAAAATAACTGGGATGTGATTTTCTTTGTGTATTGCTTACCTGTAATTTTTTTATAACTTATAGTTTTTGTATCTCCTATCTGTAAACTGTTTTATTTATATTCCTTAATTTTTTTAATTTATCTCTCGTACTGATTTAATTAAGATTTATTCTTTTAAATATAACTACTCTTAACTCGAGTTAATATCAAAGCAAAAGGTGATATTTTTTTTATAACTTTTTCATCTAAATTTTACCTCTCACTTTTCGCTTATCTGAGTATACGAGAATGACAAAACAGTGTACTTAGCTATTATTTTATGTGTATTAATAATTCTGTTTTTAAACTAAACACAAATGTGTGTAGTAAAATGTGTCTACTATACCGTACCGAGATGTCTCCCATATTTTTTTATTTTATTGTTGTTGTGTCTCTTTTATCATTACAGCTGATAATAAATACTGTTATTGTTAACTATAGATTTTTCTTTTCCTAGCTAGAGCCTGTTACTCTGATCAATACTTTCAGTTTCTCTAATAATCTATATTTTATTAAAGTAATAGATTTAGTTTCTTAAATATATCTTATTTTATTAAGGTAATGGATTTTGTTTTTTAAATATATCTTTATCTTACCGATTTGATTTATAACCATAAGGATAAGTAAAAGGAAAGTGTAAGTATAATTTCTCTTTTTAGTATCTTAAATAAAAGTGTGTAATTTAAATTTTAGCAAGAACATCTGCCGGGTTCTCTAATTTTACCTTATTTTATCTTATAGCTCTTATATCTTTCTTTTTGCATCTGGTTTTCTTATATTTCCCCATCCTCAGAATAAAAAACATAAGTGGCGCCCATTTTCCTTTCTCTTTCTTTTCTTTCATTTTCTCTCTTTTATCCCTTTTAACTTCTTTTATCTTTTATTATTCTATTAAGTATATTCCTTTCTATCTTTTTGAAATTAATCATCTAGCTCGATCGAATCCACGCTCGCTCTTCTCCTATCCCCTGAGTGCCGTTCGCATATGTTAACCTCTCAAATCGAGCATTTAACATCATTAGGAAAAAAAGAGGTTACATCATTTAATTGTTACTTTTAGTGTTTTTGATTCAGAAATTAATGCCCGAAACGAACACTTTAAAAATCTTGGAGAGTAATTTTATAAAAGCATTAAATCCATTATGTTGCAATTTATCTCCAAAGTTTTGAAATATTTTAAACAAGTTGTAGTACGACACAGTGGAATTTAAGTATTCATTTTTTAGAAACAGTATTTTTGTGTAACAATAAATAAATTGCTAGATGTTTAAAATAACTCAACGCTGAATAGACAAAAAAAGCGGAAAAGTTCGTGTATCTAGGAGAGATAAAATAAATATTTAACAAATACTATTAATAAAATTGCAATAAACAATCTAAAGAATATATTTATATGGGTTTTAGTTTCAAGTAGTTATATCGGTTATTAGTGATACGAGGGTTGCTTTTAGTTTTGCATATAGCCATTAAGACAAAAAATATATAGACTTAAAGTACTTTATTTCGTTTTAAAATATGTCCCACCAAGATCGATACAATTTTGTATACTTTCAAACCCCTTGGAAAACAGTTATTTCAGTCTTCAGTTGATACTTGCAACATCGCTATTTTAAAAACATTAATAGCTTCTTTTGGAGACTGAATTTGCTGCCCTATCACTGTATTCTTGATCTTTGGGAAATTGAAGAAGTCGTTGGGAATAGGTCGGGACTATATGGTGGATGGTCTAACAATTCGATGTTTTAATGCTAAAAAAATACGATGGTCTTTTAAACAGTGTAAGCACTTGTATTGATACGCCGTTGTGTGTTGCTTTGTCTCGAAGTTTCGCGATAACTTCTGGTAAACACTTTTGTTGCCTTTTCTCCATCATGAAACACCCACACAGCGGATTATTTTTCGGTTCGTAGGAGTAAATCCAAGATTCATCGCAACTAACAATACTATGAACGTTTTTTAAGCTTCCTTTGTTGAACCGTTCCAATGTTTTTGAACACCAATTGATGCGATCCGCTTTTTGTTCTTCTGTGAGCAAATGAGGAATCCAACGGAATACCAACTTCGTAACACCCAGTTCTTCATATAGAATCTTTTGGATTGAGGTCTTTAAAATGCCCAAAGAGGCCTGTATCTACCGGTATGTTACACGGCGGTCATCCTTAATTAGCTGACAAACAGCATCAATGTGTGACTGCTGTTTTGGGTGGACCTAGAATCGCTGGGACTGGAGCGACCACGTTAAAATTCGCAATATCAGCCGGAAATAGTTTGGTGTGGTGCTTCATTCCCAAACACTAAAACCTTTTTAGCGAGACATTGCTTTTGGGATAATCCTCTTTGAGAATAAAAAACAATATTACTCGAAAATGTTCTTGGCAAAGATCCATTTTTGATCGACTTGCTAATTTTAAAAATTTACTGTACATACACGACTTGAAACTCTGGAATTATAACCTGGTATCACTGCAAATTAAAACCGGTTACAATCTTTACCTTAAATAAATACACTTATCTCATTTAACCGTTTGAAAAAATAATGAAATTTCTAGAAAACCAACAATAACATGCAAAAATCCTGTTTTTGAAAACCTTAAAGAACTATCAAGTAACTAATATTCCATTCTAGCTGACTAAATTACCATGTCGTTTCTTAGTTCGTAAGATTTAAGAATAATTTAAATATTCTATTTTAAAGTGTATGTTGTTAATAAATCATACTTTAAACAATTTGTTAACAAAGTAAACAAGTCATTGTTGATATTTGCTAAAACATATTTTTTAACTCCACTGACTTCTAATAACTAGTTAAATATACACGATTATGTAAACAGATAGTGGAAATTCAAGTTGGATTGTCCTTTGCAAATAATACCTCTTCCTGTGTAGGAACACCATTTCCATTACAATAGACTGAATGTGAATATACCGCATGCCTGACAATTTACATGTTTTTAAATTAATACATACACAAATGTTATGCTTCAGGATACACGATGTTTACTATGTGTGTAAAACTTAATTATTTTTGATATTTAATACTGTATGAAGCAATTATCTTTTCTTGATATGTAAAATTTAAGTTGCTAATTCTACACATACATAATAGTATTAATAGCATAGTCAATAGTCCATCTGTTGTCATTCTGGTTGTAAATTTAAGGTGTATACTCACAGGTATTATTATTATAATTATTACATTATGTTTAGGCGGTAGAGCCGTTCAAACAAACAAGTGTTAATACATAATATAATCTAGAACTTATTAAAGTCTCTTTAAAAAAAAAGTAAAATGCATTTACAGAGGTAGCGTCGACCACAATATCAGAAAGCGCGTTCCAATCTCTGAAGATTCTGTTTGTAAGAAAGTGTTGACGATACAGCTTTTTAATTTTTTCGCGCGCTAGGTCATATCGATGACCACGATTCCGCACATCATCACTGAGCATAAATAAACTTCAGCAAGAGCGAATAATGACCATGTAGAATTTCGATGAGATCCCCACGAAGTCTCCTTTTTGGAGTTTGCATATTCTCAAAATTTGGAGATGTTTTTTATAGTAGAGATTACAAATTGCTGGAGAAAGTCGGGAGATTCGCCTTTGAACTTTCACAAGAGCATGAGTGTATTTTGCAAAGAGTTCCAAATTGGTGTAGCATAGTCCAATATGTGACGGATATAGGATTTGTATTACCAACAATTGTGGAAACAGTTTTTAAAACATTGTCTAACCATGTACATTATTCAGTTAACTTTTTTGACGATTGAAGTAATATGAGGAGCCCATTTTAGGTCAATCGAAACTATAACGTCAAGATCTTTTTGTTAAAAAGAACTAGCAATATTTAGACCATTGATGTAGTAGCTCAAACGTGGGTATATTGAATCCTAGATGAAGAATGTTACATTTTTAAACATTGAGTTCTAGAAACCAAGTAGCACACCACTGTTCAATTCTACTCAGTTCTTTATAATGTAACAGTGAATTAAAAAGAACTTAGTGTGATCTGCAAATAGTGATACCGTGGCAACAAGCACTGTCACCATATCGCTGATAGTCACCATATCGCTGATATATAAGTCGAAGAGCAGGAGACCGTTAACAAAACCTTGCAGTACACCACTTGTTACCAGAGATTTATATGATAATAATTGATCTTCAATTTTGATTTGACATCCTCTTTCAGACAAAAAGGCCCGAATCCAGAACAACTGGATCTTTCACACCAAAATGTTCCGATTTATAAGGAAGACGTTCGTGTGGGACTTTATAGAAAGCTTTCTTAAAATAAAGGTAAATTATGTCAACAGGATTTCCCTTACCTATTTCGTACGTCCAGATATGAAAAAATCAGTAATGTCTTCAGTAATGATTTACAGGCTAATTTGTCGACGGTTAGCTGGATTAACTGGTCCTCAGTAAATTGTGGCTCTCTCATTTTAAATTTGTCTTTCGCTGAAAGCAGTCGTTTAAGTGAGCAGTGTGATAAAGCTTCCTGATAAAAAAGAAGATCCGTTTGAGAATGCTCTTGGACATCCATAGATCATCTAAGATCAACTTTAAACCACGTGGGTAGCTTAACTTCAATTCTGGATTGACTTCATATATATAATATTTTTATCATATTACGCTAATAACAAAGGTGCCTTTCGGTTGAGTATATTAATCATGAAGCTATCTAAATAAACATATAAGTAGTCATTTTGTAAATGCTAATTTCGTTGTCACTCCGAATACCCATGATTTTTAGAGTAGGAAAAGATTTACTTCAACTAGATAATGAACCACTAGGACAATAAATTTAAAACGCGACGCTGGTCGCGTTTAAATCTTCTTTAAACAAACGTAACTGACGGTGACGTATAACATGCAAAAACTCGATTATCTTCTATCCCCTTTAGCGGCAATTTTCCACGTTTACTGTTACATGGAAGTTTACGATCTCTATGAACTTTAAGTAAATAGGATGTATCTTCCACAGTATCAAGTATTCAGCAATTTGTTTCCGGAAAACGAGTTCAAATTGCTTACCAAATCTTTATATACAATGTATTAAATCTACCTTTACCTTAAAAGTATCTTAATCTGGATTAAAAAACCATAAAGATTCATTGAAAAGCGTTTTATACAAGACATAAAGATAGCTTTAAGACGAGACACTTTGCTGCTTTACTTGCTTTCTACATGATAATAATTTAAAGAAATATTTCAAAACATGCAATATCCAAAATACTAATAAGAATGGAACCACAACATCAACAAGGTAGCATTAAACTTTTTATTTTTTTGTTTAAAGATGCCGTTCTACTAAACATCTTTATCCATTATCCTATTATTTTTTACAAATAAATATTTTTCTTTAATTTTTACACTAATTTAACAATCTCTGTGGTTGATGATAAAGAATATAGAAACTAAATACCCATTTGAATATACTAGTCTAAGTAAGGGGTATTTGAAAAACAGACAAATATGATTAAGATTAACTTTGTTCGTAGGTCCATCCAGGATTGCTCCAACCCATAAGAAGTAACTTAGAGTCTTGAATAACTTCTAACCAATATGAATTGCTTCCCTTTGGCACTTAACTAGTTAATCCATTTTACGATAGATGGGACTAAATCATTTCAAACGAATATGGATTATTTGTGTCATTTGTCTGATTTATAACTCAAATAACTACATTGTACTGCAGAGGATTCTTAATCGATCTCAATCAATCTGAATAGTTCCTGATACGTAACTAGAGCGTTGTATGACATTACTGATTTATAACTAAAGTTGCTACTTATCTATTAGATATATTTAATGTCTAGTGTATTTTTGTTATATGACTCATTACCAATTACTCCATTTTACTGAGTACCCTGAAGCGTTACCAACAATGTGAATTATTCATTTTTGTCATATAATTAACTAATTTGTAAAACGTATCTGACTACCTGACTAGTTCCTAACTATTATAAATAATGCTCATTTATCATGTAACTTATTTATTAGTTTCTAGCTAACCCGGTGAACTTAGCACCGCTATTAGATATCAACTGACCTTATGGTTCCGTGATAGTACACGAGAATTGTTGAGTAAATATATGAGATATCAACTGCGCCCCCTTACGGTGGCGTCCTAATACTAGGTTAAGTAAGAATTGCTGTGCAAATATATGAGATATCAACTACGCCACCTTACGGTGGCGTCCTAGTGCTTAATTAAGTAAGAATTGCTCGTTTAAATATATGTGATAATAACTGCGCCACATTACGGTGACTTCCTATTTATTTATAAATCGAAACACAACATCATCTACCGGTTGTCCATCCAATCTAGGTTTATAGACTTACATCAATTAACTTAAACTGCCATCAAGTACGAATTTGAAGAACTAAACAATAAATGCCACTTTACCCTCAAAATACACAAATAAGGAAAAAATAATAATAATTTATTTTATAGTGTATCAAATAGTAAATCTAAACCATTCTCAAATCGATTTGAACACATACCTACCAAAAATTTCATGAAATTCGGTCCAGGCGTTTATAAGCAGGTAAGCTAGTTGAAAGTCCTGAATCGTTCCCATCCAATATAAATACTTTATTTGTGCGATGTTTTTAACTCAAAACTAAAATAAGTATATCTTAGTGACCATGGAGTTCTCAATCCCAACCAAAATGAATCATAATCAATGATCCACTTGTGTCAAGTTTCTGATTTATAACTCAAATAAATACATTTTACTGATTAAAAATCCAGAATCGTTCTCAGTCAAACTGAATAGTCTTTTTCTGACATGTGACCAGAGCATTGAATTTATTTAATAGACTGTGAATTCTGAAAAGTTCTCAATTAATTTATGTGTTATGTAAATCAAGTTACTACATTTCATTAAATGAGAGTTTGCAGCAATTACGAAGTGTTAAATTTTGTCATGTAGGTAATAAGTTAGGAATATTTGTGTGACTGTCTTGAATATTTTTGTCATATGAATAATTCACACATTTCACTGTCTGAGAGTCAAAGATCGTTGCATCCAATTTGAACTGTTCAATTTTATCACGTGAACAATCTATTAGCTGTGCGACTCCTGAATATGCCCCAACAAAAGACAATGATGTATTTTGTTATATGGCTAATTATTAACTCCAGAAACTACAGATTACTGATTCAGTGTCCTGAAGCGTTCCCAATCAATGTGTTCATTTCTGTAAAGTAACTAACTCATGGGATAAATTTGAATGGCTGTAAATACTGAAAACTTATAAATCAATATGTTTTACATAACTCAACTTACTACATTTCATTAACTGAGAGTTTGCAGTCAATACGAAATAATAAATTTTGTTATGTTCCTAGTTAATAAGTTACGAATAGGTATCTGAGTGACTAACAGTTTTGAATGGTGTCTTACTTAAACAAATAGTGTATTTTTGTCACTTGAATAATTTACGTCGGAGAGTCAAAGATCTTTGCATTGAATATGTACTCTTCAATCAATTAGCTAAGATTTACTTTTTGGCTGCGACTCCTAAATGTGTCCCAACCAATGTCAATGTTGTTATATGACTAATTAATAACTACGGAAACTGTAGTTTTTGATTCAGTGTCCTGAAGCGTCATAATCAATTAAGGGTTAAAGAGTCTTTGAAGTCATCACTTACCTGGGCCCAGCGAATGGTCTATAAATAAGCTATAAAAAAAGACCCTTTTCCGACCCTAGACTCGAGATCCGGAATGTGGTTGTATGTATTCATAATTTTACAATCTATTGTTTAAATTTAAAAAATATATGTTATTAGTTTTTTATAAATAAAAATAAATAAATACGAGAAACGTAAAGATAATTTTATTTGGTTAAACACCCACTAGAACCAGCTGATAACCCTGTTTGCCAGAATCCAGAGACATCACAACCACCTAAAATGCCCACATGCGATAAAAGCGACAGTAGCTTTGTTTTGATTGCTCCAAAACAACTTTTTCCACATCAACTTGCTAAAAAATCTTCTCGTATTACTAAAAAGCGTGGAAAAACAGCAATTATCACGTCCCCACACTACAAACAAGAACTAGAAGTAATCGCCCAGAAGAAAAAAGATACCGAAAAGAAAAAACTAGAGAAAAAGAAAAAAAAAAGACAAAAGATGAATTAAAAAAACAAAATAAAATTACTACAAAGGATCAAAACGAGATATCTGGAGATAAAAGTGAAGAAGAGGAGACACACCATGTATGTATTGTGACGAAGTATATTCAGTTTCCATTGAAGGTCGGATATCATGCTCATCATGTGGTAGACGGGCTCATAATAGCTGTGCACGAATAGATGATGATGATGACAATGCCTTCAACGTCTGCGAGTTCTGCCAGCCCAAATAATAATCTTTTTCCGTGACTATGCTTATCACTCCATCTTACTTCAGGAGGTACCCCATTTTACCACCACCATGGGGCAAGACGGGGCCAAACATCATTTTTTTATTTTAGTTTTTTTCTCTTAAGTGTGTAATCAAAAGTTCCTTATGACACCAAATATTAGAAGAGTAATAATTAGTGGTTAATTAAAAAATAAATATAATTGTTTCACTATGTATTTTTTTATATTATTGACATTTAAAGCTTAAGTACCCCATCTTGCCACTCTCTCCCCTAATACTTAAGTAAAATTTGGAAGTTTACAGACGCTAGAGGTATTTTATGTTATTATTAGAGTTGTTCTCTTCTCAATGTAATGTAGAATATTTAATTTAGTGTGTGGTCTGTAGCTTTTTAAATATACATATTACCAATTTACGAAATAAGTATGACGAAATAAGTTTGTCACATATGACTCACTGACTTATAACTCAAATAATTACATTTTATTAAGTCCTGAGTCGTTCCCAACTAATACAAAATGGAAATCCTAACCAATATAAATGGTCCGTTTGTGTCATGCGTCTGATTCATAACTCCAATAACTGAATCGTTCTCAACCAATATAAATCATCGATTTTTTTCATTTTACTGATTTATAACAAAAGTTACTACATGTTCCTAACTGAGAATCGTTTCATTCAATACAAAATTGTTAATTTTTGTCACACGACTGTATTATCGTGTTTTAAGTGGTTGAGGGTAGATATTGAATTTTTTGAAGTAAAACTTCTTTAGGCGCGACTATAAGGGTAAGTCAGTAATTCTAACGGACGTGACGTCATTCTAATGTACCGCGTACCGGAAACAAAACCTGATACAAAATACCTAACACCATTCCGCCTACTATATTAAATAAAATTAAATCTGTAGCTTGTCAACCAAAATACATTGGTGGTGAATAGTTTAAATTTGTGTTTGTTTTAAATATGAATAAACAAAGTGGATTTATTTATGAAGAAAGTGATGAAAAAATATTGAATAAAAATGAGTGAGTAGGTACTCTATATGCATACATTTTATTTTTGGTGTGTAATTACACTATTTATACCTAATTATTTATACCTATTATTTATACCTAGCTATTTTCGTTTTATAGACTTAAAGAGCTAAAAAGAAAAAGAAATTGTGAACGTCAAAGCATATTATCAGCACCAGATAGATTTGAAGAAAAATAAAAATGAAAAAAAGACGAGACAGCGACATTCACTATGATTTGATTAAGTAAGTTTATATAACATACATACATATTATGATAGTAAATAATTGTTTATAGGGAAGCTTTACGTTAAGTAAACAAGCATGTTGCACGTTTTTGTTCATAAAATAATAATATTCGAAATGTTTTAACACTTGCTTATACTTATTTTAGGTTTAGTTAGGTAGCCATAAAGGCCATAAAACCACTAGTCAGGATGGCTGATCTTTTACCAGCAATAACAGATCCTTCGTAGAACTGAAGAAAACAAACTTAACTCAGGATTTTAAATTTTATGGAATATGCTATAAAATGCTACAAAATGAAATGGTTATCTAACTATCGAAGGCTCTTGTGTTGTGTTGTATTACAATAAGGTAGATACAGCTACAAAATCACACATTCTAAACGTAATGTGTGTATATTTTTAATATTGTTCACCTATTATTGAAGCAAAACTTCTTTAGGCGCGACTAGGGGTAACTCTAACGTTAGATTCTAACGGAAGATTCTGATGGAAGTAACGGTGTGATTTCAGCTATGGGAGGAGCTTAAATTTTCAAAATTTATTTATGAAATTTTCAAAATTTTCCAACGGTTTCAAATACATTAATGGTATTTAGAGAGTAAAATCTATGTTTCACATTTTAGTTATCATAAACCTATTATTTCATATATAAAAAATAATGATAACTTTCAAATTCCTATTTCTAATGAATAATATAAATATAACATCTCATTTTTTGTGAAGTATAATATAGACAATAAATATAATTGGATTGTAATTAAATATTTATTTTCCGATACGTACGTCAAAAAGTTTTACTTCAATCGCGCGTAAAGGTTACACGCACACTCTTTTTTTTCAACTGAATAGCCTTTAAAACAACATTTTATTGACTTAAAGTCCTAAATATCTTATAAACAAAATGAAGAGTCTTCGTTTGTATCGTTTGACTGGCCAAGAGTCATCAACCACTCCCAACTAAAATCAGAACATGTAATGTGTTACATTAACATACATATAAATTCATATATCTGTATTTAAATGAACTACCTATATTTGAATTATTATCAAACTGTCACTTATTGAAATATTTCAGGACAAGTCTAACTCAAGACAATTAATATTGACATGAATACATAGAAAATTAAATTCTATATGTATAATATTCTGCTAACTGACAATATAACTAAAATGAACTGGTAACCAGTAATTGTATATTCGTCTATTTCACAAGTATAATTATAATTATCAACATTTAACAGATGTAATATTGTTTGTTATACGTACAAAGTTTAATTCCATATTATAAATTCTTCTCTAACATGTAACAAAACAAAAGTTTTTAATCCAAAAGTACAATTCTAAACTGTAAGTTCTGTTTAGTACGAGGGTTGTCTTTTTAATTCTGCATATAGCCATAAAAACAAAAAATATATGGACTTAAAGTAGTTTCAAAATATGTCCCACCAAGATCGATACAATTTTGTATACTTTCAAACCCCTTGGTAAAATAGTTATTCCAGTCGTCAGTTGATACCTGCAAAATCGCTGTTTTAAAGACATCGATGGGTTCTTCTGGCGACTGAAATCGCTGCCTACGCACTGAATTCTTGATTTTTGGGAACTTGAAGAAATCGTTGGGAATAGGTTGGGAATTTATGGTGGATGGTCTAACACAAGTAACACATCAATGTTTTGAACCAACCCCAAAGACCGATCATCTTTCTGTATTAAAAATTTAGAATCTTCTTTGGATACATTTTTGACTCCTAAAGACATAGAACTTGGTTTTTGTAAATTAAAAATGGGAAGTATTTTCTAAAATTTGATAATTCCCTATTAAATTGAAGTATGAGACAAATGTCCGTATAGACTTTTTAGAGTATTTAAAGTGTTCCAGTATTCCATAGGTCAACCATTAAAAACGTTTTTTAACCATTATAAAAAATCTGTATACATTAAATTTTATTTTACAGATTTGTGAAAAAACGCACTGTCTAAAATAAAAATCTAGCCTATACCTGGATTTGCTGTTCGTTGGCAGCGACGTTATTTGACGTATGTGCAAGTAGACCAATACGCGGTGGGAATGAAGTGTAGTTGCCAGATTTAACTTAGAAATGCTTACCGCGTATTGGTCTATTTGCATATACGTCAAATCACGTCGCTGCCAACGAACTGCAAATCCAGGTATAATGCATGTTGGTAAGTAAATGCAATACCCATTAAGGTCAACATATATAATTTAATTCACTGTATTTTATCATTCTATCACCCTAAATAAAACAACTTTTACAATTTGCTATATGGTAATATACCATAATCTACATCTAAATGGATGATTGGATCAAAAAAAAAAAGTAAAGTTCGATTTTTTTCACCACTACTCGCTTTATATTTTTCAAAGTTCTTGATCTAAACAATTGTTATAGAAAATATTAGAAGAAATCCATTTTAATTAAAAAAAAAACAGAAATTATGAGTTATTATTAAACAAAAATCTCATAAAAGAAATACTTAAAAGAATTCTTTTATGTAGCTGAAAATATATCTTTCAAATTCTTATTCAATCCTACTGATTATCGACACGTAAGAAGGTATAAATAGAGGCAATAAAAAATAACCAAAATAAAGCTAATGAATGTAATTCGTTTTAATTAAAAAAAAAAAGATATTGAAACAATTGTTAATTAACTCTGGCCTAAATTCTTTAAAACACTCTTCCTTGTACAATCCTTTCTTTAATTAAACAAAGGGGCAGTCTCCTGCCAACAAATCCCGAAGTAATAGAAAGGCTATAAAACGTTTTAAACATCACTTCAATTATTAATGGCATTGACCTGCGGTTACAGCAACGCCTTGTCTGAAATATTTCTGAAACGCCTCTGATCTTATCACTTCGATATTGACTAAACTTGCCTTCGATAGCTCAGTTATTACCTATATAATTTCTTTATCGCTTAAAAGCCTGATATTAAATGACATCGATGACACCGATATGAAATGTAGCTATGTTTTAAGAATCATATTTCGGTACGAGAACCAGCAGCGCAACATGTAAATTTATATTTTAATTCGTGCTATTAACATAAAAACTTCAGCATTATTAAACTCCAGCATAGAATGACGTCTAGAAGAGGAAATTAATTACATTAAATATAAAAAGCAGGTTTATAAGAAAGTGAGATGATAACGATGTTGGTGAAAGAATAAAAATACGACAGCTACTAAAGTTTCCAACTAACATAAGTTAGATAATTTTTCAAATTTCCAGGAGAGTGGCAGTTGTTAATAAAATTTGAATGCATTTGCGCATGTGGTATTGAATGTTAATCTCTAAACCAGGAGAAGAAAATAACACTGCTCCAAGAAATTAACAAAATTAACATCTACAAAAACAAAAAAAGCGATTCATTGGAGTTTTAAATTGAATTGTATTCATTTTTGATCGTTATCTAAGGAACACAAAACAAATGTGCTGTGACTGTGTTATAGTTATTGACCTAAAGTGTTTGGGAAGTAGAATTTTTCGCATGAGCACTTTATTTGCAACACGACCGAAGGGAGTGCTGCATTTAGTGCGAATGCGAAAAATTCCTTTCCAAAAAAATTAGGTATAGTCCATTTCATCGTTTTTGGTCGATTTGATATAAGAAACCACTGAAATAAGATTAAACTGTCATCCAAGTTACCAATGGCGGAGAGTTTTTTTTTTTCTAAAATAGGTCGTAAGTTTCTGAAACTATCAGTGTGGTTTGGCATCTACAAAAATATGACGTTAATAATTATTAAATTCAACCCTTCAACAACAAGCCGTACATGACGGTTACTAGGAATGTGAATTAAGTCAAGATTTCCGTATTGAATACTTTTTATCTACCGGTGAAACAAGATGCAGTTACGTAAGTGTCGTATGAAAAAACAAACGTCCTCATTTAAGTTTCTAACTTGCCTGTATCTAAGAGAGATGTAACTCTAAATTTACTTCGAGTATGATTTCTGTCATCGGCCAAAATCGGCCATGTTTTTTGTAACAAATGATTTAAAATTAAAATAAAATTTAAATATAAATTTTATTATTTCTTTTTCTATTAACAGTTGATAACAATAACATGATAAACAAATGTCAAATTTAAATTATTTGACATTTTTCACAAATTTTAAAAAATATAAAATTTATCAAAATGATTGAAAGTAATAGCAGTGATAGCGAAGTTTTTGAAATTAAAAAAATGCAGAACTAGCAAGTAATAGCTTGCTTCTTTAAAAAAGTCGAGACCGTTATGAAAAAAATTTTGGAATGATTTATGGATCAAAAAGTCAAGAATATTAATAAAAATGTTATGCTAGCGTATTTTGTTGACCAGCAAAGTAGTATAAGCTCTCTCTGGAGCATTTATTTAATGCTCAAATTATGTTTATTAACATAAAAAAACACTTTTGTTGCCAACTGTTTAAAACAAATTACGGTAAAGTAAAAATCACTAAAAGTAACTTTTACGCACTCAGGCGATAACTGTAAAATACGCATTTAAAAGCAATGAGTACAAAAATGACATTGGAGTAAATATCTGTGTTCATAGTTTCCAACATAGGTATACCCATACCAATGTTGTACAAAAAAAACACCTCTTTGTTGGCTTAAGTTTTACAAACTACCAAAATGCTTGTTAGATACTCGTATTTATAGAAAGCAAGTACAAATTAGATATTACACCATTATCCTCCCAGTTCCTGAAAACTAAAGAATAAATTTATTTTTGTTAGCAATGACCATCTTAAGATTTTATACATTTATTTCATACCTAAAAGTGGAAGGTATAAACGAAAGGCAAATAAGAAAAAAAATAAGATTTTCGTGAAATTTAATAATAGTAAAAAAATAAATAAATTTTATTAAATGTGTTATCGGTAATGTTATTAATTAATGAAATCTATGTATCAACAAATATAAATAAGCCTATAAAATATTTTTACGAAAATATCTCAGCTAATGCAGGATATTTTATAACCTTTAATAAAAAATTAAGTTTTTAACTCTTTGACACATTTTTATGTTGTCGTAAAATATATCATAAATATTTAATTTATTCTCTAAATTTTCTTAAATAGATATCTATGTTTATGAAACACGATTTCTCTTAATTAGAATATGTAAGGTTTACTGCGTAGTTTCATTTATTATAATACATTTTATGTAGAATATTTTTAATGTTATAACTTAGTATCTATAGCGTAGCTTTACTATCAAGTTTCATATTTTACATAGGTATAAATATAATATATAAAAATAAGTAGGGTGGTAGCTCAGAAATAGGATACTTTTTATCCCATTCGGCCGCGTTCCTGTGAAGTCACTATAAAACATGGAAGAAGAAAACGTATCTTACAACTAACAAAATACTTACTAAAATAAGTATTATGACGCAACCGTAAGATAGCACAATTAATATCTCATACATTAAACCAGCAATTTTTACTTAAGTAAGTACTATGACGACACCGTAAGGTGGCGCAGTTGATATCTCATGTATGTAAATGACCAATTTTCACTTAACAAAGTTCTTTCTATGACGCCACCGTGAGGTGGCGTAGTTGATATTTCATATATTTACACATCATTATAGGGTGCCTCAGTTAATATATCATATATTTAAATAAGCTATTCTTACTTGATTAAGTATTATGACGTCTTATACTTCTATATTTTAATGCCTGAAAGATTAAGATCCATATTTAATAAAAAAATATTTACTTGAAACTGATTATTTTATTTTAATTTAAATTTATTACCAGTTTTAAATATATTTCTAATAAAATAAATATAAAATTAATACCCTGAGGGCTCTGTTAAAAAATTGTCTAGAAGCCACTGCCAGAAATGTACCTACAAAAGTCTCAGTCTGGTAGTCTTTGACAATTTTCTTTTTTGTATAAAAAAAGCCTTCTTCTGAATGTTTACTGGATTTTTAATATTTAAATAGTTCTCGTCGACTACTTATTGTTTCTTTATTCTGTAAAAGAAAATCCTTAAAGGTTTATTTTAATATTAAATTTATTTAACCATTCTTTTTGATTCATGTATGCACACAAAATCAATAGTTCCAAATTTTGAAATTATTAGGTTAAAAGTCTTAAACATAAGCAGAGCTAAATAAAAACAAGAAACCAGCAAAGAACCTAGGAAGGACTGCTGACAGTACTGACAGAAACAGACTACTATCACGTCACGTGAGTTCAAGTAATCTCACGCAGACTCATGTCATGGCCAAAAAGTATGCAATGTTGTTTTACATAGTTGCTTATGAACGAGAACCACACTAAAGTCACCTCATGTATAACATGTCACGTTACATGCCTCACGTGACTTTTCTGCGCTTCCACATATTTTCTCTCTGTGAGTTCATAGATTCTAGTAGCTTTCATGATACCTGTATATAATCAAAAATCAAGTGAATATCAACATATTTGCCAAGAAGCTTGGGAGGAGATTAGAAGAGAATAGTAACATATTTATATTAAAAACTCTTTATTATATTATTCAACTCCAAGAGTTAAAATATATATTACCTATATATGTAATTGTAAATTTGTAAATCATAATATAGTAGAAACAAAGCAGTTTTTCCATCCCATTCCCTAGACTCTTAAATTTTTAAATAGTAATTAATGTACGGAGTCAGGATTCTAAAATATATACAAGTAAGTATAAACAGTGACCCTATGATTATCATACCATATTTTTGAAACCGAGTTTGAAACTTTCCAAGACTTCTTTTTGTACTTTCGCTGTCTCAACAAAGCAATACACTCGAATTAATAAATGAATGACTGTATCATAGTCGATAGCGGGATGCCCCACTACGGTCCGTCCTATTACGGGCCGCGACAAAAATTTACCTCTATCAGTGCCAATACGGTCCGCAACCCTTTTGCCTGCTAAACAAGAGTCCCACCACAGGCGAATTAGATTATTCTACGAAATTGCTAAAATTTAGGACAAATATCAGAGGAGCTTAAAAATAAACCCTTTAAACGACCTCTTTAACTACCACAATTCTTAAAGTAAATTATGGTGGATTGCGATTTAAGTATTATTGTGGAACGAGTTGGTAATTTTCGTCGAAATCGGTAAGTAATCTTAAGTGTATTAGATATATAAAGGGCGACTTAATTTGTTTCGGTCAGTTTTGTTATTCGTGTGTCGCCAAAATGGAGTCGATCGTCGAAGTTATTGAAAGCGGGAAAGGCTTCGATGAATCTCCGGTCATTATTTAATAGTTACGGACCGTCATGACACTGCTTACTTTACGGTCTACCTGCTGGAAAAGGTCGCGGCCCGTCGCGGCACCCGGCCCATAATAGGACGGAACGTGGTGGTCCTAAGTCGTAAATAGCTAACTTTTTTTAGGCCAAGATTGTATTTCAGTGAATGTGAACCTAGTAGGTACAGAGATACTAAATGTTTTCCAATGTTTTAGCTTTTTGATTAATTTTTAATAATTTACTATTTCCCTTTACTCTATTCGAAGAATGCAATATACAGTCTAATATTCTTATGATATTTTTAAAGTAAAATTTTCCTGTACGTATATTCTCCAAGAGTTTTAATAATATTCCTATATGAAAGGATTTTCAGTAAAATGACTGAGTGTTAACTTGCAGTATATTTACCGATTGGTTGAATGTATTCACTGTATTTATCAAGGGTTTTTCTAATAATTTTATTTTTGAAACACTGTATTAAGATTTAGTAAATTACCCTGTATGATTTGTTCTCTTTAAATCCATCAGACGGTCTTCGTCTGAAAGTTGCTATTGGTGCATAAGCTTACATTATTATTGTTATTATTATGATATAGCTATCATAACTGTTAAAGTTAGCTGTTCAATTACTGGCACGCTGATGTGTACTTTTTAATAAAAAAATTAACTAGAAACAAGAATACTATTACAGCTATATTTTCTCTTTTGTCTCTCTTATTGTTCTACTAATTTTTGTTAAGATTGTGGGAATGTAGTGTCTGTAATTATTTCCTCCTTCATGTCCCTTGCAGCTAGTCGCCAATATTAAAGCTATCGTATTGGTAAAAAAAGTCAACAAGCATTCTAATTTCTATTAACTGTGAACTCGGTCACGGTAGAAGGATACAGAAAAGATGGGCGTTTACAACATTGGAATACTCTTCGGGGCGCTGTTCTTTGAACTGCAAAAAGGTAATTATCGGAAGAAAAGTGGGAAACACATTTTGTTTTTTTAACAAGTGGATTCAATAATAGGTCGCAGTTGTGAGAATGCCCTCTAACTTCAAATCATCATGAGCGCTTATAAATTAAACCGAGCAAGTTTTTTTAATTGTAAATAACCTGAAGATTTAAGGTTTAACGATGTTACTATCAATGATTACTAAGTTGAAAGTAGGTCATCACAAGAACCTAAAATTCAAAATTGTTTTACACAGGAGATTATGGTAAATATGTCTACCTTTCCATTTCAATTTGAATAGTAATAACTTCGTAATTGGCAATCGGATTTCATCAAGTGCTATATGAAATTAAATTTTAGGTAAAATTTATAAAGAAAGGATTGGGTCCATAGTTGACATACAATGAGCTTTATATAGGGTTGTAGATTACTAATGGGATTTAAATTCAACAGTAAACAATTATTTGAGGAAAATGTGTATTGATTCTAATATACACGAGTACACAACCGCACTATTTTTTAAACCATACTAAATAATGCCTTTGAATCGTTTCACGTAAAAATGCTTTTTATTCCACCCATCTGAATGTGAACAATGTGTTTGATGAATCAGTTCACTACCGGGTTATTTACTTAAAAAAACTGTAGCGATGATAATGCAAAAAACAAACAAAACAATATTTGATACAAACAGATAATATTGACTAGGCACTGAATTTTTGAAATTACACAAACAGGAAAATGACATCAAGGAGAAATTGAAAAAATGTTAAATCCGACAGGACTCGAACCTGTAACCTATACCTATAGTCGGTAATGCTTCTATCCACTTTAGCAACAGATGCATAAGTGATAATTGCTTTTTATTCGTTTTGATTTAACTCATAACATATGAGACACTTACCAGCTTCCTCCTTACGCCTAGTTAGACATGACATTATTTGAAAAATAGACAATTGAATTTTAAACTTAAAGTCACCGTATATAGACAAAAATAGACGGATCACCGTATATAGACAAGAATAGAAGGATCACTTTCACAAAAATTCGTTCCGTGCCACCGAAGCTCTAAGTCCGAATTTCGGTCTGCATCGAAGTGGCTCACCAGCAGAGTTGCCAATCTAAAATTTCTGAATTCGGTAGATTAATACAAAAAAATAAATTGAAATCGGTATACATGTAAAATGCGTTATAATAACAAAAATTGAAGTACTATAACCTAATGAAAATGTAATAAAAATCGGTAGATGAGGTAGCAAAAACGGTCTATCTTAATTTAAACTTGCATTTTTTTATTAAATAAACATTTGTTTCAAAACTTTGTTTAAATCTACCGTTTTCTACACATTTTAATTTCAAGTTGGCAACGCTGCTAGTGAGCCACGACGATGGGGACCGATATGCAGACTGAGAAGTTAGGGGGCATGGAACGAGTTTTTGCGAGAGTGATTCTACTATTCTTTTCTATATATTTACAGTGTTTAAGGAACTTTTTGTGCCCTGTCTTATATGGTTATTTGATTAGAAGCTCGAAGTAAGGATTATTAGTACACCAATTATTTTAGATATTTCTCGCAGTATTTTCAAAATTTAGAAATTACACAAATTTTTAAAATCTTATAATAATAATAATACGTCTATTTTTAACAGGTATACACCCAATAACAGAAAATAATATAATTAAAATAAAAAAATATTAATACCAAGTAGTGCATAGATTTGCCTAATATAGTTATTTATGCAACTAGTGCGTAAAGTGACCTTTTTTGACGAATGTGAATGTTGTCGCATGAGCCGCAGGCGAATGCGACAATCACATGAGTCAAAAAAGGAACATTCACGCACGAGTTGCATACAATATTTTTTCTACAACCGAATTTGTTTACAAGAAATACAAGTATAGGCCTGATTTTTTTTACGCTTTACTGCGAAAAAAAATATTACATTTAAAACATATTTTAGATAACAAAATATTTATTTTCTAAATTAATCTCACCTTATAATACCGGTACGTAGAAACGCGAAATGCTTGAATTATAAATTAATTGAAATGTCAATCAGTCATCACTTAAATAAAAATACTTACCCTTATTCATGAACTGATATTTCTGTCATATTAAAAATCAAATTAAAAATTACTGAATATAATATCTAGTTTTGTATGTATTAAACTGCAATAATTTAACAATTAAATATATTTACACATATTTACACAATTAAATAATAAAAAAAAAGTTTCCTTACCCGGAATTGAACCCGAGTCATCTAGATAGAAGGTTAACACCTTACAATCTCGGCTAATAAGACACGTAAGATTATTCGCATAATCTTATACAAAACAGTGCTTATTTTACTTTTTTTCACTAGTCAAAAAAAAAACTTTTTTTTTCACTAGTGAAAAAAAGTTAAACTTTACGAACCTTAAACCGTGCGTAAAGGTAATACTTTACGCACGGTTGTAGAAAAAATAAATCTTGCATCTTATATCTTATCTATCTTGTGCATCTTTGTAAGCATTCAACAAACTTTGTATGTTATCATTATTTAAATCGCAATTTTGACAGATGGTATTCAATAATTTACACATTTGAAATAATGGAGACCTAATCAATACGTTTGAATGACATTGAGGAGTGTAAAAAAAAGTTCGTTTCGAGATGATATTCTAGGTACCAATATATCAAGCTTGCTTAATACATAAGGGCAATCAATTTTATTATTTATAATCTTATGCAGGAATGACAAAGATGCACAATTGCGCCTATCCATCAAGAGTTCCATGTCACATTGTTTAATCAGTAAAGTATGGTTAAAGCCTCTTTCAGGATAATGACCATGGGTCTTAAAATAAGCATACTTTAAAAATCTCCTCTGAACGGATTCGAAGGCTTGTATGGAATTCTGATAGATAGGCGACCAAATTACTGAACCATATTCGAGTTTGCTTCTAATAAATGTCATATATAAGGTTTTTAAAGTTGAGACACTAGCAAAGCTGGACCAACTGCGAAGGGTCTAGGACATTTCAGGGCCGCCGATTCAGTGCAGCCGACTCAGTGCCGCCGTTTCAGTGCGTAGACGTTTCAGTGTCGGACGTTTCAGTGCTGGGACCTTTCAGTGTCACAAAGATTGTTTTTCTTAAGACGATATTTAACGATCAAGCCATCTTGAATTTTACCATATTTGTTGTTGTGTTAACTTTATATAAAATTAGCTCCACTTAAATATTTGAGACGTATCGACCACAACTATCAAATGACTTTTATATTAGTTAATAAAAAATTATTAAAAAAATTTGTTGGTTATTTATGTAAATATTTTTAATTAAACCTATTCAAACAAATTTAAGATAAAAAAATAAAGATCAAATATAAAAACAAACTTTAATTATGTTATTATATATCGAATTTTTGTAAAAATATACAGGGTGATCTATTTAAAGTCAATTAATTTTATTAATATATAGCTGAATGACACCATCCCGGCACTGAAACGTCCCGACACTGAAAGGTCCTGGCACTGAAACGTCTCGGCACTAAAACGGCGGCCCTGAATCGGCCGCACTGAAATGGCAGCACTGAAACGTCCCATTCAATAACCCAAAGTTTTCGACGCTGCTTTAGTAATGTCTGCAATGTGCTCACTGAAAGTAAAAGAACTGTCAAATTTAACACCGAAATCTTTAATAGTGCTAGACCTATCTAAAGTTTGGTCATTAAGAGAGTAATTGAAATTATATGGATAATTACGACGAGTATATGAAACAACTTTACATTTAGATATATTTAAGTAAAGAGAGTTAGTAGAACACCAACTGTTGAGGGTCTCTAACGTGTCTTGCAATAGGTAGTAATCTTCTATACGGTCAATTTTTGCATATACTTTTAAATCGTCAGCGAGTATAAGATGCCTAGATTTCAATTTGTACGATAGGTCATCGATAAAAATTAAAAATAATAACGGACCCAAATTGGACCCCTGTGGTATTCCAGAAGTTGAAACAAATTGATGAGATCTAAATCCGCCATATTCAACAACAAGTGTTCGCCCGATGAGATAGCTCTGTAAAATTAAAAGTAAATGGGGTGCAACACCCCTTGCTCTCAGTTTGGATAGAAGCAGAAAATGATCAACTTTATCAAAAGCCTTTTGAAAATCAGTGCAAATTACATCGACTTGTCCCACATGATCTAACACCTCGGCGGTAAATTGGGTAAAGCAACTTAAATTAGTTATTGTAGATTTTTTTGTCATAAACCCATGTTGATATTCACTTATCGTATTACTAACAGAGGGGTAGATAACATCATACAGTATAATTTCAAAGAGTTTTCCAAAATTACACAAAATAGCTATAGGTCTATAATTAGTGATGAGAGATATATTAAAAATAGCTATTAGTTAACTAAAGTAGTGAATGTTTGTAACAATAAAATTATATTGAAAGATTATGAAAACAAAAAATTAATGTAGTTTCTTATATTAATTGTAGACCTTGCCCCTTAAAACAAAAAATAATTCAATAATTTAATATGTTCATTGATTATTTTATGATGTTGATTTTGACAGATTTGTAAAATTTATCAAAGGTCGTTTTTAGAATCTAAAACAACTTTCTGTTAACATTTTTTACTTGCAATTCTGAGATCTGTAATATCTAAACGCATCTGACTACAAGGATTAACGAACCCCTATAATTGTGGCCTATCTAAGCGGTGTGCTAAGTGTGCTTGGCAATATCTTGTCGGTATAATAAAAGTATTATAACAAAACGTGTTAGATTTTTATACTTTTCGTTCACAGACTTTTAAACCAGTTTATTCCAAATAGACCAGAAAAATAAGTGTAACTGATAATAAATCGACTTTTTCGAGTTTTAGGTTAGAAATCGAGATAGTGCATTGTACAAGGTTGAATGAACAATTCCTCAGAATTTCCGAAAAAAAAATGCAAAATAAAAAATTCTGTAAGTATATTTTTCCGATGGACAAAGTTTAAGATTGTAATGATACATCAGATCGTTTTGTATAAAATAGTTATTTACGTAACGAGTTATGAAAAGTCCAATTTTGTTTAACGAGTGTGATGTTGCAGCAAGAGCGTAGCGAGTGCTGCAAATGAACACGAGTTAAACAAAATGGCGTTTTATATCGAGTTCCGTACAAGATTTTTTATAATTTTGACGAAATTCCATTTTTAAAAAAAATCATCATTATCTAATAATAATTAAAAACAATACATCTAGTTCTCGTGTTTATTTTGCATTGACACCTTTCTAATGACAATTCTATTTAATACAGATATAATTAAAAGGTGAGTTTCTGATCTAAATATTAAGTATACTTGTTTAATTTTTTGTTTAAAACTGTCTGCTTCTAAATATTTCTTTAATAAAGTTCGTATAAAATAGTTCTTAGTTGTTTAAATTTGCTTTATATTTTTCGTAACTTGTTTTGAAATGAAGTTTTCAAAACTAGTTACGTAAAGTTTTACTTTTCAAAACTAGTTATGAAAAGTAATGACTTTCAAAACTGACAGCAGTTTTGAAAAATGTCACTTTACTTGTCAAAATTATAAAAAATAATTTTACCAGACTATTGTTATTGTGCCTATATTGGTAACTTAGATTAATAGTTGTAGTTCCAAAATGTGCCGTGAGCGGTGTTTAGTAAAATTATCGGCTCTTTCTGTTGGTGATTATTAATACGCGGCCCAGTACAAGTTAGTATGTTAAACAAATTGGTTTCTTTTTTTATTGTATTAATTGTAAGTGTCTAAAAAATGGGTGATATTTCATTAATACTAACCAAAATAATGTATTTTCACTTTAGTTAAAAATCAGTTTTTTTATTATCATCAAAGTCAGGGTTGGTTGTTACACGTGCTTTAAGAATTAACTTACTTTCAATAAAATGAAAACATCCAATTTGAATAGAAACTTATTCTACTAGATTGTAAAATCGTTAAGGGATTGATTTTTAATTATTCGTTTCTATTAAGGGTTAATCCAAATTTATTTGAAGAGGTCCACCCGAGTTATTATACTATATTGTATAAGTTGCAAACACTGTGGAGGAAAAGGAAAAGAAGTACCGATGCGTATAATAAATACAAGGGTTTCCGAAGACTTCCATTAATGAGATAAGAGAATAATTACTTCTTTAATATAATATTTACTTTAATATTTTTATTTATTTAATTAATTGTTTTTTGAAATTATAAAATTTGCAATAAATCATTTAAAAAGGCAGTTTTAGTATAATGTGTATAGTTTGTACTTTGACACCCTTAATTACTTGTTTGAGGAAGACTAGTAAAACTCTTAAAAAGTAACCCACGACTTAGTGAGCTAGCTAGGGAAATACCACCCTTTTAGGACGTTTTAACGTTACAAGATATATAGATGGTTTGATGTTTATAGTCTGCTGTAGGAAAGTGACTCTGTTTACTTAATTAATGAAAAAAAGCCAAATTTTGAGCAGTTATTAAACATTTTCGTTAAACACTAGCATTAAAGCTGAGCTGGATAAAATTTATGGTACATCTGCTCCTGTATTTGCAACTGCTTATAAAGGGGTAAATGTGTTTAAACTACCATTGTTCAGGACGTCCAGTAGAGGTGACTATCCCTCAAATTATTAATGAAATCTATATGTTAAAGCCACAGATGTTTCACAATGCACAATTTGTCAATTTTATGTGACAAATTATATCTGAAAAAAATTCGTTTACTCGTAAACGAGAATAAACAAAATCGCGTGGTTGAGTTTAAGGATATTTTGTCCCTATTTGGTCTGAATCTTATTAAGTTTCTGCAGCGATGCGTAACTGTCAACGAAACGTGCATACACTAACTACACTCTAGACTCTAGAGGAAGAGGAACAGAGGGTTATGAAGGTAAAAGTGCTTCAAAAGTGAAAAGAAAATAAAAATGGTTAGGTGGGCAACAATTTATGTCACTTGAAGAGGTTCATATTTTGGGGTTCTTGTAGTGTATGGGTTTTAAAAGAGGTTGTATTAAAGCAATATCAAAAATTTGGTTAATATTCTTTTTGTAATGACATTTGAACACATTCACATTCATTTGGTCAGTCCGCGTCAAGTACCAAATTCTTCCGATTATAATTTTTATAATATTTGGTTATTAAGATCATCTAGCGAATGAGAAGATTTTAATTTATATTAGCAATTAAATTTTAATATAACATAATGTAAAAACAAGCAATTGTATTTAAAGAAAATATTCGTAACTTATTGAAGTGCTCGGTACTTTAAAAAACCGAATGGGACTTTAAAGATCTGTGGGAGCAATTCCAAAATGTGGCGTACCTAAAAGGATTTTAAAAAATGCAACGATGTCTCAATTTGTTTAGAATATAAGTGTTCTTAAGTAAAACAGGTTTTAAATATGGTTATTTAGTATTCCAAATGAAACAAATATCGAAGAATATTTCATAAAATAATCTATCTTTTTTGTTTGGTAACGGTGTATACAACTGTCCTTCAGTGCCCGTGAAATGCATATAACTGTAAATTGCAACTTTAGAAAGTTACATTCAATAGAAACCAAATGTCCATTGTTAATTTCTGATAGCATTTATATGTCATCAATTCTGGAATCTCTATATCTTCTCGTATTTTCGAAAGTATGCTAGTATTATTTAATAATGCATGCTGCACTGGTGTAAACTGTGTGATTTTTATAACGAAATCCAAACCTATCTATCACATTCCTCTTCTCTTGAAGATATATCTTCGGTATTGGTTTCATTTTTCGTTTTGTCCGTTTATTGGAGTTGTATGAAAAATTAATAAAAGTATTTTTGCAACATCTGGATTATAGATGTAGCCATTTTCATTTATTACTTTTGATTTTATTACATTGGTAATTATAGGTTTAAGACTGTTCCTGTCCACAAATATAAATCAAATGGTTAAGTATTTGTTTACTGCTTTAGGGTTATACTTTTAACAAGAAAAAAGAACATTAATAAAAAATAACGGATTTTCTAGATTGTGTTTCTATCATTTTAAACACAAATTTATAAAACAAACACAGGTTATAAATAATTTTAATAAATTAAATAACAAAGATCGAAATTATTTTCGAATATGTATATATTTAAATTGTATACCTCAGTTAAAGAAGTGGGAGGTAAGTACCTTAATATTGCTGAACGCCATAATAATAAGAAAAATACTAACGGATTTGTAATTTTATATTCCTTTGATGTAGGTAAATAGCTGGGTAATACAGTTTTCGATCCCATAATCCGATATAATCTCAAAGAGACTTTTAAATCTGTTAAAACCCTGTTAGATTTCAGCAATATTCAAAAGGGTTAAATAAAACCCTTATTCTGTTATTACATCTACAAAATGAAATATGTATTTTACTAAGTCAAAATTAGTAATTAAATTTTATAACAACAAAATATGGTATCTTTCAAATTTAGAAACTAGACAAAGAAAAATTAGCATCAAGGAGAAATTGAAAAAATATCAGATTCGACAGGATTACGAGCTGCGATCTCAATCAATAGAGCCTTTAACCGACCATTCAGTCACCGATAGGTACCTAGTCGTTTGTCGACAATTTTTATCATACCTATGTTGATTGAACTCATATCGTATGAGACATTTACTCAATTCCTCCTTAAGCATATATATGATATATGACGTAAAAGAGAGAGAAAGAGAGAGAGAAAACAAACGTTTACAACGAATTATTAATTTTTGGAAGCACAGCTTTCTTATAGCGGGTTACGCATCTGGATCGCTGAGACATATAAAAACGTGATGCCACAACGTCATGATAGGTTCCGTCAAATAATACTTCAGACCGTAATTACAATTGGTCACAAAGTAATCACAAAAGACCACAACTAATTACAAGTAATCACAAAAGATCCCAATTGATCACAAGTGATTGAAAGTAATCACATATGATTGCATGTTTTTTTAAGTTTGTTCGGCCAAATTATACTTAAGAAAGCTATACTGCCCTTAATGTGTCACATTTAATTTTGTTATAAATTTCACACAATAAGACAGTAATCCAAATTGCATAAACCAATATTTTTACTTGAAATAAATAAAAGGTTTCATCATTGGTACTTTATAAGATCAACTTATGTGTCCCTCTGTGCGCTATAAAACTCTTGAACGGAAGGTCAAAGGGTTATGAAATTGGTATATAGAATCCTCATGTCATGGCCGTCATGGGTAAGAACCTTTTGTTCCATATCGGATAACTAAGTTTTAATAATTTTAAGAAACTTGTGTATATAATACATATGTATAGCAGTACATATTTGAATATAGCGCTTGCACGTGTGGGGCATTATGAGACTATTAAACGTGTACGTTTTATATGTATTGTGAGTGAATTATGTAATTCATAGCCCATTTACTTTCAAAATAAATACACCAAACAACCTGCCAAATTCAAAAATTCATAGAAGGAAGAAATTACCATGTCTAGGCATACCAATAATAAATTGTTTCTCATTCATGCTCAATGAGTTCCATATAAGAGACATCGCAGGCCACTCAAAATGGTTAACGTTTTGGTTTTCTAGGGATGCTTGAACACCTCTAGTTCTTTGTGGCCTTGCATTGTCGTCCATAAAGATGAACTGACCACCTAATTCATTACGTAGGGGTACAATTACAGAATTGATGATGTTTGTTCCTACGTCTTGCTTCCACTAGGCCAAATCGTGACTCGTCTGTAAAAAGCACGTTTCTCCATTCTGCTAAACTCCAATGTCGATTTTTGCTTGTCCACTGCAAGTGATCTGGACCCCTATTTTCGAATATGTGATGTGATAGATCACTGGTAAGAAGCCGGCGATCCGTAATTTTAGAATATATGATAACTCACATCACACTTCGCCTGGTCAGACCCAGTCGAAGCAGTGAAACATGCGCATTATCGTTGTATGTATTCAGGCGTCAGCGTATTGTCAAAATCACATGTTTATCAGTTGTTATTCTAGTTTTGTTTTAAAACTTGTCTTTCAAAAATAAAAGAATATAGTTATCTGTGGTCTGATTCCTTATTGTTGTGCAAAAAATGGAGTTTTTTAAAGAAAATTCTTTCAATTTTCATAAATATAACGAGGCAACGCTGCAATATCGAAAATACGACTCATGAAAGGTTCTGTCAGGGATCGATCACTTCCCGACTCACTTCACTTTCACTTCATATCACACGTTCGAAAATAGGGGTCCTGTTCGATGACGAGGAGTTAACAAAGGTACCCTTAAAGGTCTTCTGATGTTAAAACCGAGCCTACGGATTGTAGCACTTGAAATCAAAAGGTAGTACGTTCTCTGGAAGTGTAATCTTAGTGCCGATACAGTGACTAAACGGTTTCTGCAAGTTGATTGGGCAATACATCGATCTTTCCGTCCCGTGATAATACGAGGCGACCACTTTTTAGGTCGGCTTCGCACTTCACGAGTCTCCACAGCGTGTATTTGTTCTGCTAACAGTAATTCTAAGAAAATTTAATCTATTGGCAAATTGGTAACAAAATATGCTACTATGCAATAATTGTAGTCCTGTCAATCTCAGACAACTGCTTTCTAAGCATATTACTCGTTTCTTGCACTAATTCGGTAAAAACCAAAAAAATGCACTTTTTACCACATCGGTATTTTGACGACTGAAAACATTGTTCTTTTGAATTAACCACTGAATTTAAGTGTCAACAAGTCGATCTTCTTATCAATAAAAATATTTTGTACGTATTTTTATTTTATCCTTATTATACAGGGGTGTGCAAGACTTTTTAAAGTGAGGAGTAGTAGTCCATTGCGTTAAAAAATAACAATAGGACAAGATGTATGTATAATTATTTTTTATTTTTTTAAACACTTAGTATTTCGTTATCTCCAAGATAAGATATGGCACTGTAGATTAACATAACTTAAATATTTACACAGCCAAATATTTACTTTAACTTTCATTCACGAGTTTCATATCATCGTTGTATAGTAGGACAGCTGAAGTTTAAGTATTTCTTGGTATACCTACTTATATAATAATAAAGAGAATTGATAAAGAATATTAATAAATTTCCGTTTTGTCATGGTTATTAGAATAAATATTTACAAAATTAAATATCTAATAACCCATTTTATAACCAATGAGGAATAAGAAATTATTGGAATGAAAAGAGACGTTATCTATTTATAAATGACATTAAAGATAACATTTGTAAGTAGACATATGATTTATTCGGAGAAATGATGATTGATTGAAGTTTTATTAAATGGATTTATTGTTACACTTTTATTAACAATGTCATATACAGGGTCTGTTCTAGAAATGGTAGGTTTAGTATTAAAAAACTCTATAAATGAAAATAGTATAAAGGATTAGAATTTTTCAAGGAAGCCATCCCTCCGCATCTACAAACTGCTGCAAACTAGTTTTTCAGGTTTTGTATGCTACCGGGAATACAGTTGAGTCCGTGGTTCTTTACCCGTGCGTCATCATTTAAAACATACGAAGTAAGTCGGAAATTGCAACTTAATATCATGCGGTAGCTGTTTTGTCTGTAGTTTCATGCGTGGAAGACAATGACGCTAGATTAAAAGTATGTGTTTTATCTCGCCAGGTATTTAGTGACGCACGGGTAAAGAACCACGGACTCAACTGTATATGTGCACAAACAGTATTCTGTCATGAATCGAAAAAAAGTTTTTGATTTAAAGATAAGAGAGCTAAAAAATAATGCACTTACAAAATGAAAACTTGTTAAAAGAGTCTCTTATAGCTTTTCACGTTGCTAACTACAATTTAAAAAATAAAAAATAAAAATATCTAAAGAACCTAGAAAGTGACATATGTCAAATTCTACTCACAAATACTGTTGCATTTTTTCAAAAAATTTATGGTTTTTATTTTAAATTAAAAAAATATATCTAAAGAATCTATAAAGTGACATGTCAAAATTTAACAGTTAGTGTTGAACATAATTTTACTCAAAACATTATCATTGCGTTTTCTTGAAAAAATACATAGATTTTAATATATTTTCAAGATTAAAGAGTTTGTGAAGTTATCTGGGAACAGCGGGCGGTCCATATATCCGACAGTTTTCTCGACAGTCAAAGCATCTGGTTGTATGATAATTTTACAATCTATTGTTTAAATTTAAAAAGTATATGTGATTAATTTTTTATAAATAAAAATAAATAAATAAATAAATACCAGAAACGTAAAGATAATTTATTAACTGGTATAATATAGAAATATAGATCCTTTTACGGCCCTGAGGTAGCTAGATTGGTCAGTATCCGCACGAACTTGGAATGTTAAAACAATGGCGGGGTGTGTAGTTTCTTGAAAAGATTCTTTACTGTTATGTAACTAAGTATATAAAAATACATTGTATTAGTTCGTGATCATTCAGTAAAGCTAATTCAATCAAAAAATATTAATAATTTGCTTTACATGTGAAAATAGCTGTTAATAAAATTTCGATAAACTTAAAAATTTTCGATTTTTTTTATCTCATATTGTAATTTTATTTGTAAAACAAAAAAGTAGTATAGTTTAACTAATATTAATGTGAAAAGACAACCACGCCTTCTAACCCCAACAAAGGAACCGACTTTCGAATCTAGGTTGCCATATATATTTCCGAATATTCCTAAGTTTATATATTTTGAAAATTTTCTCTCTACTTTACTACTCAATTGTTCGTCAATGACTCTTAGAAAGATAATATAAAAATATTCTTACAAAATATATACTTAAATTAATTAACTAGGTTCTTTATATTTAAACAGTTTTCACTTCTGATGATATCAATTTTGTATATATTACTTATACTTAAAGACATTTTTGAGTAATGGCAACATTGTGTATATAGTTTGCCATTTCCAAGTTGGTTCGCACCCTTTTGATATTAATGTAAAGAAATGCCGACGGCTTTTACTAAGCGCGGTGGTACATCAAACGAAACATCAAAGAGGAAAATTGCAAAATGCGACATGAGTTAAATACCCCGCATAGTCTTGTTCCCCATTACAGTACACAGTAGCGTGATTGATTTTTATTGATTTTTTATATTAGATATATATTATGGTGGGCTTGATAGTACTTAATATAGTAAAAATTTCTCGTTTAAATATATAAGATAATAACTGCGCCACCTTCTTTTAGTTTTTCGTTTATTTATTTATTTATGAATCGAAATTCAACACTATCTATTGGGTTTTCTTACAATTCAGTAATTGTTATGGACAATGCGTCGTATCATTTCCGCATATTAAACAAAATACCTAATAATAACACAAAAAAGAATGAAATTTTAAGATTTATGGCAATCAAAAATATCCTAAAAAGGTTCCAGTAAAGAAGGAATTAATAGGAATGATCAAAATTCAGAATTTTAAAAATGAATACGTCATTGACACCATTTGCAGCAGACATGGTCATACCCTTTTGCGTTTACCTCCATACTACTGTATTTTTAATCCAATCGAAATGGTTTGGAGTACTGTAAAGAAACGTTTACGAAAATATAATCAGTCACCAACCTTAAGCGCAGTTGTTCTTGATAATATTCGAGAGGTAATTAGTGGCATTAATAGCGATATATGGAAAAATTGCGAAGCACATGTTATAAAAATAGAAAAGGAATATCCTGTTTTACCACCACTATCACCATTAGTTATTCAACCTGGGAACGATTCTACTTCAGAAGACTCTGACAATTCTTGTTAGGTTGTTAGTCATTCTAACCAATTTCCTTTACAACTATCGTGATGTATCTTGAAAACTTGTTTTCAAAAACAAACTAATTTTATATTCTTACTAACATAACCAACCCTTTCCTTTTCAGGCAAGGAAGGCTTATACCTCCTCGTGGTCCTTGCTGGACTGACAATCTTCTGACAATCTTTTAAGATTGTCTGACAAAATGAGTATTATTTGTAGACAATTGTTATAAAAATATTATGAGTTATGTACTATTTGAATAATGAGTCAAATGTTCTTATTAATAACTAAAATTAACAAGTTTTAATTTGAATGAATTAATTTGTTATTTGACAATTTTTAAATTGATATAAAATTTACAAATATACAAAAACCGTTTTTATTTCGAAATTTAAAACAAAAATTAATAAAAATTTTGAACCCTTTTTATTTAATTCCACGCTAATGGTCGGAATTGCTATCAAAGGCATTCAAATTCCGACAAAGAGCAAAAAATTTTACATTGACTTTGGAACAACTATAACAAATGGGTTAGCAGTAGTACGTATATATGAAATTACTATACCAAAACTTATTTATTAATTTGTGTAAGACTGAATATTTTTTTGTATAAAAGCGCAATTTCTTCCACTGATCCCACATGATACGATTTAAAAAGTGTTCTATTTAGAAAAAAAATGTGTGGAGAAGAAGGAAAAAATGAGCCGTCCCGACTATTATTGTAAACAGTTTAATTAAAACACTTTAGTCGAAATCTACCAAGAATACATAATCTGATGGAACACACAAAAAGATAACATAATATTTAAGCAATAAGTTTTACAACCTATAAATATAAAGAATTCAGTTGACTACAAATGTTAACATAATATCAGTTTAATAAATCAGCGAGAGTCTAATGACATCGTTATGTCTGTTAATAGATTAATTACTTATTTACTAAATAAGCTGTGGATATTAAAAATTTATCAACAGTTATGATAATTATTAATGACATTTGTTTTCAATGAGCATATGAAACCTATTAAAAGGTCACCATTGATAACGTATGAGTATAGTAGTGGGCTGTAACAATGAATGGTAATATAGTCCATTTCACGGATTTTGGCCGATGACAGAAATCATACTCGAAGTAAATTTAGAGTTACATCTCTCTCAGATAAAGGCAAGTTAGGAATTTAAATAAGGACGTTTGTTTTTTAATACAACACTTACGTAACTGCATCTTGTTTCACCGGTAGATAAAAAGTATTCAATACGGAAGTCTTGACTTAATTCACATTCCTAGTAACCGTCATGTACGGCTCGTTGTTGAAGGGTTGAATTTAATAATTATTAATGTCATATTTTTGTAGATGTCAAACCACACTGATAGTTTCAGAAACTTACGACCTAATTTAGAAAAAAAAAACTCTCCGCCATTGGTAACTTGGATGACAGTTTAATCTTATTTCAGTGGTTTCTAATATCAAATCGGCCAAAAACGATGAAATGGACTATACTAAACGTCTTGGAAATAAACAAATGTGTAAATTGACTAATAAGACTAGCAACGTAGTGCTCTAACTGGCAATCCAGCAGGGACGGATCTTGAAAGGGCGAAAGGTTAAGATTTAATAGACGAGTTTGAACACAACCTTTTATTTGTTTGTCCTGTGTTATTATATCCATTTTAGTGTGTTTTAAAAAATAATGATAATAGTTTAATCGAATTTTGCTCAAAACTTGTGCACAGGACAACGAAAACTTTAATACATATACGGTGGCACTATTTTTTCGAGGGCACCGGTTTTTAGCGATTAAATCCATTCTCGGATAGAAGCAATTCGAATGATATCAAAAGGATCTTTCACAGAATAAAGATGTCCTCACTTTTAAAATTAATTCTTAATTTATAGAACGTGTTATTACTGGTAAAATAAGACTTGTGTATTGAAGTACCACACACAATTAAAGCGCCAACACATAAATTACATCAGTTAACCTGTCTTAAACTACAAAAAAGCAGACAAGAGCAAGTTAAAGTTTAAATAAATGACAATTTGTTTTTTGATAGCCAGGAAATTTCCAAAAAACCTTTGTGTCCCAAGGTCAAATAGTAAATCAACACTTTTAAATAAACGTTATTAAAAGAGACCAAAAAAGGGTCGTCCCTGAGGCCAAACATCAAAACCGATTGGATATTGCATTACGACAATGCGCTTTGCCAGAAAACAAATTTATAGCCACTAATAATATTGCTATTATACTCTTTTTTCGCCTTACTTAAATCCTTCTGAATAAAATTTCATTCCTATGTAGACAAACAGCTGCGTTTTAACACTGATAAGAGATATGAAAAAGGCGTCTCCAGTGATGTGTGATTTTAAGACACTATACTAAATGGTAATTCTATGCGAATAAAAAAAAGACAGTTTTGTTAGCCGGATAAAAAATGTACCCTGACCTAGCATTGAACCCAGGACCTGTTGTTTCCAGGTAGACCTTCTACCAAAATCAACATTCATATTTCATATCAAAGTGCATAGTTTCCGAGATATCGGCCAAAAACGTTTTTTCAAGATGGCGCCTCTAGCGTCACCTGGATCTGTCAGCATTTTGTGATTTTATACTCAGTAAGTTATCCAAAACCTTATAAAAAAAGAAATTTGGATCGGAAATTTAGTGCAAAGTTAAATGCTATTTTTACTGACCTATAAGAACAACTTTTAGGAAACCAGGTTCTCTTATCAACAACAAAAATTCACTGGGTTTATCTATACTTTACCAAATTTGTTTATAGATCTTTAGAAAATCAATGAGGTACCTCAGGACACGATTTTAACCACAATAAAGTGTGACTCTAAGCAATTTTATCAAATTTAAAATTTTTAAGTTGCCCATACTAATGACACATTTTGTTAAGGTCTAAAACTCACGTCCACATTGATCTGTTTTTGGAGGATGATTAGACTCCCTCAAGAAGTTGAATATTATAAAATTCTATTGCAAAGAAAAAAATAAGATTTTTTTAATTTGTTTATGCGTCTTATAAAATAAGCTAAGATTTTGTCTATTTTTTAATAATAAAATAGTTTACACATATGTTATAGGATTGTTTCTGTATCGAAACTCACTATACTATAATAGTTATTTATGAAACAGTTCGTGAAGTATGCTTTTTGCGCACGCACGCGGTGTTTAGAGCACCAGCGAAGCGAGTGCTATATATCGTGTAAGTGCGCAATTTTTATACCTTTCAAATTTGAAAATTCAAACTACGAAACTGTCAGAATAACTTTTGTTGAAATTTAATGCTCTCATAGCAACACCATGACAACGCGAATGCTAAGGATATTTGATTATATGAAGGTGTGCCAAAAACAGTGCGAAAAAGTAAATCCCATTTAAAATACATTGTTACTTTACGCACACTTTTAATCCTTTACGCACTGCTGTCTATAATGACAGTTTTCACGAACTAAAAATTGATACATAATATGAGGTAGAGTAGATAAAATATTGTATGAAACTGTGCGTGAAGTGCTTTTTGCGCACTTACGCGATATATAGAACTCGCTTCGCTCGTGCTCTAAACATCGCGTGCGTGCGCAAAAAGCATACTTCATGAACAGTTTCATAAATAACTATTTGATACTCTTATGAAAATATATTTTTCTTAAGATTTATTTTGCAGCAAAAAATAGAACTAGATTACTTTTCATGTTTCATGTTTAGTTGATATTTTCAAATTTTCAACCACTGTAGTAATGTTTACATAGATTTGTCTAAACCGAGTACCTACGCTGTTAATTTTAGGATATTTCCTGTGGTCTTTGCAACTGTCGCTAATAAAATAGGCGATTTTTGCGGTTACTCTTTATACTACTTTATAGTATATGTTTGGACTTACCAATAAATACTGAAGACTAGAGTTACTGATTTACGTACGTACCTGCAAAAAAAAATAATCAATAGATAGTAGGTATATTTTAAAGTATCTAATACAAACAATAAAATATCTGTTATCAAGGTAAGAAAACCAACAAACATAATATTTTTAACATTGATATTATCACACTTATTAAGAAATTCGTAGATCTGTTTCTTACTATTTACTCTATTTGACAAGTAAATGCGATCCATTTACCTTCGAATGTCGTAATGGAAAACTCTTACAGCTTCGTTACAACCCTTTCTCAAAGTTTTAACCTAGTTAATTAATGAAATTACTAAAGTTTTGCAAATATTCTAATTAATTAATGCATTGCAAATTTATAATGTCTTAGAGTATTACAGTCTTTTATCTTCATCTTCATCTTCATCTTTCATCTTTATCTATGCAATTATTCCTATAAACAAAAAATCTTTAAGTCAGAAAATTATATATGCCAAATAATACTGGAGTCCGAATTATTCAACAATTTTATTTAGATAGACCAACTATAGTCGAACCGTTCAAAAGATGGAATGATCACGTGAACGGCACGCACTCTTTAAATATTATTCTCCTCAACCAACGTCACAAGTCCGATTTACACCAGTCACCACTCAACAAAAAAGTACCCACCCTCGCTGCCTACAGTTTATATTATCTCTGGTATGAGTACAGTGTAAACTGTTCTTCGTTATTTCAGTTTAGAAGGCGTGGCATCGTACGATTACGCCGGCCAGTCACTGATCACGCGTCCTTGAATTCCATCTTTTGAACGGATCGAGTATAGTTCTGTTAATGAAATTTAACCTTCTAGATACAAATTTTTGGGTTAACAAACAAACAAAACCAAATAATTTAAGATCTAACAGGTCAAAATATGTATTTGCTTGCGAAAGACAATATAATAAGCTCGTAATAAATGTAATTTAATTAAGTTAGAAGGAGCTGGCAAGTCTTGTATTAAAATTTTTTTTCCAACATTTTAGTTTATCGAATGAACTCCAATTATCATTTTCATTAACAATATTTTCATTGTAAATTATTCGAAACTCATTACGAGGGATTTTCGAGGTCGCTGAACAAGAATATGATGACGGCAATGGTCATCGAGCTACCTGGTGCCCAGAGATATATGTCAACTAGCACGTGCGAAATACAACTATATAAGAACATATGTGAAAGTAAAAGGTGGGATTATAAATGTATTACCTGTCATTGCATCAATGCTACCAACTTTTTTAAACCACCAAATTAAAAAAAAAAGTTTTTTGAATAGTTTTCGGAAGAAGAATAGAATACAAGTTGTTTCATAGCGATTTATCTTGCTACGCTAGTCTTATACTTTTTAGAGTTTTTAGTGCTTTATTGCTTACTTAAAAAGTATGTAATATATATCTGGAATTACTGGCATACACCATATAACAATAAATCTATCTATACATATAATAAAACTGTAGAAATATATATGTTTGTGCGCGCATCACATGAAAACTACTGATCCTATTCGAATGCGGTTTTCAAAGACGTATTTGTTTTCTTTCAACTTAACATCTGGTGTATAAAACTTTCTCCCCCCACCCCTTTAACGGGTTGAGGAAAAAATCTTTTATTCAAAAATCACATGAAAACTACTGATCCGATTCGAATGCGGTTTTCACTACTGATCCGATTCGAATGCGGTTTTCACAAATGTATTTGTCTTCTTTTAATATAAAATCTGGTGTATAAAAAGGAATGGGAGTCCTTAAATGGGGTGGGGAAAGAAATTTTTATACAACAATCACACGCCACGCGAACGACGTTGCGAGTACAAAACTACAATAAACCAATGTTTTCTTAAAATATTAATGATAATTTCACAAAGTTTTACTACTTATTCGGTACGTTGCCGTTGGTTAAAATACCGCAAATCTACTTGTAGGATGACTATGAGAATTATCCACGAATAACGCATTAAAACTTATAAAAAGAAATTCTTAGATTACTGTCATCGTAAGGGGTATTATTCTAACTTTTCTACTTTCAAATTTAATGCTTCTCTAAAACTTATTACGATTCTTTAAGGAAGTCCAGACAGTTGGAATATAAAATCTTTTAATGCGTTAATTTTCAAGGGATTTAAATTATCTGAATGGTTTTTATATCTTCATAGAGAATATTCAATTAGAAAATACTTTCAGATTAATTTTTTGACTAGTTATTCATGAAACAGTTCAAGAAGATGATTATGTAAATTACGTAATAATTAAAAAATTAACATTGCAGTTTCATCAATTAAATGAAGTTAAATATTAAGAACTCGCTCTGAAATAAAAGTAATATTTTAATATCGTCTGATTCAACGTCACTTTTTTTTATACATGCATTTAGCTAACTCTATAAAGTTAGCACTACCACATGCGAAATAAAAGATGGCATTATGTGATTAATTTGTCGCTTTTTTGTCGTGATTTTGTCGTGCAAACAAAAAATTTATCGCGAATTTTTTTTTTAAATCAATGGTAGTGCTAAATTGATATCAAGTTAGCACTACCACCTCTTGAAAACGATCTTCCAATGATCGGACAAATGTCCTATGTAGTGCATAATTTGTCGCTTTTTTGTCGTGCAAAAATAAAATTTGTCGCGAAATTTTTTTGCCTTAAATCGATGATAGTGCTAACATGGTATCAAGTTTAGCTTGTTTCTGTATGTAGTCCAACGATTTGAATGAAAATTTGTAGGTAAGCTCAATATACCCTCCAGTTAAAAATCTGCCCTATGCCAATATGTGCTTTTTCTCTGCGGGTGGTTACCACTTTAACTCGGGAGTGGAAAATACTCGGGAAAATATTTATCAAAAAAAAAACATGGTAATCGCTAAAATGGTGAATTTTAAGACAAAAATGTTTTATAATGTTTTTTCAAAAAGTCAATACTTTTGGAGTTATTGGTAACTGAAAGTTCACAAATTAAACGGCAGACAAGCATGTTTTTAAACGATTTTTCGAGAATAACTCAGAAAATTTACATTCTACCGGGAAAACTGTCATAAAATAAAGCTTATAAAAAAAGATATTCATTTTTTTATAATTATTGCAAACTTAATATTAAAGAAGTTATGACTTTTCAAAAGTAGACGTTTATACATCGAATACAAAAATCCACACATATGACATTTTTTGATAAATATATTCCACCCTCAAGTTGGGAATGTTGGGATTGTAACCATCCCCAGAGAAAAAGCACATATTGACATAGACTAGATTTTGATTTTTGAGCTAATTTCAACCTACTGTCAAAATTTTAAAGAAATCCATGCATATAAAAAGAATTACTATCAGAAAACCGTCATATCCTGGACTAATATTGAAATCTATTTCATTTGTATTACTCTGTGTGTGGTTTTCAATTCTTGTGATATAACAATATTGTGTTATCAGCTGACTCTTTTAGAATTAAATTCGCGTCAGCTTCAACCAACTCCATAACAATTGTATGCAAAGTATCAAAATAATACTTTTAGTATTTAAAAATTACGAAACAACCAACTAAATTCGCATCACATTTTACCGAAACTACAAAACCATTGAGGTATAAGAAACACAGAGTGTATAAAATTAAAACTGACACTAAGAAAACTATTGAGGTATAAAAAGCAGAAAGTGTATAAAAAAGAAACTTACGCTAAGAAAATCTTGTAAGCTAGAAGTACCAATTAAATATTTTTCATAGTCTTTTACGAACTAAAATCATAACTAAATAGTATATTACACTACAAGGGCAGAAAGTTTGAGATTCCTGCACTGCAGTGCAGGGCTCTCAAACTTTCTGCCCATGTAGTGTATACTATTTTTCTTTCTACTATGCAGAAAGTACGAAGGAAATTGCCTTCTATGTTACAAGATATTGATGCCTGCCCTGACATTTGCAGTGACAGTGACATCAGTGCAGGAATAATTTCTTTCGGCCTGCTGTCTGCGCGACATTATCGCGGCATAAAAGTTAGGCTTTCTGCCGTAATATTGAAGCTGAAACGACATACTTTCGGCATAGTACAAAGAAAAAACCTTTTCAATGTTTCCAATAAAACTATCAGAGTGTCTGAGAAGAGAATTAATAAAACCACTTATAATCAATTTAAGCATTGAAAACATCTCTTACAGCCTTTTCGCGCAAATATTTCTTCACTAGTTTCTGATTAATATAGAATACTATTCTTCATCGGTACTTATAGACACGTGTGTGATATACAACTGATTAAATATTTGTAAATCTTGAACAATTTCTTGACTAAATGATCATTATTTGCTTACCAAATAATTTAAATACTTTAAATAAAACATTTAATGAACAGAAAAATATATTTAATTTCCGAAGAGGTTTATGTAATTGTTAAAACTCTTAACTGTCTAAATACTTGTCGATTTTCTTTGAAAACAAGTTCCTTTTTATAACTATAAAGTGTTTTCGTAATCGGCACGTAGTAAATCTTTCAGTTCAGGCACGTTCAGCAATGGGTGCCTATATTATTAATTACAGGGTACATAAAGTGGGACTTAAATTCGGTAAATAATAAATAATAATTAAAATAAGACTGTGTTATTGTTATAATAAGGGTCAGCTATGGTTATATTTCCTTAATACGGGTGGGTATAGGTATAGGTAAAGTCTTCAATTACCAACATTTTTAGTGGCAGACTATAGTAAGTTAAATAATTTGTTTAAATTTCCTTAAAATTTTGTTTTATTACTCCGTGTTCATTGCTAAAAGACTATACGTAAAAACATAGTAACAAACATCATATTTTATATGGAAGTATACCACAAATACGATACACAGAACAGTTAAATTAACATAAAAACCAGAAATTGTAAAATTTTTTATTGATTAAATATATGGCTAGCTTTTAATAAAAAATATTATACAGCTCTAACAACTACATATAAGTGTAAAAGAACCGTTTAAAAATAGGATAAAATTGCACAAATAAACCAGAATAACAAAGTTAAACAAACAAAAACAAAATGATTAAATGTCAATGAAAATAGAAATGTGGTTTACATAATATGGTCGGACCGATCAAACATACAGTGTAAGTTTATATTACGCTAATCAATAAATTAATAAGTGAATAAGTCTATTATTTTTTTTTAAACCGGCCAGAAATTAATACTTTCCGGTTTATTTTTAGGTCAGAAAATCTCATTTTGTCGGACAAGGCCAGAAAATAAAAATGAGTCCTGTGAAAGCTTTTACCGGACTCATTTTTATTTACTTTCCGGCCTAACGTTAATGAAAAAAAAAAACAATAAAATAGTTAGTCTACGATATCGGTCAATTGGTTTCTATGGTAACCGAGTTTTGTATATATTTAAAAAAATAACTTGACAAATTTTGACGTTTAGTTAAAAACGTGAAATTTATTATAAAATGGATATTTAAAATGATGCATTTGATTGTGAATTAATGGAAGATGAAATTATACCAGATGAAATTGTTAAGGCGGCCACACAAGCAAGGTTTGTTTAAAAAAAAATGTTAAAATTAGTTAACAAAGAGTTCTTGTTATAAAAATGTAAACTGAATAATATGAAGTTTATGGTACAACAACGCCCGTTTTAAAAAAAATATTGTACGTAATACGTCCCAAAAGTGCTTTTACTGGACTCGCAGGCTTGCAGGGCTCGCCCTGCAATTTGCCCACTCGTCCAGTAAAAGACCACTTTCGGGACTTGTTACGTAAACTACTATTAAAAAGTAGTAACCTTTTATTGGGTTTACGAAAAAAAAAAAAAACATCTTTGCTTTCATGCCGCGGTTCAGTAAAATAATTGAAAAGAACAGTTCGTACCTGCTGGTATAATATAATAAGTTCCGGCTTAGGTTAATTGTTAAGATTAGTCAGTTCGCACAAACTTCGAACGAATAATACTAGAGATTAAAAATGTCGATTAATAAATGAAAAAAAAAAAGATTTATTTATCGATTTAAATCAAAATACAAAAATAAATATCATCCAAACATCGCTTCTTTACAACACTATTTTCATCTAGTTACCAAAGTACTTATTTGCTTTACGATGGTGAGAATTTTGATTTTAAAATATTCATATTAAATCATTTCTAGAATTATTACCTACCTTAAGTAAATTTATTCTAAAAATTATAAAAAAAAATCTCAAATAGTCAGAAGAAAACGCATAGAAATTACACAAAATAATTAACTTTCAACAGAATATTGGAATTACACGCTACTATGGTTGCCAGTTCCATCTCATATTTTTAATGGATTCTAGTAAAGATTCATATCATAAAGAGTGAAAATAGTTGTTATTTTTGTAAATTTGACTAATCGGTCTTAGATTAAGTTGATTTTGGCACAAAATTCAGTAGGTGTACTCTTAAAGAAAATAAAAGAACTTACATTTAAAAATTAAAGTTTGTTTACTGCCAGTAAGTTGTTGTTTTCTACTAATCTTTACAACTGATATTTCAAATATTCAGATGAGAATATTTCACGCAAACTCCTTTATCAAACAGTATAGAAAAGCGAGCAGTAGATACTATATTTAAATATTCCAAAAATTACAAAAATTACAACACCATGAGTAATTGCTGCACAGAGATTAAATGTCACCAAATCCTAAGTTAGGAATGTAAGTTAGCATGCGTTAAAAAATGCATACAAACATCGGTCTTTTAAATAAACGTTGTTTCTTTTTATTATCAAATTGTTTACAACCCGTATCAGTTTACCTTTTGATAATTGATACTGATCCATAATAAAATCTTATCTTAATTTAAGATTACTTAAAGAAACAAAATTCTCAGATAGTTGATAAAAAGCATAAAAATTGCACAAAAAAATTTACTCCGTAAAAAAATTGATTTTTTAAATTAGATTTATCAGTTTCTGGTTAAACCGTTGTAAATTCAACATCTCTACCACGAAGTGAACTGATCGATTTCTGATTGATCAGTGACCTTTTAAATACGTATCCCGATCAATCAGGAATTAACAAGAACGCCTGAACGGTATTGCGTATGTCATTACCAACTGAGCATTGTTTGCGAACGTTCTAAAACATTTGCAAACGTTTAAAAACATTTGCAAACATACAGGTAGAAATTCTCTTTACACTGTCTCAGCACGTTCTACGAGCAGTCGTTGTCAAGCATTTGACCAACTTTCCAAAAAAGTTAGTTCTGAATAGCACTTAAATATCAAAACTGTTAATTTGTGTTTCGTCAATATGGATACTCTCTAAAATCGAGAAACGCTGCCAGAAAAAGAAACGCGGAATGTAAAAATCTTCGTTCTTGAATATCAGAATGTATGTATAACTGCTAGCTAATTTGAACAACACCCGCTTACAGAAAAGTTAGTCCATTCTAAGGCCGTTAACACTCGAAGGCAACAAAATTAAATATCTTGGCTGGATACAGGATCGACTGTTAACTGACGAGTAATGAAACGCTTTAGAACATTCTAATGCAAGTTTTGCAAACTCTGTTCGAAGTAAGTAAGTGCACATATCAACCGCTTAATCAGCCCCCATTTTTAAACAAAGTCAATGTAAGAAGTAAGAAAGTACCAGTTTCGGAAACCGCTAAAATTTTACTGTTAATGTTACCCGATCTGAACTAAAATCGTCTACATGACATAAGGATTCTATGTACCAAATTTCGTGATGCTGTGTTTTTATGTTCAAGAGTTATAGCTCACTCAAACAGGGAGAAGTATTGGTTACATACACGAGTTTCGGAAAAGCGTTAAAATTTTACTGTTAGGGTTATATGATCTAAAAAAATCGATAGGGGTCTTTCCTATGACATGAGAGTTATGTACACCAAATTTCATAACCCTCCCAACTAACAATTTAAGTTTTATAATGGCTTTTAGAACGTTTACAGAACGTATTTTATAAAACAGTCACTGTTTTATAAACACTTACACAATGTTCTTACAGCTCTTATAAGCATGGAATTGGCGCATATTATAAAACAAATCGCCTGTTAGACATGCTCTATAGATGTTGTTTGTTGCTATAATAAAACAGTTATAAGAACATGTATAAATGTCTAATAAGAATTTTTAAAAACATTTATAAAACTGTTTTATAACAGCTCTGTTACTACGAGCGCCAATAGTTAAACGATGAAAAAGTTTTTTTAACATTCCCATTTACACAAAACTGTTCGTGAATATGCAATTAGTCTCTCTAGCTGTTGTAGAAAGATACTAAATCTGTTAACATGGTAGCAAAAATTGAATAGATGACATATGGCTGATTCGATATAAAAAGTACTTAATAAAAAGAATAATTTGAAAAAATTCACCCATGGAGCAGATTTGGCTGCGAAATTAAATTTACTGTTAAGTATATGGTACAATTCTAATAAAATTTTAACGCGCCTCCCGAATTATGATAATTCAGGAAATTTAAAATATAATTTTATAATGAAAAAATATATATTATATCTATTTTTGGTAAATAGTTTATGAGGACCTTCTTCATTATAAACTAACCAGTCTAGCATATTTATATTTCATGAAAATGTTACAATAGACACGAAAAAATATAATTAAAATATACAGCCTGTCGCTTTAAAGCCTCACAAGATGGCCACTTACTTATACGATCCTTATAAATCAAAATTGTCTGAAACAGTACAATTATGCTCTTTATGTAGCTGTTATAAAAATAAAACAGGATTTGTCTGGGCAGAGGTGTACTCGGTATAAAAAGTAAATAACATTATGTTTTACCTACAATTGTGTAGTGTATATTAGTAAATATAGACCCTAATAATAATGTCGCTTTTTCTCGTAGTGCCTGATGAGAAACGCAATTAATGTTAAGTCCATCAGTCTCCTCTGTTGGAGTATAGTCATTTCGATTGCTAATCTTCAAGGTCTCTGAATGATTGTTAGAGCTAGAGCCACTATTGCTTTCTATCTGTGGATCACTTACGATCCCATAATATTTACTTTTAAGTTTTCTGTAAAATGAACCACTTCTCATAATTTTTCTCCAGCTACTGCACGACATTTTTTTTGTACGTGCAAACAAAAAATATTATTAGACTAAATAAAAATGATGGATATTTTATAACAGTTTTATAATTATTGTTGTGTTAACATTTTAATGTTAAAAGACCTCCTTATGCAACATTTTTGTTTTTTAACTGTTTTTTGTAAAACTATAAAACAACAATTTTATAATTACTCGCTTTTATACCAATCTGCTGCAAAAAGAAATTTACTTTTATTAATAACAATTAAAAAACTATTTTATTATTAGTAAATATGTTCGTAACAAAACAGTTTTATTATTGCTTTTATAGCGATAAATTAATCCAAAAAAGCACCATTATAAAATGCTTTTAGAGCAAAGTATAATTCAGAGCTAATATGCTCTATAAAAAGAATTTTATAAACGTTTATAAAATAGCTTTATAACTTATTCTATAATTATTTTATAATTTTGCTGTAAAAACGTTCTCAAAACAATTTTGGTGGCAAAACAGTTAACCGCAACAAATTTATCGCGAATTAATACTTTATAAAACATAAAAGATTTTACGAAGCGTCAATAAAGCAATTATAAAATATATTAGTTCGCTAACGATATCCAATTGCTAGTTGGGCTGTGACCTTCCATTTAAGCCGGCTCGCACACCGGAGCAATATGCAACTAGCAACATGCAATAAGCAATATTATCGCCAATGTTATTTTCCATTACATTTTTGTTGATCTCGCACACCGACGCAATACGATATCGCTAATGCCTTTCTAGAGCAACATATGTTGCTAGCGACACGACGTGCCGGTTGAAAAGCAACTATATCGCCATAAATTTGCCAATATTTCGTTCATCAAGCAGTGTTAGATCATTAAGGGGTTTAATTTTTCACCCAACATGTCAGTTGATGACAATAGGAATTCGTCTTTAACAGAACAATAATGTAAATTTTTCATATTTTTTAGTTTTTTCAATAAAATACTTTTTTTATGTATGTTTTATTTAATTTATCTTACCTTAATGTGATTAAAAGTTGTTCCTGTGGGCTGATCGCATATCTGTAATTGGTGTCTTGTTTAGTAATATGAGGTGCTATCAGCTGAACTAACGTTTCAAAAGTACTCGGACTCATTCGGTAACAGTTTCGAAACTGTGTGGGATGTGTCTTGAGAACATATACTGGCTCCATGTTTACTCAACGCTTCAAATGCTGGATGAATCCAATATCGTCTCCTTTTTCTCTTCTTTCTTCTTAAAATTTGCCACAACATTATCACTTCGTCTTCATCAGACGACAGTTTCAACAAGCGATTTTTTATTGCTTTGGTATGCGAAGTACAACAAAATATGTTGCCTGTTGCTTATTGCATGTTGCTAATTGCATATTGCTCCGGTGTGCGAACCGCCTAAGAGTTATATCGCACACAGACGGAGGGATACACAAGCCGATCTTATATAGTACCTTGATGATATGCAATAAACTACTAATACGTCATTCATAAAGTTATAAATGAAACCACAAAAGCAGTTTTTTTAAGTGCCTTATTTATAGAAACTGTTTTTTTTTTGTTTAGGCCGGTAGGTACTAAAATTTTGATATCACGACACGAGTTTAAATCTGTAATTGTAGATTTGACGTACCCACAAATTGTATGGTAATGTAATTACATTTGATAACCATGAATTGAACTAAAATCTCATATCTATTTATAAAGCTGATCTAATAAAAGCTATTTCGCATTTAAACATATCAAAGAATTTAGTTGTATCAATTAAACATTACATAGGTGTGTAACTGTGTATGCATGTTTAAAATAATGTTTATTTATGAATAAAAAAAATAATTGTTAAGTTTAGTTGTTCATTGACAAATGAAGTGTTGTTTTTTTTTTGTATTTCTATTATAGTAGCATTAAAATGTTACAGGAGTGTTTTAATTAACTGGATTCATTTATGTAACAGGTCATTTTTAATAAACAAGCACGCGATTGCGGGTGACTTAATTTCATGGAAAACATGGAAGTTGATATTAAATTTTGTGTTGATTACATAAAATGAAAAGCTATTATATTTAGTTTGTGAACTCTTTTCGCGAAGCTAAAGTATCGTATTGTGCTTCAAGTACTGTTATTTTTGGTCTCTAAATTAAACTTAACTTAGTTTATAAAAGGGATGCAGTAGTCGGTACTGTAGATTCATTTTCATTTTTACAATAAATAAAAAATTGTTAATTAGTGTATATTTATTACTTATTATTTTAACATTTATATATAACTTTTACACTATTCTAAAGCAAGGGTGGTTATTAATGGTTTATGATAACTAAAATACGAGGGTTAGTTGAAAAGTAATGCCTACTACCCTGTAGAAAAATGAAATGTATACTGAACAAAATGGCATAGTTATTTTTTAACATAGTAATCGTTAAGATCGATACATTTTTGTAAAGGTAAAATCCATTTTTAGAATGCGTTGACGAAAAATTCCTCGGATCTACTCCTCATTCATCCACAAATCGCTCAACTTCGTCATCCGAGGTGAAATGATGTCCCTTAAGGTCTTCCTTCATCTTAGGGGACAAATAAAAATCCGAGGTGGGCAAATCGGGGCTATACGATGTCAACGATATTTTGAACACTACTACCAAACACTTTATTCTTTCGAATGAAACAAACCGAGTTATAGGGTAGGAGGCATTACTTTGCAACTGACCCTCGTATGAAATGCCTGACAAATATAACATCGAGAGTCGTGCCATAGCTTGTAGTTGCTTCGTCTTTTGTATTTATCCTACGTCATAATAATGTTTGAGAAGAGTATTAATAAGAATTTTCAAGTTATAAGTTTATAATAACCTCTTAACTAACATATTAAACCCACAAAGGGTTAATGACTAAAACAGTCGGAACAGCTTCTTAGTCGGAATAAGTCGCATCAAATGCTGACACTTGGAAGTTACTACTCAATGGCAAAATCGAACATTATTATAACTAATACCAAAGAAAACTCAGTCTCGTACCACACAAGTTATTTTATTATAATCAAATCAAAAAAGGTTGACAACTAGTTTCGATCAACAAGGTCATCATCAGGTCTGTGAAAAAATATGGAAACGGTAGACAAGTAATAATATTAAATTAGAGTTTAACAACTTACCAAACGCAAAAAGTAAAAGTAATCGTAATACAATTGTATAAAAACAATATTTCAATGGAAAGCAACTTAGGTGCTAGAACTGGTTCCAATATCTTCAACATAAAATGTCCAGCGGTGTTAAAAAACAAGTGTGTAGTGAGAAAACAAAAAGGTAGAAATAGACTAATAAATGGTCAAAAAGCCAATTAAGTGGTACGAAAAATTAAATTACTTATCGAACACCTGTTTTTCTTGAAGTCCTTTTATGGCTTTTATTATTTTTTGACCCCATTTCCATCTTAAGTTTGGATCATTCATCACCAAGGATTTGCTGACGCCGTACCAAACAACTACAAGATAATTGGCTAAGTTGTTATAAACTCTAATTTAATATTATTACTTTTCTACCTATTCCATATATTTTCACAGACCTGATGATGACCTTGTTGGTCGAAACTAGTTGCCAATCTTTTTTGATTTGAATATAATAAAATAACTTGTGTGGTACGAGACTTTGAGTTTTCTTTGGTATTACCATTTGACCACATTTAAGAAATGGATGATATCCTCTCGCCATTATAATAACTATTAAACTATTATTACTATAAGAATTATTATTCATCATCAGTAGAAATAAGTCAAAGAGAAAAAATCGAGGTGAAAATGTTTTAGGTGAGTCATAAAGAGTTACGATTACAGGATTCTTACAGAACTTAAAAGCATAATAAAAAAAAACTAAAGTAACAGAAAAGTGGCACAAAACAAACAGCTACAAAAAAAATTAACTTAATTGTTCTAAAAACTACAAAAGAAAGTCAAATAAATAACAATAAAACCATTAACAACAAATATTTATTTTCATAAAAACACTTTTTAATCACCGAAGTTATAGCCATTAAATCTAATTGGTAGAAAGAAATTATTATTTTAAAAGAAAATTATAACCGTAAACTAATAAATGAAATAGCATTGTTAAGTAGGAGAAAAAATAAAATAATAATAAAAATATAAGGTAATTTCATAAATGCATTTGTCATTCAAATATCCAACTAATATTTATAAAATCTTAAGTGAGCACAAGCTAATAATATATAATATATATTTTTTTAATGTGAAATGTGTGTTAAAGGATATTAAGAAAATATATGTCTAATTTAGCAAGGGAGCAAAGGGGGGTATTGTGGTCCTTACAACCAGCAAAGTTTTTTAAATGTATTTTGAATCCCTGAATCCGAATATCAAACCTGCTTTTTGATCAGAATTTGGTATAAAAAATTTAGTTGTTTAAATGATTATAACTAACAAACCAAAGAAGATACAACTTTTTTCATTTTCTTTTTGTTCCTTATGAAAATACCAACAAAATGAGCTATGAAACGTTAAAATCGGTTGATTACCCGAGATATTGCAAAATGACCTACTATTCTGCGATTTCAAAGAAACAGTTTAAGCTTTGGTGAGTGTAATTACGTCGATTTTTCTTTAAGTTATAAAACTTTAAAAAGACTCACTCGTGCGAGCTTTATTTTTCACTGACTGTACTTTACAATGCTTAATAATAATAATTAATAATTTGGAGGAATCATATTTGTATGCAATACTATGAACAATTATTAGGCTTCTTTCACTTTCGACTTTAAGTAAGATATGCTTCAGAGATCTAATACTGAAGAAGCAGCTCTTAAAACAATGTTGCATATAAAACATGCAGTCATGGCAGGATATCAAAATATTTATATAAAATCATCTGATACCGATGTTGTTTTATTGGCGTTCTAGTTTATCAAATACTTTGAAGAAACTAATATGAAGGTATTGTTAAATACTGTAACGTTCGTTTTTGAGTATATCCTCCGGACTATATTTTTATTATTTCAATTTTATCGCGCCGGTGCGGAGGGTCTGTTCGCGTCGATTTGGTAGGAGAAAGTTTGTTACTTCGTTAGAAAATTATTTCAATTCTTTCATTTTATCTTCGATTCTAAACAAAATCGGAAATATTTTCTGATTACCTTGGCCCTTCATTTAGTAAGTACATTTTTGCTTCAGTATTAATTTTTATTTGTATTAAATTATCCAAATTGCGGTGAATTTATTATTTTAAATTTTAATTTAAGTAATTTAGTTTCAAATACATAGCTGTTGTGAAAGGTCAGTTTTTTGTGGTGTTAATATATATATATATATATATATATATATATATATATATATATATATATATATATATATAAACATGGAATGTAATTAATTTTTTCTCGAAATTTGGAGAACCAGATAGCGAATGTATTTGATAGTAAATTACTTAAAGGTTGGAGTTTTGGTTATAATTTTATTATTAGGGTTATTACCATATCAAAGAAGGGCTCTATTAAGGATTACCGTAAAACAGAAAGGATTCGCTGACTACATACAGCCATTTTGATCATTAGAAGTCGACACAAGTGAAACCATTCCCGGGTTTGGACACACAGGAAGTTTCCTTAAAAGAAAATCCACGTTTGGATTTAGAGCAGTTCCGATCCACAATATATCAAGCTCCAACAGGAAAAATCGAAATAAACCAAAGATAAGAGATTAAATTAATTAATTTTTTTTTTTAATTTTCTTTAAACTTTTGATTGATTAAATAAATCAACTTAAAACTGATTTTACCGTTTTTTATTTGTTTGTCTGTACTTGGCGCCCTAAATTAATGTTTAGGGAGGGTTGGTAAAGACTCAGAAGGAAGCCACGACCCTCAGGAGCTAGCCTAAGGTAATTTAAGGATTACAATACTTTGACACATATTATTTATAACACAAAAAATTTCTATTTTTTAGACTTTATAGCTGCAAGTTATTGGTACTGATAAAAGTACGATAAATATTACGACTTCAAATCTTGGTGAAACTTTATGCTCCACTCTACCAGCTTTACTTAACTGGAACTTATTACATAAGTAATAGTTAGCTTCGAAATCTCAGCCAACCAAATATTTACAAAATTTTGGTCAAGTGAGATTTTTTTAGAAAACTACTTTTTAAGTTACACTATTATTAAACGAAGTTTCTTTAAATCCTTTAGCTACCTTTAAAATATATTTAGATCGTGATATACAACAAATAGAAGAATATTTTATTAAAGCATTACCTATTTATTAAACTGCAAGACATTTACAGAATATCGTATAAGGTTTTACTTTCATGCCAATTGTTTGATAGAAGATTTACCAGTTACTTTAAATTCTATAATTTTAGGTACATATATTGCGTGCAAACGAATTGAATGAACTTAACCCGACGGATTTTGGGTGAAAAGAAATTGGTCAATTTCCTCTACCTCAAAAAGAAGAACAGCTATTGCCTCCAGTAAGTAAATTAGTACCTAGCTTTACCGATAGCATTTGCTCAAGAAGTTGTATAGTCTGGGATCGGGTGTAAAATGTACAACAAGTGCAATGATTTGTTATTAATTATTGAGTATTGTAAAGAAATTATAAGTGAAAATCTGGAAGCCGCCCCGAGCGATACAATCTGTGAGAATTATATTGCACGGAAGTGATTCTCGCAGAATTTACACTTACCAAGCTCAATATGTCTGAAATCGCAAAATAAATTTCAATAAATTAAATATCAAAATTAATGAAATAGGCAACAAAATATGCTTATAAACAAATAAATCCCAAAATTTTCACAAAATTTTTCGACTTTAATTTTATATATATTTGTTATAATCAACTTGTTTTACAAAGAATTATCTTAAAGCCGCTTTCATTTCTTTTGAAATTAATTTAAAAAAAGTTTAATCGGTTAATTAGAAGCCGAGATATAAGTAAAAAACCAAACGTAGCGCTAGCCTGATTTTGCAATGCTTTGGCAATAAATTTGCAATATATTGGGTTCTAATCAACCGATTTTAACTTTTCATAGCCCATTTTGTTGGTTATTTCATAAAGAACACAAAACAATTTAAATATAGTTGTATCTTCTGTCTGTTAGTTATAATCATTTAAACATCATTTAAACAACTATATTGTTTATATCAAATTCCCAAGGCAACTGATCAAAAGCAGGTTTGATATTCGGATTCAGCGAGTCAAAATACATTAAAAAAATTTGGTGCTTGTAAGGATCTTAATCGGCCACGGAAGCCCCTTTGCTCCCTTACCAATTCTAGTGAGAATCCAATTTCTTTCGCCAGCTCACATGGTGCGAAACCCGTATGTTTTCTATCTAAGTATTTTTTTTAATTGGACTAGGTGAAATGGGTCTAAGAAGATAATAAGAAAATGAGATGTTTTCTAAGAATTGAATCTTTCGGGCCAGTTCACACAGTGCACATCCCGTAAGTTTCCGATTGTACGATTTAATCCTCCAGAACGTATGTCTTTTTAGGCTAGAAAATATTAGTAACTAACCGGAATTAATTGTATTTGTAAGTTGTGATTATTTTATTGTTTATTATTAAAATATGTACAGTCTTCGAGACATTTAGTATTTTACTCTTTGCGGATGACCTAAAATTATTTTTTGTTGTTAAGAAAAGCTATCGAGACTTGTTGCAGCATGACTTAAATAATTTAAATGTTTGATGCTCTTATAATGGTAAGAGTGGTAATTATAAGAAATGTTTTAGTGTTACTTTTGAAAATACATATAATGATGGTTCCTTCTACTCAATGAATGCTTATCATGTCCAACACGTCAACAGCATAAAAGGCCTTGGTATTTTTGTTGACTCAAAATTATTGTTTAATCGCCATATTAATTACGTTTATAACAGCGCTTTGAAAAAACTTAATGTTGTTAAGAGATTCTCTGAACACTTCAGGAATCCAGCAACATTTAGAACTTTGGATATCTCATTTATCTATCACGCTCTAAAATATTACTATTACATCTAGGGATATCCGGCTTGTACCGTCTAAGTCGGTGGCGCGGCTCACTTGTTTATCATCCCTCTACGGCTGAGATCGGGCATAATTTGCCAGTAGAGAGACCACTAACAAACCTTGCGCAATTTGTTTAATTTTTGACATTAAATTAAGTGAGGATAAATACGTGGCACATTCATAAATTTTACTTTAATCTGTATTTTGCATTTACCTACTTTCGAGTTGTGATTCGTAGTGATCAATTGTTACTAATTGTGTAAAAAATTCTAGAACAATTTTAAATATTTTTTTATCCTGTGTTACGTTTACAAGTTACTGATTTTGCTAAAATCCAGTATAATTTTAAATTAATTTAGTTTTTTTAAGACTTTAATTAAAAATATGTTTAAGATCTTATATGCATCCTCTCCTGAGCTGTACAGGAAAACTATTACTGCAAAACTTGTAATTAAAAATATATTGAAAAAAATAGATTTGGGCTTTGTTTATTATTTCAAATCTTTAGCACATAATGCGAGTTTGGAATTACAAGCTGATTTATTAATTTATTTTTTGCAGATTCCAGCGAAATGTATGTAGGTACCGATAAGGTCTGTAATGTTAAAAGATCTTTCTCGATGTACCTACAAATATAAGAGACAATCAAACATGCGAATTAGGATAAATAATTGTCTTGAACTGCATATGGCACACTTATTTAAAAGTAATCTTTTAATCTGCTTAAAACGATGGAAAATTAATGTTTTGTGTGTCAGTACAGGACAATATTAGAAACGAAGATCTGCGTTCGAGAACAGAAGTCACCCATAGCTAAACTTAAATGGAACTGTCTGGTCATGAGGCTTGTCTGACAGACGACAGATGGACTAAGAGATTTTTCGAGTTGAGGCCAAGACCCGATAAAAGGAACAGGAAGACCTTCACGCGATGGGCAGTTAAATGAAGGCAAACTAAAATCAAAGCACTCAAAAAAGAGTACAGTGGACGGAAATAGGATAGATTCATATCCAGCAGTACATGCAAAGAGCTGATTGATATGTGTTATTAATTTTTAAAGTAATGCTTTTTATGGAAAGTTCTGGCAAATGTAGTGATAAAAACACTTTACGAAAAGCCGTTATACTATTCATTGTAATGCTTAATTATGTGAAATCTTGAAGAATAAAAAGTGCATGAAAAGCTGGAAGAAAATTTAATTCTGCGAAAGTATACCACAATTCCTAGCATGGACAGTTTGTTACCATACATACATAGACCTATTTATGAACATGTATACGCACCTTAAGAGACAATTAAAGATGGAAATTGAGTGGAAAAATGATTTTGGACCGCAAGTGGCAATCAAAAGTGATCTTCTAATCTGCTTTAAAGGATGGACAGATTAATGCTTTTCTAGTCAGTAAAGCACCATATTAGAAACGAAGATCTTCTGCTAAGTGTTCACTTGAGACAAAATCTCGAGAGAAAATCTCGAGATATGTCTCAGGATGATGTCCATTTGAGAAAAATTGGGTCTCGAGACAGGATGGGAGACTCGCTGGTGACTTTTAGTCTCGAGACCAAAACAATTCCGAGTCGACTTGAGACTCGCTGGTGACATTTAGTCTCGAGACCAATACAATTCCGTGTCGACTTGAGAGTCAACACACACAGTCTACACTGTGCAGTGTCCAAGTGTCGAATTCTTCAAAATGGATTCACGTCAGGCACTAGCTATTATAATCGCGTATAAGATTGTACAAAAATGAAAAAAAAAGAAGTGTTGAGTGAGAAATTGGGTGGATCGTCGAATTTACTTGGGAGCTGGTTCAGCTCTAGTAAATGAGTTGCGTTTGGAGGATGCACAGCAGTTCAAAAATTTTATTCGAATGTCGCTGCTGTGCAGTTTGAATTGCTTTTGGATTTTCACGATTCCTGTACAACTTATGTTAACATTCTACAAGAATTCTTTTTCTTCGTACAGAGAAACTAATTGAAAAATTTCGTCATCGACCCAATTTTGCGTACTCATTATAATAATTATTTATGAAAAAATAGAACAAAAAGTTAAAATATCTTGTAATTTTTAATAACTTTAGTAATTTTAAGTAGTAATAACGTAATAACGTATAGTAGTAATAACGTAGATAATTTTTAATAATTTTTAGTAACGTTTTTAATTTTTTTTAAAACAATCACCACAAGATCACAAGACTAGTCTCAGCTCTTCCGGCACATATAGAAGACTGGAGACTAGATCTCAAGTACAGGAATTTGCATGTCCACTTGTGACAAGCTCAGTCTCGGAGACTTGTCACAACTTGTCTCTGAGACTTCTCTCAAACCCGTATACATTTGTGAGTGCAGTCTCGAGACTGATCTCGAGACTATTTTATCTCAAGTGGACACCTACCTTTCGTTCGAGAACAGGAGTCACGCATAGCTAAACGTAAATGGAACTGTGCTAGTCATGAGTCCTGTCTGACAGACGAAAGATGGACTAAGAGATTTTTATTGTTAAGGCGAAGACTTGATATAAGAAACAGAAAGATCTTCTCGCGATGGACAGACAAATGATGGCTAACTGAAAGTAAAGGAAAAAGTGAACGGAAATAGAACAGCCTATATCCAGCAGTACATGCAAAGAGCTGATTGATATATGTTAATAATTTTTAAAGTTATGTTTTTTATGGGACGTTCTGGCAATCATTTTGAACGTTAAAAACACTATATGAAAAACCGTTATACTATTTATTGTAATGCTCAATTAAATTGAAAATACATGGAAAGGTGAAAGAATGTTGAATTATTTATACAATTCTTAAAAAAATGAAATAATCGTGAAATATTAATAAAATCACCAATGGTTGAAAAAATCTTAAAAACATAAATTTATTATTAATAATTCATTTTTTCAGACAAAACAGAATCATAGAGTGTGCCGGTTTTTTTATAAATTACGTTAATTACAGTTGTTTACAACAAGATTGTGATGAAATAATTAATCTCCGTAAATATCGAGATGTAACTTAAAGTATAAATCTCCTCTTCACAAAATTACATTCGTTACAGGAATCCGATTTAATTGGTACATTTTCTCTTTCGAGATTTCCTCCCAAAGAGAAATCGTTCGCATATTGATGACTTGTGAAAAATACATTCGACCAATTCTGTCCGAACTACACCCAAGTTGGTTAAATATATTGAAAGCAGAAATACAGAATTGCAGATTTATTGCGAATGCCGAGTTGCACTGGTGCTTGCTAAACTAAAACTACACGAATTCTTTCACCGTAGGTACAGCAATAAAAAGGATGTAGCTGTAGATATTTTAGATGCACTTAGTTCGCAGTTTTCTTAAAGTTGCAGTTTTGTATCAACAGAGGAAACTATGTATACAAATTTAACTCAAACTTAGTACAGAGACTTTTTCAAGATGCACGAGTTTATTACTTATAGCAAGTTTCTTGGACATATTTTACGATAAATTACAAAGCGGACGTCACTCAAAGTTTAGTAGGAAATAGAGGTTTTAAATATTTCATAAAATTATTTAATTATATGAAACATTATAAGCAATATGTGAATCAATTTGTAACGAGTTTGTATTTTATTAAGTCCTTGGTTAGCATTTGCACGCCAAGTTCCTGTTATTAAATCTAAGCAATTTTTTAATTAAGCCTAATGAACAAACTTATCACGTGTATAAAGTTGGCACATATTATTTTCACAGAAAATTAATTGAATATTTATTGCATATTATTGTTATGTCTATTGTAACCTTTTTTTATATTGGTGTTAATTGCTCGCCAAAGGTTCAATTATACGAACGACACTTATTTGTTTGGTGAAGAGCGAGTCATGGGTTTGTTCGAGCTAAATAAAAAATGTTCAGGCATCAAAATATAAGTGTAAGTAGAAAAAAATAAAATGAAAATAAAAATGAGCGTCACTTATTTTTTTATCCAATGGATGGGAAACATAAGAAACCCAGAAAAAAGACAAAAAAAATATATATAATTAAGTTAAAGTAAACCGGTAAATTATTACTAAGAAATATGAAATTACAGACTTTACCTAGTGACCGAAAAATAAAAATATTAAAAATAATACTTACTACTCTTAACTTAACCTTTGTGGTTTGAACGAAAACTTGTTTCACAAGAAAATTTATGATAAATAATTTTTTTTATGAAAAGTTAAACGAAAATATTGACCGGAACAACACACACTACAAGAAATAAAAATGTTTATTCAGTTGCTGAATAAATAAAAAATAATATCATATATCACATTGAAATCAAATACAAAAAATATTCACATTAAGTAAATATGAAGATGGTGTCATACACATTTAAATATATCAGCTAAGTATAAAATATTGCTATCTATGTGTAGTCTAAAAGAAAAATACTAAAAGAGATTAGAAGTTAAAAAAAAAATAAAAACATTTTTGATCCCACCTTATAGCTTCTACTCGAGTTAATTGAGGACCTATTTTTAAAGTTATTACTATTAAACATACAAGAAGGAAATATAATTATTACTGCTATAAAGAATCACAGGTTTTTTATAAATAGATACGGCCCTTCTCCAGCAAGCACACTGGTAAAATCAGTGTAATTCTCTGTATACAATATAACAAAATCCAAATTTCCAAAGAAATAAATAGGTACTTCTTTTTTTAGATGGAAATGTCATTTTTATTATGCGAATTTTCGTGATGATTACAAATAGGTATGTATTAATAAAGTTAGAAACTTACTCTTGTTCAAACTGCTTTTTAGATAATTCGAGAATAAGGTATCACAACCCCAGCTCTCGGAGATAAAAGGTAAACATGTTATGATAATTCGACTAAACACAAGTCTCAATTAACCGGTATTTGAAGGAGGTGATAGTAAAAACCATACCAGAAAAATTACCAACCCTTCAATTGAAGCACAAATCTATCTCGTAAGTTAAAAGCCGGTAAAAGACAAAATCAAAAGTGAAGCAAAAATCCCAGGAATGGGTAATAATGCCTCGAGAAATGACTCTTGATTGGTCAATCATAGAGTTGCAACCGATAGGGAAGATGTGTCTTTTCTCACGTAGGCCTTCTAGGTACTGAATGTTTTAAGAAGTTATGAAAAGTTTCAAGAAACAAGGCCGTATTATATATAGAAAAGAATTTATTCCAAAGAAATAAATGTAAGTTTATTAAAAATGTATGAATAGAAAAAAAGACTTCTTTTATAAGTTTCCACTCGATTGGAACTTTCAATTTCCGACCCTTTATAAAAGAATAAAACAAAATTCTAATGTTTAATTCCCATATTAAGAGTAGGTAGTAGTTTTAAGAATGTGCTGGAAATAGGTAATTTTGATGATTATGAAAATATGATTTTAATTTTAGAACTGATTAAAAGGTTCGGATCTGAACCTAAAAAAATTAAAGCTAATTTTACGAAACAAAAGTACTTAAATTCAAAAAAAAAAAAAAGATTATTTAAACTGCTAGGATTAAGTTTAGAAAAAAGTTTTACATTAAATTTTAAATATTATAGCATTCCTGTGAAAGAGACTCATTTTTTATGCACACTCGGTATAAATTTAAGCCAATAAAATCTATATCTGTTACTAATTTCTCTTTACAAATATGTCTTGTGGCGCCTAGTATAACAGTTGTAAACTAAATATGGACTTCCTTTTACATTAATGATTCTTTCATGCAAAATATAAATAATATGCCACAGTTTTATTTTCTAAAATTGTGGTTCCGACAAATAAATATTTCAGTATTTTTTTATATATTTTGTAATGATTAAAAATCTTTTACACTTATAATTACAGTTAACAATAAATATGTCAAGAATGCCAAAGAAACTTTTGGAATTATAAACTTTTCAGTTTTAACCATAGAAAAAAAAATCGCATTCGAGATTTGTACAGAGTAAAGAGTTATCAAGGAAAAATTAAATTAACCGATTAAATTGATACCTTCGACACCAAAATTTGAGGAATGAGAACTAGCAAAACATTTTATTTTTTCGGATGAGGATAAAATTGACTAAGAACAAATGATTATAACATGTAGATTCTCAGAGTACCTAAAAAACAAGGGAGACACCAAACTGCCAGCTCTGTTTCAAAATATCAAAAGGAACTATTATGTCCTGCGGAGGTATTCTGCCAAAAGTAAACACTTTATTGTGACAACTAATAGTCATTCTTTGGACAGCTAAAATTGGAGATAACTAGAGAATATCTTAAAACGCAATTCTAGACTGGTTATACGTTTACCAGACCTAAATCCTACCAAACACTTGTGGGTCGTGTTCAAAAAACTTTTAAGACATTCATGAAAAAAGAAAGCCTACCAAGTGCAATCAAAAGATATTTTATATAGTTTTTGCAAATTTTTCGCGTAAAATACGACTTTCGAACATCTTTTTCACATTTTCTGCCTGTATACAACGCATCTTTGGCAGAAAATTAAAGAGATCTAGATTCGGTTATTCGAGTGTTTTTTGAAACATCAACATTATCTATTATAATTATTATCTACACACAAATACAGACATTGTTCCAATTTTTGGTAGTAGTCCTGAGTATTTTCGTTGCATTATTTTGAAAATGTTGACCTTTAACGACATTTTACTGCCAAGGAAAAACACAATGGTTGAGGTCGTGTAAAAAGAAGGGATGGGAACCAGAGGCATGCATGTTGAGTTATGTGATGAAGAAGACCAGATGACAACGAAAATTCATTTGTCCCTTTTTCTGGAACGTCTTTATGGAAAACGTGGTTAAAAGTTTGTTTTAAAGGAACAATGTCTTAATCGATGATTTTTCTGTCAAAAAAAAAACAATTTAGCATTGATTTGATTTTAGATAGCTCATTCAAAGTTTCTTTGGTCGAGAAAAGCTGTCAGTGTAATTTTGTTTTTTAATCTTATATTCAAAAATCATTACCTGTAATGACGCGACAGAAGAAGTCTCGATTGTTGGCGATTCTGTCAAGCAGTTTATTGTTATTTTTAATGTTTAAGTGCTTAATTGCTTTTTTTGCCCCATTTTGGTATAGAGCTTTCACATGTGAAAATGTTCAGTTTAAATTTTGTGAACAAGACATGTTTAAATGTTATTGTTCACTTAAGTGTATTTTCCAATGTTGCAGCTGAAGCAATTAACAATACAATACAGCTGGATGTCATTTACACTGCTGCTGAAAAAGCATTTGATAAAGTAAACCACGTTCTATTATTGAATAAGCTTATACACTTGGGTTTTTCACAAAGTGCAGTGGATCTGATCGAGTCTTACCTGTCGGAGAGATCATATGTTGTTCGTGTTGGAAAAGATTTATCTGATAAGTATATAGGAACTTTAGGTGTACCTCAGGGTAGTAATATCTCACCTCTCTTGTTTATCATGTTTATAAATGATCTGCCAGATGTTCTTAATGGGTCTGACTGTCTTTTGTTTGCAGATGACTTTAAGTAGGGATCTTGGAGTCACATTCCAATCTAATTTAAAGTTTAATCAGCATTATGATTGTATAGTTAATAAAGCGTATAGAGCGCTTGGATTTTTAATAAGAAATACCAAGCACTTTTATAAAATAAGCACATTGATAAGGCTTTACAATGCTCTTGTTAGACCACATGTGGAATATGCTTCTATCATCTGGTCACCAATGGCGGAGTCCAATAAAAATCATATTGAAAAGGTGCAAAAAAATTTTTTAGGTATTTGTTCTACAAACAATATAACATTTACCCAGCATATCCACTGTTGGTGTCATACAAGAGTATGCTGGAAACCTTTTCCTTACAATCACTAATTGATAGGCGACTAATATATATATTTGTATATTATATAATTAATAATGTTAAGTATAAGGATTTTAACTTTTTTAATAAAGTTTATTTTAATGTTCCTAAAATCTACCTAAGATTAAATAAACACAAATTCTTCAAGACTGAATTATTGAGCTGTTCCTTTTTTAATAATATTTTAATAAATTGCAATAAAATTATATATAAGAAAAACTGTGATATTCTTTGTACAACAATAAGTAAGATTAAGGAGCTTTTTTAAAGTAGATATGCTTGGTTTTACTCTACTAGATATGTTTGTTCTTTCTGCTTGTTACTTGTTTTTTTTCTCTCTCTGTTGTTGCTTTAGTTGATTAGTTTTGTTTTTTGGATGTAAGGCCCCTTTACATGTAATTACCAAACTTTGGTGTATGTAAAGTGTATCAATAAATAAAATAAAAAATAAATATTCTAAAGTTACCCATCGTTTTGATGCCACAAGAGCTTTTACACGATCGATTCGATTTTTCGACGGTTTCGTAGTTGAAGGCCCCCCTAAAAATTGTGCATCTTCGACGTGTTTTCTGCCTACCACAAATAATGTGCCAATGGAAAACTTCAATTCGGGATAGGCTCTATCAAGGGCAATAGCGCTACGTTGCCAGATCTCTTGTATTGTTGTTAGTCTCATTACTTCATGTATTGCTGAATTATTTTTGGCAGTTTAGCGTGATCAGTTTAGAAAATAAAGTGAATTCTGTTCTTGATCTCATAAGAGCCATTTAAAGAAATTTACTTCTGATGGCGCACTATGTGTCAGTCATCATTTGACCTATTTAATAGTAATTTCGAAGATATAATTTGTGCCAACTATTTTAGGAGAAATTCTGTGAGCGGTTCATGTGACTAGTTCAAAGTACGTACATTCTTTTTACATATTTTAAGCGTAAAAACTTGTAACATATTTTTTACAATTTCTTGCATTATCACTGCTTCCTAAATAGATATTTATAGAATAGATCCTTCTTAAGACAGTTCGGTATGATCAGTTCACAATGACCTTTTAGATACGCACGTTTGGATACCTGACAAATATAATACTAAATTTAGTAGTTTGAAAAATAATTATTTTAATTACATAATTGCACTTATCATTATTCGATTTAACAAAACATATCCTGCAATTGTGCCTTTATATTTTAACTTGTTAATTCCTGCCCCTAACGCCTTTCAACGTTATATTTTATGTCAATAGTAATTTAAACAAAAGTGATTGTAGGTGTACAATAAATTTCGTTTAACGACTAAAATGAGTGGTATTGTGATTCATCTGTGATTTAATTTGTTGAAAACAAAAGCCTGGTTTGATTTAAAAACAGGCTTCCTTATATGAAACGAATGTCTACGGCCCTGTTGTGTTTACTCTTAAAGCTGGCTAAGCAAGTTTTTTTTTTCCTGCTTGCTACTTTAATTTATATAACTCGGTAAGTGCAGAACATTCCACTTTTTCTCACTAAGTTGTATTACAATTTCGTTCTAGTCATATATATCGAAAAGACGTATATTGCACACCTGTTAGTTGTACATTCCTTGAAAATGTAACTACTGAATATAACAAATAATTGATCAAAATTATTATTATTATCATCAAGGGAAAATTGTTGAAATAATAAATAAATAAAATGTTTTTTTATTAGATAGATGATGCAGTGTTTTTCTTTTACTTTTCACCCCTTATCAAATACTTTCCACCGTTTGTCAAATAACTTTCCCAATTTTTGCCTTGTGAAAAATAAAATGTTATGTTATGTTAAATATATTCCACTATATATCTTTCAACTTTTGTCAAATATATTTCTCAAATAAATATTAGCACGCTTTATGAAATTACATTTGTATACAATAAAACAGCGTTTATGTAAAAATCGGAAATATGTATAATGTAATGATATTTTTTTAAAACCGGCCAGAAATTAATACTTTCCGGTTTATTTTCAGGTCAGAAAATCTCATTTTGTCGGACAAGGCTAGAAAATAAAAATGAGTCCGGTAAAAGCTTTTACCGGACGCATTTCCAATAAAATAGTTAGTCTAAGATAGCGGTCAATTCTATGCTAACAGAGTTTTGTATATATTTAAAACTATAAAATAACTTGACATATTTTGACGTTTAGTTGAAATGTGAAATTTATTATAAAATAGATATTTAAAATGATGCATTTGATTGTGAATTAATGGAAGATGAAATTATACCAGATGAAATTGTTAAGGCGGCAACCCAAGCAAGGTTTGTTAAAAAAAATGTTAAAATTAGTTAATAAAGAGTTCTTGTTATAAAAATGTAAACTGAATAATATGAAGTTTATGGTACAACAATGCCCGTTTTTAAAAAAATATTGTACGTAATACGTCCCAAAAGCGCTTTTACTGGACTCGCAGGCTTGCAGGGCTCGCCTGTGGCTTGCCCTGCAATTTGCCCACTCGTCCAGTAAAAGACCACTTTGGGGACTTGTTACGTAAACTACTATTAATTGTTGACAAGAAAAAATTGGAAAATTCTTTGACAAAAAGTAAAACTTATCTGATAAAAGGTAAAAAGTAAAAGAAGTACAGTGGACATTAAACATAATTTAAAAGATAGGTAAAACATTAAACACTGTTTGTATATAATTAATTTTAAATAAGCAACAAAAATAAGATTTTTACTGTTTATTTCAATACTGACAATCCAGACAACTAGTTAATTTAGCAGATTAAAACTTTTTGTCTGTGTTCTAATATCTGTATAAACTTTTCCTCTCTCATTCATCAATTAAGAGCAATTGGTAGATGAATTACGTCCCGATTATATTCCCCTCTGAATGTGACGTTAGTAAAATCAACTAAAATTGCTTTTCCAATCAAAGCTTAAAACTAGGTTAACTTTATTTTACTTTAATTTTACCTGAATAACCAAATTAAATTGTTTGTTAATAAAATTAATACCGTCTAAATACTGACAGTTATTGATCATTATCATAAAAATGTTAATTTGTTTTTGTCTGTTAATTTTTTAAGCCTAATTAAGCTTACTGTAATTCTTTAATTAATTCATCGCACCTATTCCAATGTATTGAAACACTGTATAGTCCATTTCACCGATTTTGGCCGATGACAGAAATCATACTCGAAGTAAATTTAGAGTTACATCTCTCTCAGATACAGGCAAGTTAGAAATTTAAATAAGGACGTTTGTTTTTTAATACAACACTTACGTAACTGCATCTTGTTTCACCGGTAGATAAAAAGTATTCAATACGGAAGTCTTGACTTAATTCACATTCCTAGTAACAGTCATGTACGGCTCGTTGTTGAAGGGTTAAATTTAATAATTATATTAATGTCATATTTTTGTAGATGTCAAAACACACTGATAGTTTCAGAAACTTACGACCCAATTTAGAAAAAAAAAACTCTCCGCCATTGGTAACTTGGATGACAGTTTAATCTTATTTCAGTGGTTTCTAATATCAAATCGGCCAAAAACGATGAAATGGACTATACATACTGATTTGTATGGGTTTTGAGTTTTAGAGAATAGGTTTCAGATGTCTCGAAAAATTGACTTTGCAGTGGCACCCATATGCTTTGTGTTTTACTGTCACACAATCTGCAGCTTAGGTCACCATCAAACAATCATATTTCCGTGTGCTTGGTAAGCGATGTGTTCCCAAATGATGTAACGAATAGTCACATATACGTCTATGGTTTGGTAGCTAAAAATGCAGCAAAGAAATGCTATCATTCAAAGACTTCTTGTTTTTTCTGGGTCAATAACTATTAGGAAATACATTTATGACTAATTATGATTAAAGATCCGATGAGGTTTTAACAAACATCATAATTACTTTTTCACTTTTAAACATTACAAGTAAAATGTTAACATAATTATCAAAACAGAAGTTAACGATATATACAAGACAAGGAAGTGACATTAAAATTGAGAGCATCTAACAGAAGGAACTTATTCAGCAACCAGTATGTATTCTTAGCCCCAAATAAAAATTTAAACGGTTGATTAAATAGTATTATTTTGATTATCATCTATAAAAAACATTTACAAGTTACATCATTAAAAACATTAACATTAATTCTAAACATTAATTCCAAGACCAAGTAGCAATTTCCAAAACTTGTTGTAAACGCCACTGGTGGCGTTTTTAATGTCGCCTTCTTATGTATGTGGACGACTCACTGATTGGTTAAAACTTAAAACCAAGTTGACTTAGCTGCTAAGTTATTGTAAACGCAGCTGAGTGTTAGCTTCAGAAGCAAAATGTCATTTGTGTAAATAAACATTTACTAAAAGATAGCTTACGTTTATATCATTCTCGAGCTTTTCATTTATTGGTAAAAGAAAAACTGAAAACTGCAATATATTCTCTATTATCACATTTATTTTTAAAATTTTTGGAATAATTGATTGTAAGCAAAGACAGCAAACACCTTAAATAGCCGTACTTAGATAGTTTTGTATATGTCAAATTTTATATTTAATAAAGTAAAATACGGTTTATGCGACCAAAATTTCAAAACATTTTGAGAAACGTGAATCAAAAATGCTAATAATTGAAACAAAATCGTAAAGTGAAGAGTGACTCGGAATAATGAGAATGGAAAGAAAATCAAAAGAATCTAATTAAACACTAGATAAAGATACGTCCAAACAAAAAAGTGGAGACTAGAGAATAAAAAAAATGAAGGGTGTGTATCCAATATGTAGATACTGGAGAAGGTAAATTCGTAAGCGAAGTAACAAATAATAAGAATGAGAAAAAATCAACAAATCGAAAAAAAATGTAAAAGTTAAATAAAGAAACTAGAAAATAGGACAAAGCTTGATCGAAGTGAATATGTATAGAAAAAAAAAAGAAAATAAATCAAAAATGAGGAATAAAGGTAGGTCCAAAGCGAAGTGTAGAGACTATATATGAGAAAAAATATAAGCTAAGTGTCCTAATGAGAATCGGAAGAAAATAGGGAACGTTATAACAGACGAGAAGTAAATATAAAAATGTAGAAACTAGAGAATAGAAAAATAAGAGACATATAATGGAATACAAAACCATGATATACCTATGAAAAAACATATACAAGCGACTAGAGATAATAGCGTACAAGTACAAGCTGTACAATGTGAACTATAAAGACTAGGAAGATAATATCGTATGCGAAAATAATGAGAATGGAACTGATAAAAAACAGGGAAAAGATAAGTCCAAATAACAATGCAGAGACTAGAAAATAAAAACTGTAGAGACTCAGGAACTTACACACTTTAACGAAGCATGAGCTAATGTCAAATAGTAAGAATATGAGAAGTAAATAAAAAAACTGATAAAGCACAAAGGGTTGAAATGAGTAGAAGATAAAATTTTTGATGTAACGAAAGACGTAGAATAATTTTATCCAATACGAAATAATAAAGAGTAGAGAAAACTTTCTGTAGTTCTTTTAAATATTTAAATTAAATTTGTTGAAACACCACAAATGCAGTGAAAAATATATTACGAAATGTTTATTTAAAAACAAATTTAACAAATTTAATTATAATGTGCCAATAAGCGAAGAAACCAATAAATTATAAAATGTCTAAAAGTATTAGCAGAGAAAAGTTTTTTCAGTGTGAAAATGCCTGAAAGTATTGGCGGCGAAAAGTCCCCACTGAATGGTATAGCTCATTAATTATGCAGGTACGTCAATACACTAGATAGGTTACATAAATTGTAAAGTGATGTTTTTTACTTTAATCCATTGAAGTTATAAATATATTATTTAGTTAAATAGAGTTATCCAAGTATTATCAAACATATAAACATGCATAGTAGGTGCTAATGTAAACCACTTTACTGCAAATGTCAGCAACCGGTTTATAAACAACGGATATATAAACAAGAACAAGTAAAATAAATAAAATTATAGAGAATGTGAAACTTTTGATCAATATTTTAAATATTTAACTTCCATTAAGGTCTGCAGTCGCAACTTTTATGTATACAGTTACAGACTGACCAATATATGTGCGACAAACGCTGGCAATAGAGAGAGAAATTTAATGAAGTAATTAATAAACAAATGAGTAATGGTATAGTTAACAGTTTTTATTGATATATTAGCATTTGTGCTTTGTTTTATATCAATATTTCGATTAATTGCCCATTGTTAATTTAAAAACAAGCAGTTGCTGATTTAATGTTTAGAATTTTAACTGGTGCTAAAATATTTTATTTTCAAACAAACGTGTTAATTATGCCGTCTATTTTATACAATAAATATTTTTTTCTGCGACGAGAAAAAAGTTTGACATTTTATCTGTGTTAACAAAACGTCACTTTTTATGAAATTATTACTTTTTTACCATGGGAAAAAAGTGAGTACTTTTTTCCCGGATATATATCAAATTACAGAATCAAACTGACAGATAGTTGATTGATAACGCAGGTCTAATTGTCACTGTAAGGACAAAAGCCTACTAGTTTTAAAATTCAAATTTTGCATCAGTAATTTTCTGATTTTATTTAAAATATTAAATCGTCGTCACAGAAAAAAATAGTGTATTATACACGGGAAAAATATTAGATTTTAGCTCTCGGTTTTTTGTCTCCCTCCGCTTCGCGTCGGGAGACAACACAACCTCGAGCTAAAATCTAATACTTTTTTCCCTTGTATAATAAATAACTATTATTTGTTTCTTTATAGTATTTTATTGTAATTAGAACTCTTTAAGTTATAACATTTTGATATAAAAACAACATATCCTAATTACATTTTCAAATTTGGCGTTGAAGAAGAAAAGGAAAAAAAAAGAAAAAATAAGAACAACTAAGTATAAATAACAATAGTAAGGCATTATTTTAAATACATTAGTCTATTTAATCTTTGGAACGAAGTTCCCTTTCGGGCGTTAAGACCAGTTACGACTGAGGCTAGCCGAAAAAAATTCAGACCAAAATATGTCACGATACGGCACACGCATGTTTCTCTGTGTCTCTCTCTCTCTCTCTCTCTCTCTCTCATAGATAGATATATTACAATTAAAAAGACACTAATTTAAATTAAAAGAAAATGTACATTAAAAAGAAAATATTGTAGAATAAAAAATAAGTACCTATAATAGTATTATATTTTATTTCATCCTGTTTTTATAAATTAATAAATTCATAAACATTTTGAAAATAGTTCGTAACTTGACTAGTTAGGTACGTCAAATTACCTTAACTGTCAGTTACTGTCAAATATTTTAATTTTAAAATTTTGTATTAAATTGTTAATTCCTGTTTTAAATTTAATTGAAATAAAAAGTAATTCTAGGTAGATGTAAACCTCTGATATTGTATAAATGGACACATTTGTTAAAAGAAACGAACTGTTGAAAATATTCAGGTGAAAATGAATTTACCATTTTCTATTTTGCTCTGAACAGTGTAGTGTCGCGACTTTGTTAAGTTTATACGGGTTTTTGTATATAATAAATAATAAAATAATAGAAAATAATAACAATAATATATCCTGACAGTGTTTCTGCACAAGTTCCGGATATTGCTGATAGAGTTAGGTAAGTAGACATTTTATACAGACATGCTTATGTATGTATAAACACTCTGTTGTGTTTACAAATTACAATTCCTTCACTAATTAATCGAAAGGAACTACGACTTCGGGAAAATTTCACTACAGTTTTTCGTTTTAGGTCCCCCTGACCTCAAAAACACCTTCCGTTCAAAAGTTTATATATATATATATATATATATATATATATATATATATATATATATATATGTATGTATGTATGTATGTATAGTTCCGATATAACGAAATCTGTGGACACGATAGCGGTCGCATTTCTTAACGGATCGAAATGAAATTTGGTACAAAAATCAATCGTCCCAAAATCTCGGTCGAGTTCGTTAATGGGCCAAATCGGTAAGGCCGTTTGGGCGTGACATCAAATCAAAATGGAAAAAAATTCGTAACTTTTTTACTTCACCCTGTACAAAAAAATGTTTGGGGACTTTTTTGTTTGTCTTAAAGAGACCTACAACTTTTATCTAAAACATTTTTTTCTAAAACGTATACTTTTAATATAATTAATTAATATAAATCTACTGATGCGCCTGGCTTACCAAAGGCCATTTTTTTTTTGTAGGACACTAAGCATAAGAATTTTTAGAACATTTTTAGACTATAAAAAGTAATATCTGAATTTAAGAATTGTTTTAATTTAATTTTAGGTATTTTTAAAATCTATACAGTAACTTTTTTGAATTCTGATGGAATATCGTTATATAGGGCCCTAAATAAGTAAAGGATTTTTGACCTATTTTTTTCCCTACACGATGTACAGTACTCGAATCAGGTTTATAACGCGTGCTATAATTGTGAGTGATATATTTGTGGACTCGTTTTGTCTCGTTTTTTTAATTAATGCAATAATATTGTTTTTGCATATATAAAAGAAATAATAATAAAAGTAAATAACTATTCATCCTTTGAGAGATACCAATCAACACTTACTAAACATCGCATTTCTCTATTAAATAATTTTTTAGTACACTACTAAATTGGATGAAATGAGAGACATTTTTTACATCAGATGGGAGCTGATTGTAAAGTTTTATCCCTGTATAGTCTGGGCTATGCTCATACAAAGGCGAGGAGTGTCTAGGGATAGTTAATAGGTCATTTCCTCTAGTAGGGTAACTGTGATAATCACTGTTTTTAACAAACTTAGACATAGATATTACTCTTGACATACAATTTTGTATTTTTTGTGGGACCAAATTCAAAATGAGCCTAATTATTCTTTTTTGGCAAATTAAAACCCGTGTAGTATTAGAAAAACTACCCCACAGAACAATGTTATATGCAATATGAGAATACACAATGGCATAGTATACTTGAAGTAGTTGCTCCACACGAAACATGCTCTTTACCTGTAATATGGCATAGTATGCACTATTTAGCTTCTTACAAATGTAATTAATATTTGATTCCCAGCTCATGTTGATATCTAGTACGACACCTAAGAATTTAGTATTTCAGCTTGACCTAATCTGATCTAATTTTTGTTTTTTAAGGAAATACTGCATTGCTACAGTTTTACTGGTATTCACTTTTAGAGAATTTCTCTCACACCATGTAAGAAACTGATTGGCTAAATTATTAAGTTTTAGCACCACATTAGCAGGTGTATCAGCGTCTTCTGCTAACGATTAGGCATAAAGAACAATGTGATCGGCATCAATATATTTAGGAAGGTCATTAATATACAATAGAAATATTAATGGACCTAAAATTGATTCTTGAGGTATACCACGATCAACTTCTCGTATATTAGATGTCAATAAACACCTAAACTTGTACGTCACAGACACAAAGTAAAAAGTTTTAGAACTTTTGAAAGTATTAAAAATTGATCGGGACCAAAAATGTGTGTTACACGTCAGGAAAATGTTTTGCAAGTGCTACTATTGTTTCGCCTCGGTACTACGCACCCTTGCAAAGTGTCATTTTCCGTCATTGTCTTACATATAACTATTTTCATACCTTGTTCTATATAAAAATTGATTCTTAAGGATTCTTAAAAAAAAAAAAAGATAGATAGTCCAAAAAATAAGTATACAAATGTCTTATAACCGTATTATAACTGTATTATTTTCGAAGGAACGAAGAATTTTAGTCATTACAATATTTTTATTTATCGAAATACCATCAAGGATCGGAGAGAACTGACTGCTTACAGTTTTATTAATACAGTTGTCACATTTTTATTTCGGGTAACATTTGCTATCTATATCTATGCAGTCTATAAAATGCTTGAATTTTACCTAGTTTTATGACCCGTAGTTCGAGTTCTTTTTAAACTGTTCTTCTCCAAAATAATGAAATAAAGCCTTTTTTCAGTGTAAAAATATGTGCAACAAATGTTACTTAAAAAAGAAAACTTTTACTTTCAGAACAAAACAAACTTAAAGTATTTATAATATAATATCTTAAAATAGAATGATTTTGATGAACCCAATATTTCAACAGTATATAAGCAAATGTTTTTGGTGTGGTTACATCATAATTAATTGACACAAAATGACAAAAACTAAGATTTGAAAAACAATACTAGTGATGTAATTTAACTATACATATCCTAAGCGGATTTTTTATATTTATAAAGCTATGAATCAATACTGAATAATATTACCCGAAACAGATTGTAAATGTTACCGAAACATTTAACAGGTGATGTTATCATTTATATCCAATTGGAACTTGGCCGGTGTCTAAAATTTAGATTGACAAGAAATGTTAACCAGTGAAAGGAGAGTAGGTAGCTGAATAAGATTGATAGAAATTAAATCGGTGACCAACATCAGAATTAAATCGAATAACATGAAAATTCAAGGTTTAAATAGTTTCAGACGTTTTTCATGTCATTTGTACTGCATTTTTAATTAAAACATGTTTATAAATAAAAAAAACTTGTGTGGCAGTCAGTGGGACTGCCGGCAGAACTTATACTTCTATGCACGCGCATGGATTCATAAATTTGTATGCGAATGATTTAGCAAACTCATTATATGATATTCGTAGTAAGCGACCCCAAAAACGTCCTGGTTCCGTGTGCACACTCTTTTTGTATCGAATTTGCATAAAATTCCTGGAGAGGAGGTCCGTCTTAAGCCCCAGGCGTTACGAACACCATCGCCATTATTATAACTGTATTTAGCGACTCAAAAAACCACTGAGTACCAAGTGTGCACTGATTTCGTACAGAATTTACATAAAACCCCAGGAGAAGAGGTAAATACCCTAGACACCAAGTGCCACGGAGACTTTTGGAATCGTGATATTCGTGTTCAGCGACTCCAAAAACCCCGAGCACCTATATAAATTAAACCCATTTTCAGCAATACTTACCGAGTTGTAAGTTTTCTCTCTATTGTCTGTTCGGAATGTACTTTTCGAATGCAGAAATGCATTATAAAATATAGCGACAAATTTCCTGATACTTTAACGAATCCAATGCAAAAAAACGCATTCCGATCCATCTTACGTTACAAAATTCGGAGGTTTTGGTGCTTTATTTCCTTGACTATTCGTAAAAACTCTGTTTATGTAGCCAACAACCTCAAAACCATAGTGCAGGATATACTGCAACCATGTGACGGTATTTTAAACTATAATACAATACTCATTACTGAATATTATTATTAATATAAAATACTAAACTTAATATGTTAACTTACGTGATAGAATTATAAAATAATCTGTCAAATAATCATGTGGTCCATCACTATGATATTCATACATTAGTTCAGACTGTTTTTTGTATATCTATCCCTTTTTAATGTACTAAATGTTGAAACGGTATTCAAAGGACTTATAGTTATGACTAATGACATGTTGTAAATATTTCATCTTTGTTTTTCCGACCAATATACCTTATAAGTGTGTCTGTCTCTCTCTTACTCACACCATTACATATGTAATGTTTTTTCCCATTTAACTGTACACAAATCTTTTCCACCGAGTGCATGAATAGAAGTATAACTTCAAACACAATCAATTAGATTTTTTATAATTTAACAGTGGTCAAGTATTTCAAAGGTAAAGAAAGTATAATAATTAATAATTTCTTCCACTGTAGTTTTTTTACACATATATGATTTAATTTAAAGTTTATAGTTTCTGTTGGCTGGGTGAATATTTTCTAAAGTTTAAAAATACTTTTCAATTATTACTTTCTGTTTATTACCTATCTCTTGGTAACCACATGCTGATAAAATATTTATTTAGAAAATGCACTCCAAAGCATCATTTTAAGTCTTTCCAACAGTTAAAAATAAAAGTTTAATAGCTCTTCAAAATGTCTCATCTTCCGTTATCCTATAAAACTGATAATAAAGAACTTACAGTTCATAAATAACTAAGCAATCGATTTTACTAGTTTCAAGTCACCAATATTAAAGGACAGAAGTTATTAAATTTAATCTTTATGAATAAAAATTTTTAATACAATTATGTATTTATATATTCCTGCGGTTTTTGAAAGCATAGTATTCAGTAATTGTGCTGTTTAGGGTCCCGAGCTTAAAGTCGATCGCGTTCTGAAGTATTGTTGAAATTCCTACGAACAAAATTTAAATTGCTGGCATAATTTTTAATTACAATAATATTTGGAGAATTTTAAAATATAAAAATATCAATATGACTAACTTTTTCACTGATATAAAATTTATTTTCATTCAAAATAAAAAAAAACGTTTTTTTATGTCACAATGTATGTTCTCAATGAACTCTACACCAAGTCAACCGAATTTGATGAAAGTCAGCATTTAGGTCTAGGTGTAATTTTGTCCAACTTGAGAGATAGGATAGTTTTCATTAATGGTCTCAATAATTTATAACGAACAATAAACTGACTATAAGTTTCATAAATCTCAAACAGATGGCGCCTTACATTAATTTTTTACAGTGAACTATAGGATCGTCCGCCGTAAACTTCTCAAAAATGGAACCTTTGAATTCTAACTTTCTACACGTGGTGCATATAAATTTTTAATTGATATATTACCTAACATCGATTTTTCTGAATTATTTTTGATTCAATTTTCATGTGTTGTATATTATTTTGGATATTTATTTAACTGGTAACTTATATATAAAGTTATATTAAAACAGAAAAATATATAAACCAAACAAGAACTCTTTTTCACAATAAATAATTTTATGTTTAGGTTAGTGTCGAATCTCAACATATACCGTAGCATTTTTTTTTAATTTATTAATAAAATGAAATTGAAAATGTTAAGTTAATTTGTATTAAATTTTGTCTTTTAAATTCTTTCTAAATCACTTAGCCACAGCAACGCGTGGCCGGGTCTGCTATTATATATAAATTGTCATGATATGTTTGACTATACCATTCCTTAATCATCATTAGCAAATTTATAATATTCTATAATTCAACTCAATTACAACCTCTTCACCGTATTCATGTTTTAGTATATCTTAATAATTTTCATTCAAAATACCTAAATAACTGGTTCTCATTAAAATATAAATTTCCTAATCGGTTATCGTATATCAAACGCGGAATATGCAAACACAGAGTAACGAGGTTTAAGCAAACATTCCGAAGACTGTCATTTTCTAGCGATATTGAACTAAATATCTGAATTTAGTTCTGCAAATCATAACTTATTATTTAATTTTGGATAGAACTCGTGTTTTGATATAATATTTAGTTGTTGAAGTAATCCAGGATAAACATTGAAATAAACAGATAATTAGTGTTTGCACAGTCTGAATGTAGGAAACTATGCATAAAATTATCTAATTTCCTATTTAGTTAATATATATATATATATATATATATATATATATATATATATATATATATATATATATATATATATATATTATAACATATATGTGTGTGTGTATGAATAATACTTTGTTTTGATTATATCAATCACTATGTTATAAAATATTCCTTACCTTTAATTAATTTTGAATTTTAAATATAAATAGTGAATAGGTAAGAATTAACTTAATGTAATTATTTTCCAATATGATTAATTAAATATGCTACCGGCTATTCCCTTATGTCAAGGTCAGAGTTCAAATATTCAACCAAACTAGATTCAAAATCAGTTAATACACAAATTTGCAATAAAATGACTGTAAAACCTCACTATCCTAGACCAATGATGTTTTCTAAGCATGAATAGTATATAAATTTCCAACCTCACTAATTCAAAATGTGTCAAACTTCAAAGAAACCGTTGTTAACCCAAATATGTCTCAAATATATAAAATGAAGTATTCTGATTTGAGTTACTAAACAATTTGAATTAAACTTATCAAAAAGTGAATAAAAATAATTTAGTTAAATACATAAAACAGTGAAATAAAAATGTTCATTAAAATTACAAAAATCAAACACATAAAAACTCTTTATTGAATCGAGTGAAAAGTTGTTACCATTTGTATGAAGCTTCGCTCCTCTTCTGGAACCAGGATTCAGTTCTCAGGACAATATACTTTCTTCCCCCGGTACAGCAAAGATTTCAGGAAACTTTGTAGAGATCAAACAATCAATTCCTCTTCAAGCCAAGCGATAAATTGCTGCTATTTCCTCTGGTAAGTGTAATTATGACTTTCTTTCTTGTTAAATATTAATTTAATCTTCATTAACTCAATTAAAATGCAGTTATACCATATACTGCTCAACCCCCCAATTGAAATATCTATTTCTTCATAAAATCATATAAATTTCTCTTACCAATTGCTTTCTCTGGTTACCTTGAGATAATCTTTATACTTTAAACTGATTTAATACTTTCTTTTATCAATACTTTCAAAAAAAACTCAAAATTTCTACGGAGCAATTTTTTAATACAACTTCCATTTCAACAACCAGAAAACAAGAGAGATTCTCTCAAATCAACAAAGAAACAACTGAAAAATTCAACAAACTAAAATCTATCCATCTTATCACTTAATCGCCTACTAATTCCTTATTTAAATAAAATTACTAACAAAATCTAATTCTTGATTCAATATTACAATTTAAAACAATGATTATTCTTTTTTATTCTTATAAAATTTACTAGCACTACAAACTAATAATTTTCTCTTTTTCAGAATATTTCATTTGGCATTTGAACTATTAATAAATTAGAATATGGTTGGTAAATTTGTATATTTTAAAAGTAAGTAGAAGTTTTAATATTTATTTTAACTATTTGTGATATTTTTATAATTTAATTTTCTCATTTACTTACACCCCTAATTCATTTAAAATTAATGTTTAATTACTAATGTATTGGCAATTTTATAAGCTTTTAATTATCTACTTTTCCCATTTATCAATTTCATAATTATTGACACTTTATATAATGTAGATTAATCATTTTGAATCTTTAAATAAAAATCTTTGAAATGAATTTGTATTTTTTTTTTCTTATTCTATTTTCTTTTTCCTTTTTTAGGAATTATGAAGAAGATGATAATAATTGATCCTAATGTTACTACATTTGCGCTCTGACCCGAAATAAGAAAAATTTCCTTTCTCTATTTTCCATAAGATTTTCATTCGACATTCTTATTTAATATAGCATAGTAACTCATATCATCTCAAATCCCCCAATTAAAATTTTTTATAATCAATCATATGTCCATATTTGATTAAAAAAAATTATAATTTCTATTCTCACTTTAAAATTTCATTGCTGTCAAGAAACTTTACTTGATATATGATATCTTTAATATTTTAGTTTATTTTGTAAAGAAAATTTAACTTTATTTTAATAAAATAATACAAATTTCTTTGTTTTACATTTCATTTTATAAAATGTTCATTTGATGTAATTGCTTGTAAATGATTATTTATATTCCAAAACTATAAATCAATAAACATTTAATTTATCTCATATTCCCTTCAAAAAAAAATTCTTTAACCAAGAATATTTAAACTTATTATTCATACCAGTTTCAATTGTAATATCTTTTCCTTCCCGGAACTGTCTTAATGTTTATTCCATAAACATCCCAGCATTTTTCATAATAAAATATAAAAACTATGTACACCTACAACTACTATTTACAAACTAATATCTATTTACAAAACTGCTTGAAATATCATCTACCCTTCTGTAGGTGTAAATTTATATACATCTTTAATATTAAAAATTCCTCTCAATCTACCTGTACTAGGGCAAATCAATCTATAACTGTTTTGAGCATTCTCGTTATCTACCACATATGGTCCCTCAAATGGCATTAATAATTTAGCACATTGATTTTCCCTTTTGTTAGCCACTTGTAATGCTCTAATGATAACCAAGTCCCCCTTTTTGAATTTAGTTTTCTTTTTAAATTTCTGTTCTTGTCTTTTAATATATCTATCAGCATTTCTTTTCAGATTTTTATTGACCTTTTCTAAAATCTCATCCATTTCTTGATTTCTAACTACCTTCCAATTCCTTTCCGGTGCTCTTCCTTTAAATAATAATTCCGGGCATTCTTTTGTAATTCCATGCGGAGTTTCATTCACAAATCTCTGAACTTCTTCCAAGTTGTTTTCCCATAATTCGTGGTCTTGGCTACATAAAATTCTTAAGTATTTTATAATTTCTTTAATGTATCTCTCTGCTGGATTTGAAGAAGGGTTTCTTATACTTATAAAATTTATGTTTATGTCCAATTGCTGACAAGCTGACAAAAATTTATTATTCTCAAAATAGGTAGCATGGTCTAAGATGATTCTTTCTGGTTTTCCATGTATTTGTATGAAATTCTTTAAACATTTAATTACTAATTGAGTATTAGTTCTTGAGCATGGATATAGCTGCACATATTTGGTAAACACATCCACCATTACCAAAATATGTTTCTTTCCTTGGATACTTGGCACTAGGTTGCTTATGAAATCCATAGCTACTATTTGTAGAGGTCTCTGAGTGATTATTGGTCTATTTGTATTAATATTATGATAATTTTTTTCTTTTGCCAATTGGCACATTGTACAAGCTTTACAAATTTCTTTAGTTTTAGTTAAATCATTCTTTGCATAAAAATTCTCTCTAAATAGCATCCATAACTTCCTCACCCCAATATGTCCATATTCCTGATGTAAATTGAATAAAATGTCTTTAGCATAGTCTGATGTTATTACATAGGCATCCCAGTTTTCTAGCTTCTTATATATGATGTTATCTACTACAAAAGTTCTTCTCTTTTCTACTTCACTTAAATATCTCTGATCTTGAATAATGCTTTCTAAACTATACAACCCCTTTTTGTTCAATAACTTATTAATCCCAATTTTAAATTTAGTATGATCCCCTTGCTCTTCCACTTCTCTACTTAATGCATCAGCTATGATGTTGTTCTTTCCAGGTATGTATTTAATTTCAAAATCATATTCTTGCAGTAATAATAGCCATCTGTGTACCCTATTATTTGCATATCGATTCTTTAACATTGCAGTCAACGCATTGTGGTCACTTTCTACTACAAATCTAGCCCCTAGTAAGAAAAATCTTAATTTTGTTATACAAAACACAACACTCGCCATTTCCAACTCCGTTACAGTGTATTTTTTTTACTATTTTTCGTAACTCTTGAAACAAAACTAATGGGCACTTCTCCTTCTTCTTGAATTTGTATCAGCACTCCTGCTAACCTATCTATAGATGCATCAGTTCTTAGTACAAAAGGTTTATCATACTGTGGATGATATACTTTTAAGTTATTGGTGAAAATTTGTTTCAGTTCTTTGAAAGCTTGTTCTCGTTCTGGTGTCCATTTCCATTTAACATCCTTTTTTAGTAGTTCAATTAAGGGAACTTCTTTGCTCGATAAATCCGGAATCAATCTCTTGTAGTAGTTTATAATTCCAAGGAATCCTCTTAATGTTTTTAAGTTACTGGGTGTTTGATAATTCATAATCGCTTGTACTCTTTCTGGATCCATGCTTACCCCTGTAGTATTTAAAACATATCCTAAATATTTTATTTCTTGTTGGTAAAATTTACATTTTTCTACGTTTAATTTCAAACCCGCTGTTTCCAATTCCTTTAAAGTTATTTTCAAATGTTCTTTATGTATTTCTTCATTTTCCGAATACACCAAAATATCATCAATATAATGTAGTATGAATGATTCATGTTTATTTAAAATAGTATGTAACGTTTTTACTAATGCTGCACAAGAACTTTGTAAACCATAGGGTACAACACAAAATTGGTATACAATTCCATCCACCATAAAAGCTGTGTATTGTCTACTATTTTTTTCTAAAGGAATTAGCCAGAAACTGTGTTTAAGATCTAATTTTGAGTATATTTTTGCCTTGGTTATTCGGCCAAATATTCCCTCTACATTCATAGGACTTTCATATTGTTTTACTGTGTAAGTATTTATATTCCTAGCATCCAAACATAATCTAATTTCCCCTGACTTTTTTCTAACACACGTAATTGCACTAATATACGGTGAATCTGACCTTTCTATAATTCCATCTTTCATCATTTTACTTAATTCCTGATATACTTCATCCTTCAACTTATATGGAATGGGATAAGTCTTAATCTTAAAATTCTTAATCTCCTTGTTCATCTTCAACTTGTGAGTATAATTTGATGCTATACACGTTTCTTCATTAAATAGTTTACAATACTTTTTACACAACATTTCCACTTCTTTTTGATGTTGTCCACAGTTTCCTTCTAACTCATTATAATCTACCTTGGCAATATTATTATACTGTCTATTCGGATCAGCTTCCTGGTTTATATTATTTCCTAAGGTAAATGGTATTCTCTGTTGTTCCCATTTCAAACATTCTTCTTCATAATCTATTACTATTTTATGATTATTCAATTCATCTGAACCTAATATAATGTCATAATTTAAATTTTGAATAAGTAACATTTGGATTTTATATTTCTTAATACCTATTAGTATTTCTCCCATAATCATGTTGTTGGTATCATATAATTTTTTATTATTCGCTCCCACTAATGATAATTTATTTGTTTTTATCATCATAATATCATCCTGTTTAACTTGTGACACTATTTTTTGACTAATTAAAGTAACCTCTGAACCAGTATCTATCATAATTTGGCATTTAATATTTTGAAAAACCCCCTCTATAAAAATTAACCTCCTAAGTTCATTGACTTTAATTTCATCATCATTAACAAGAAATTCTCTAGAATGTTCATACCTAGAAGAGTAGATGATATTACGCACGTGGAAGCGACTTAGGCAAAATCCACGTTCTGTACCTGGCCTTGACCAGTCACATCACCCTGATTTGCATTAATAACATTCACCTGTCTATTATTCTCACCTCTCTCTCTCCATTCATTATTTTGATTACCTACATTACGATTATCTTCATTTCTATTCCATCTATTACCTGTCCCCCTATTCCTATCATAATTATTGTTATTTGAAAAATCCCTATTTCTCCTATCAAAATTCCTAATTTCCCCATTTCTACCATTACTATTATCATTCCTATATTCATTTGCTCTTGTTTCATTCCTATTAAAATTACTATATCCCCTATTAAATTCCCTATTCCTATTATTAAATCTGTAATTACCATCATTCCTATTCTCATTTCGATTCCTTTCATTAAATCTATTACCTCCAGAATTCCTATTATCATATCTATTTCTAGTACGGGAAACGCCAAGCACTCCCATTCTTAGAAAAACCAACCGTGATGAACTAATTCATTTATAACCTTGCGATTTGCTTTTAATGAACCCAGACTATTGTTATAAAAATACCTAAACGCGGTTCTACAGCAAACACATTTTC